>CM036771.1:33814543-34094543 GCA_020796225.1 Arion vulgaris
TTGTTGAAAAATCTTTCCAGTAATAAGAACATTATGGAAGGAGTCATCTTGACAAAGAGGAGAGGAGGAAGACCACGGAGAAGATGGATGCACGATATAACTGAGGATTTAAGCATGAAGGCTATAGAGGCGGGACATATGGTCTATGACAGTGAGAGTGAGAGAGAGACATTCCGAGGTTTGTTATGGTGGCAAAGTTATGTTTCGAACAAACTATCTGATTATAAATATGACCATTGCCATTGAGTTTTTGTCGATTCATCTCCGTCAATTCTTTTTTCTCTTCTGCCACCACACCATATCGACCATTTGTTAACCACTCTTTGTGATTTGCATGTGATCTGAGCCTAAGAGCGATTGTACTATGTGCCAGTTATGCGCATAAAAGTAGGCCAGCATATCCGATCTCTGAGATGCTTTTTATTTCCTAGAGTAGCTTCCTTTGTCCCCTACATCAGTCGCCTCTTACGACATGCCTTGTAGGTCGCAGTGTTACTATTCTTTTCTGGGTTCTTCCGGGCTCCGGCACCACACGGGCGCTCACCGCCAATAATAACTGATACATTCCGTTTCTGTTGACATTTTCTTTTGGTGACGTGCTCTGGAGACAGCTGCTGAAGAGATCTGCCTTTCTGAGCTTGTCTGGAGTCGGTCTATTCTAGATGATCACTAAATAGATAGTGAACAAGTACAAGCATTGCAAGAAATATGAAGAGCTGGAGGAAGAACTGTTGAAGATATGTGCACTGTTGGGAGTTGAAAGGTGAACAAGTATTAGCTGTCTTCCAGATAAAAACACAATGTCAAACACAGGATTCGAACCTCAAACCCTTTGCTTTTACGGCACCACTTGCATAGCTCTACAGTTAAATATATTTATGAACACAACCAGCAAGATCTCCACAAAAAAGAATCTTCACTAAGCAATGACTGTCATAAGCAGCGTCATCTGTAGAACACAGGATAAGCAGGTCTGCACAGTGTTTGTACAAATACATGTGATAAGCTTTTGTTCTTGTATATTTGAGACAAAACAACAGCACACATAAACACACGCTTATACACATATAACATACATATACACACACTTATACACATATAACATACATATACACACACTTATACACATATAACATACATATACACACACTTATACACATATAACATACATATACACACACTTATACACATATAACATACATAACACACATACACATATAACATATACACACACATTATAACATATAACATAAAACACACACTTATACACATATAACATACATACACACACTTATACACATATAACATACATACACACACTTATACACATATAACATACACGAAGATATCTTTCATATGTAGCTTCAAGTTTATTGTAAGAAGAGAAAACTTCGAAAGAAGAGCGGCCACAGAAAAATACATAGAGACAGAGTACCCTGAAAATGAGTGGTTACACGTCTATACTGACGGATTGGCTAGGAACGTAATCAGCGACGGCGGAGGAGGAATAGTGCTTAAACTCTCAAAGAAAGTGACGGTCACAAAGCGATTGCCACAGGAAAATACTCAAATAACTACAGGGCAGAGGCAATAAGAACTGCGGTCCAAATGATCCTAGAGAGAAGAGGCACCTCTAGCAACAAAGTCGTGATATTCACCGATGCTCTATCGGTCATCACGGCACTCAAAAGCGCAGGCAAAACAGAGTTCAATGAGCTCAAAGCGACCCTCGACGCATTAGTGCACACACTCAAACGCACCGTCATTCAGTGGATCCCATCCCACTGCAATATAAGCCGAAATGAAGATGTCGACAAGTTAGCTAAAGAAGGCGGGCGACTACGTCAGACTGATCTCGAGATCGGTTACAAAAGACCATCCTCATGCTAACAACAGCGACGGATACTATGGTCTGTTTCGTAGCGAACACGTTGCCATACTTCGCCTCCGTACCGGCCACAACAAGCTCCGCGCCCACATATTTCACAAATTTAAAATTGGCACAACTAGCCTGTGCCTCTGCAAAAAGGCGGACATGACGGCAGAACACGTTCTGCAAGATTGTCAACTGATAGCAGATATAAGAAAAGAAACCTGGCCCCATAACACAGAGCTTCAAGAGAAGCTGTACGAAGGAACGCAGTCCCTTAAATACACAGTAAAATTCATGATAAAAGTTGGTTCATCAGTCTAGGCCGGGATCGCGAGAGAGAGTAAGAAGAGAATACGAAGTTTTAAGAACTGCAGGGGAAACACCAGAACCAATGAATATGATCAACAAATAGATCTGTCGAATCTGATCTATTTCTTAAAACTCCTTATTTCCTTTTTACTCTAGATGATGTGTCATCTACCCTACAACCCTACCTTACCCTACCCTACAACACATAAACCCTACAACCACGGCAATGTAGAAGCAGGGCGGTTCCGTGCTATGATACAGAAAGGCGACCGCATCAGGCAGCACCGTATTGGACCATCATAATCAAAATACAATTTGAACCATTCAATAATTAAAAATCTTTACACAACGATTTTATATACTGGTTTATGTTATTCTGATATTGATGTATAAACTTATAATTTATCGCACGCCTAACAATTTTCAGAGAGCCGCGGTAGCGTAGTTGTTAGTGAACTCGCTTCTCAAGGTTGGTGGTATGGGTTCAACTCCCGCAGTGTGCGTGGAATTTTTCCCGATCGCGACGGCTCTCAGGTCGACCCAGCCTCAAGTGGGTACCAGACATGCTCTGGGAAAGTAAAGGCGACCAGCGTGATGCTGACCACATCACCCATCGTGTGCCAACGGACAATGAAAAACACAGGCCTAACACTGTATTGCCCTGTATACCACGAGGTATGAAAGGGTTCCTTTACTTTACTTTTTAAAAACAATTTTCAACATAAAAATAGTATTCGTACATTTTGTGCAATTTAAAAAAAGAAATCACAATCGAAGGTAATTTTAAAGAAAAACACATTTAAGCGGCGGCATTTCGAAGACTTGCACCAGATTGAGAAAATATACCGCACGATCCTGGTTAGGATAATGTGGATAGCTACCATTAGTCAATCTGTACATTGTTATATACTATTTCACAATATACATGCATCACGTATGGTTGGAAAGAAGTTAGAATACTAGACATTATGTGATCGAGATGCAATAGATGTATTGATTTTGGATTGATTTATAGGACCATCATCATTGCACTTCGGTGAATAATCATGAATACTTTGATGTCTTTCTTAAACAGGTAGATCTCAGCGACAGTGCACTAACTCCGAAGCACTGGCGATTGTCCCTGATGTAATTTTGAAGATGGTAAAATGTTTGTAAGCGTGGAATTAATTTTCCTTTTCATGAATCATATATCATTAATTATATGTACATTAAGCTTAGTGGGGAGGGACAACACGAACATTTGACAGTTCCAAATCGCAAAAGAGCAGGCTGGAAAGTCGCTCCCGGGCAATATTCATTAAACATATTTTTTTTTAAAACAACAAATTCCTACACAAAATTTTCACCATCTTCTAATTTACACAAAAAACCCTCGACGGTGCTATGGAGCTCGTGCACTGCCGTTGAGAACTGCATTATAAGAAAGAGATCAGAGCACACATAGTTACTCACTGAAGTGCAATGATGATGTTCCTATCAATGAATCGGTGAATCAATGCATGTTCATTTGTAAAAACAAATTTGAATTATGCAATATTGTTGATTTATTATTCTAGTTTTAGTTTCCAATTGACTTTTATTATTATAATAAAGATCTAAGGGCGAGAGATTGATTTCATTGCATCGGGTTTTATCATATGGCTCCGTGATCTGCCGAAATCATTGCACAAAGCACGAACTCCGTAGCTCCAGTAACAACCCTAGGGATCTCATGAAATACTTGCACATGTGTCTCGGTCCGGATTCGAACCCCAAACCTGCAGTACGGCAGGTACACAACTTAACCACTTCGTCGTTGATACCACTGTCAGTGTCAATTTTTAATTTTTCGATCTAGAAGCACCTGAGCTTTTCAGCTCTTCGGCTCGGTGCCATGGACATCGTAACCCTTCGGTTCGGGGCCACGAACACCGTAAATCTGGGGAATATGTGACTTTTTCTGCCATCCCGCGGAATTGAACCCGCACACATAGATGGATAGTCACCCGTAGTCCAACGCGTTACGAACACGCTGGCAGACGGGCGTCAATGTTATTAAAACCATCTACCCACCCGTGTGGTTCCAAGGCCGCAATGGAAGCAATGAATACTACCACTGCAACTTACTAGGCATGTCGTAAGAGAGGCCACTGATGTAAGACCTAAGGAAGCTACCCTAGTAAATAAAAGTATCGCAGAAATCGGATGTTCTGGCTTACTTGTAGGTGCATAACTGGCACAACGTATAATCTCTCTTAGGCTCAGATCACATAAAATTCACACAGAGTGGTTAACAAGTGGTAGATACGGAGCGTGCAAAGAAGAAGAAGAAATTATCTACCAAATTAAAGAAAGAATAGCAAGGACATATTGCTTAATAAGTATCCTTACATTCCTTGCAAATAATCTTGAAAGAATATCATTGAAATATTGCTTAATAAGTATCCTTACATTCCTTGCAAATAATCTTGAAAGAATATCATTGAAATATTGCTTAATAAGTATCCTTACATTCCTTGCAAATAATCTTGAAAGAATATCATTGAAATATTGCTTAATAAGTATCCTTACATTCCTTGCAAATAATCTTGAAAGAATATCATTGAAATATTGCTTAATAAGTATCCTTACATTCCTTGCAAATAATCTTGAAAGAATATCATTGAAATATTGCTTAATAAGTATCCTTACATTCCTTGCAAATAATCTTGAAAGAATATCATTGAAATATTGCTTAATAAGTATCCTTACATTCCTTGCAAATAATCTTGAAAGAATATCATTGAAATATTGCTAATAAGTATCCTACATTCTTGCAAATAATCTGAAAGATTAAATTGAAATATTGTAATAATATCCTTACATTCCCAATAATCTGAAAGAATATCATTGAAATATTGTAATAAGATCCTTATTCTTGCAAATAATCTTATTCGAAATGAAAACCAATGGAACGAATCGTCAAGTCGTTGAGATAGACATCTCGATAATCCAGGCCTGTCTCTGTAAACAGCCTGACCCGGACAGATCAGAAAGCAGATGATCTAGACGTGCGCAGAATGTGAAAGTGGTGTCGCCAGCTTCTCCGTGAATATCGAAATGCTTTCTGCCGTGTGACGTTGTAGAAACTGAGCAAAATATAAGAGCATTTCTATATGTCTGTCTGTCTATCTATCTATGTCTATTTGACTGTCTGTTTATATGTCTGTCGTCTGTCTGTCGGTTGGTCGGCAGTACGGTCGAACCGGTCTGTCTATCGGGATGTATGTCTGTATGTCTGTTTGTCACGCTGTCTATATGTATGTCTGTATTATGTCTGTCTACATAACTATATATATATATGTCTGTCTATCTTATCTTCCTCTTCTTCGTCTTTGAACGCTCCATATCGACCCCTTGTAAACCACTCTCTGCGATTTGTAAATGATCTGAGTCTAAGAGCGATTGTACGTTGTGCCATTTATGCACCTAGAAGTAGGCCAGCACATCCAATTTCTGCGATGCTTTTTATTTACAAGGGTAGCTTCCCCAGGTCCTACATCAGTCGCCTCTTACGACATGCCTTGTAGGTCGCAGTGGTACTATTCTTTGCTCCCTTGCGGTCCCGGCCCCACACGGGCGACCACTGAAGACACTGACTTCACCGTAAACAACTGGATATGCTCGAGTGCTGTGAAGCGTCCCCTGCTGACCGACTTCACCGTAAACACCTGGATATGCTCGAGTGCTGTGAAGCGTCCCCTGCTGACTGACTTCACCGTAAACACCTGGATATGCTCGAGTGCTGTGAAGCGTCCCATGCTGACCCACTTCACCGTAAACACCTGGATATGCTCGAGTGCTGTGAAGCGTCCCCTGCTGACCGACTTCACCGTAAACACCTGGATATGCTCGAGTGCTGTGAAGCGTCCCCTGCTGACTGACTTCACCGTAAACACCTGGATATGCTCGAGTGCTGTGAAGCGTCCCCTGCTGACTGACTTCACCGTAAACACCTGGATGTGTTCAAGTGCTGTGAAGCGTCCCTGCTGACTGACTTCACCGTAAACACCTGGATATGCTCGAGTGCTGTGAAGCGTCCCGCTGACTGGCTTCACCTTAAACACCTGGATGTGTTCGAGTGCAGTGAAGCGTCCCCTGCTGACTGACTTCACCGTAAACACCTGGATGTGTTCGAGTGCAGTGAAGCGTCCCCTGCTTACTGACTTCACCTAAACACCTGGATGTGTCCGAGTGCAGTGAAGCGTCCCCTGCTGACTGACTTCACCTTAAACACCTGGATGTGTTCGAGTGCAGTGAAGTGACCGTGCTAACTTTCTTGCAAGAAATTTTCCCCTACTCAAAGTGACAGAAGTATGGACAGAGCTGATGTCTATAATTTAGTATCCACTCAGATCCAAATGGCGAAGGATTGACTTCACTACACCGGGTTTCGTCAGACGGCACCGTCTCTCTCGGCAGAGATGGCATATGTTGTGGCTATTGCACAAAGCACGAACTCCGTAACTCCAACAACAATCCTATGGATCGCATGAAAAAATGGCAATGTGTCTTGGTCCGCTGTTGACCCCAAAACCTATAATACGACAGACACAGGATTTAACCACTTCGCTAGTGAGACCACATATTACATATCACTTCATTATCAAATAGCTTATCCTGAGCAGAACTTTGCCACTCCAATAGCAATTCTCTCATAGACCAGATGCCCCAACTCGGCAGCCGTCATGTTCAAACCATCAGTTACATCCTGAATCCATCTTCTCTGTGTTCTTCCTCTTCTTCTCTTTACTGGTATACCTCCTTCCATGATGGTTTTCTTTAGCCCTTCGTGTCTTTTTATATGTCCTGAATACACCAATTCTCTCTTTCTTATTTGTAGCATCAACCGGATTTCTTTCATTTTGAGTTCTCTCTGGATATCTTAGAAATGAGAACTGGGCGAATCTGCGACTCTGGGAGTTTTACGAGAATTAGGAGTTGAGGCTGAGCATCCCAGGCACAGTTCCTTTGTGGTAGGGAGAGAAGATATAGCAACCAACTTCTCATGGGTACACTGAGCAGGAGACCTTTGGGATGGTTGTTGCAGCGGAGGATAGGACGAGCACGCATGGGATTGTCCGAACTGATGTGACATAGATGGAATTAAATAACATGACAAGAAAGTATCGGAAGCTTAAACTTCTGCTATAATGAAACACTAAACAGCTCTCTCTCTCTCTCTCTTTCTCTCTCTCTCTCTCTCTCTTTCTCTCTATCGATCTACCTATCTAAAGAGTCTAAAGGCAAAGAATTCACTGCTCCAGGTTTACCCCCATACGGCTCTGCCCCTATCCTCAGAAATAACACACCACCTGCCGAGAGTATTGCATAGTGCCCAAACTCCGTAGCTCCTTCGATACTAATACGATTTTCTGAAAAAGGTACTCGTTGAAAGAATAGTGTAGTCCAGATTTGAACCGGTAACTTTCGGTACGTAATTCAAGGGCTTAACCACTAAGCCATATATATATATATATATATATATATATATATATATATATATATATATATATCTCATGTTGCGTGTTTTTTACACAATAACATCCGAGATGTCGAAATACGAAAAAATATAAATATCGACAAGCATGTGTCCACAAGAAAGATTGGTTGTTCCCGTGTTAATATTAAAATAGAATCGTTACTTTAATCTAAATATAGAAAAATCGACAATTCTCAGCAAACGTCAGAATCTTTATAAAACATGAAAAGATATTTGGAATCTTTGATGATAAATTGTAGATGAAAATATTATTTTTAAAAGAAGCCAGAAATAAAGAGAGCACATTGTTAGTTAGTTAATACAGACGATTAGTAGGGACTTCAAGCATAACTATGTGGGTTCAGATTCTTTTAGCTGGTAGCTAAGGGTAGGCCTGCTGACTGTCAAATGTGACGTCTGAAACTTAAGTGGTAGTGATCTCACTCATAATCCAAAGCGTACCTGGTTCAAACTCCACAGCCAACAATTTGGAATCATATTTGTTTGGCTATGATTTTTACAAACGGTAAAATAGACCTCCCCGTTCATAAAGCAATAGAAAACTACTGAACCTATAATTGGTGCCTAGAAAATCGATGATTAGTATACTGTGGTTTATGACGACGTCTTGTAAAGGACGTGTCACGATTTTCATTCGATTCAATGTCACATGACTTTTTTTTAAAAATTTCAAATTTACAGCCACGTATAGACAAATTGTTGGACGGATTGGTGTAATGCGTCAACATTCGTCTATCGACTCAGACTCAAGAGGGCTGTGGGTTCAATTCCCACCTCGACGTTCCACACGTGGGGACAGGAATTGGCTCTCCTACCTCCTGCACATTAGGGTCTGGAAATATGAATGGAACGGAACTTCCTAACCTAAGGTCTAAAACTGCTATGAAAAATGTTATTTTACTTTCAATTATAGAGAAATCATTATGTACACTAAATGCCAAGTAATGACATAATTCGACGCTACTTGACTCCTATACGACTTATCAGATCTTCCAACACGAAATAGTATAACACAGTAGATGGGGTACTATTCATAAGAGGTTGTATGTTCCCAAATTATTATCAGCAACGCTGCTGTAAAAATGCGTATCACATTGAAAAATGTATTGCGCTCCCCCAAGGTTATAGAGAGTAATGTGTTAAGTCTAACACCCAAATACATTTAAAAATTAACTTTGTTACAGAACCTGCAATGAAAAACAGACATACTGGTACAAAAAATGAGTACTGTAAAAACGTTGAATATGTGGTGAAGTATATAGAGCGTTGGTTTTGCGTTCTGAATATTGTTGGCTCGAATCTGGATAGCGTCGTTCAGTTCACATGTGTATATTTAAGGAGGTCTTAGGATTTGTTGCTGGAGCTACGGCGGTTGTGCAGTATTTTGCAGTACTGTATGCAGGTCGCTTGCTATTTCTGTCGAGAGGGACGGATCCAGACGGGGAAATCTGGTACAGTGAATCGTTCGCCTTTAGAACTCTTCTAGAAACGTTGAACATGAAGACTAATAAGTTCTAGACACATATTTTGGGAATTCTGTGAAAATTATTTTTTCCCATGACAGCATATCAATCATTCAAGTGTCATGACTGTCGGCATAGGCGAACATGTCACTCAACAATTCTTTATCTGGGGCATTTAATCATTTCTGACGTCGCTCTCTTGTCGAACCACGATATCAGACCAGCCAGCATTCTCTTCCTCTGTCTTCCACGATCTCTTCTTCCCCCGTTTTAACCAATTTTACCAAATTTTTCATACTTTCTGTTTGCATTATATGCCAGAAGAACGTTGATCGCCTGATTCTTATTCTATTTACCGCCCGAGTGGTTAACGGGGTCCAAATTTGGGGTGTAAAGTATAGAACCACTGTTACCTGCCACGCATGTCGTAAGAGGCGACTAAGGAGGTTTGGCTGAAATCGGATGCATGTGGCCTAAACGTGTAGAAGTCTATGCGTTTAGGGGCCTACAAACCAATGTGCAACGTATACACGTTCTTGTCAAAGATCAGACATATCACAAAGAGTGATTAAAATTGGTCGTAAAGAACGAACGCAAAAAGAAGAAGAAGAAGATTCTATTTACCAGGTATCTTTTTGTGGCGGTCTGTTTTAAAACCACATCATTTGTTTTCTTCGCTGTCTATGGGTTGTTCAGCATTCTTCTGTAAAACCATACCTCTGTGTCTTCCAGCTATCTTATTGATTTGAATTCGTTGTAACATAAACGGATGCGAATCATGGACCGCTAACAGGGACATTAAAAAACGCGATCAAATCTCTTTTAAAAATAAAGTGATACAGTAAAAAGTTTTTGATTGACATTGACAAAGAATATGAAAAACACATAGTCATCATGAACATCAAAAGAACATTGACTCATAAACAATATTATGTTCCAGAATCGAAAATGGTTTTCTCACATTCTTCCTCTACTTCTTCTTCTTGGAACGCTCCATATCAACCACTTGTTAAACCACTCTGTGTGATTTCTATGTGATCCAAGCCTAAGAGCGATTGTACGTTATGCCAGGTATTGGCCTACAAGTAGGCTAACAAATCCAATTTCCGCCATTTATTTACTAGGATAGCTTCCTTAGTATCCTACCTCAGTCGCCTCGTTCGACATGCCTTCTGGTTGGCAGTGTTACTATTCGTTGCTCCCCGTGAGAGCCCGGCCGGCAACACACGGGTAGATGATGTCACAGTAAAGGAAGACATGGTTCTTAAAAGGTGATGCAGGTTGCGACCACGACGGAAAGGGGGGTGGGGGTGGGGGTGGGGGCAGGAATTTGTGTGGAGGAGAAGTGGGGTGGGGTGGGGGACAAAACACTAAATATAATTAAAATATTCATGGCGCTGGAGGAAGAGAACATAAGTTACCAGAAACAGTTTTGCAGACAATCTATGACTAGAGCAACGTTCTGCATAGACATGCTACGAAATGGTTTCTCTTGTAATTTGATCATCCTTATTCCTAAAAATCTTGTTCTCGCAGAATGTTGTCACCTTAACATAGTTTTTTCTGAATTTCTCTCTCTCAATGGACATATATCTAGGCTGTCTCTCTCTCAAAGGACATATATCTAGATCGTCTCTCTCTCAAAGGACATATATCTAGGCTGTCTCTCTCTCTCAAAGGAAATATATCTAGATCGTCTCTCTCTCTCAAAGGACATATATCTAGGATGTCTCTCTCTCAAAGGACATATATCTAGTCTCTCTCTCTCTCCCAAAAGGGCATATATCTAGGATGTCTCTCTCTCAAAGGACATATATCTAGTCTCTCTCTCTCTCAAAGGACATATATCTAGGCTGTCTCTCTCTCTCTCAAAGGACATATATCTAGTCTCTCTCTGTCTCTCAAAGGACATATATCTAGGATGTCTCTCTCTCAAAGGACATATATCTAGTCTCTCTCTCTCTCTCAAAGGACATATATCTAGGCTGTCTCTCTCTCTCTCAAAGGACATATATCTAGTCTCTCTCTCTCTCTCAAAGGACATATATCTAGGCTGTCTCTCTCTCAAAGGACATATATCTAGTCTCTCTCTCTCTCAAAGGACATATATCTAGATCGTCTCTCTCTCAAAGGACATATATCTAGATCGTCTCTCTCTCAAAGGACATATATCTAGGCTGTCTCTCTCTCAAAGGACATATATCTAGGCTGTCTCTCCCCTCAAAGGACATATATCTAGGCTGTCTCTCTCTCAAAGGACATATATCTAGGCTGTCTCTCTCTCAAAGGACATATATCTAGATCGTCTCTCTCTCAAAGGACATATATCTAGACTGTCTCTCTCTCAAAGGACATATATCTAGATCGTCTCTCTCTCAAAGGACATATATCTAGACTGTCTCTCTCTCAAAGGACATATATCTAGTCTCTCTCTCTCTCAAAGGACATATATCTAGATCGTCTCTCTCTCTCTCAAGGACATATATCTAGACTGTCTCTCTCTCAAAGGACATATATCTAGTCTCTCTCTCTCTCAAAGGACATATATCTAGGATGTCTCTGTAGCCGTCATTGTCAAATCAGAAATTCCGCCGTGTGGTGTCGGAGCCAGCAAGGGAAGCTAAGAATAGTACCACTGCGATATACAGAGCAAGTCGTAAGAGGCAACTGATGTACAGCCTAGGGAAGCAAAGAATAGTACCACTGCGATATACAGGGCAAGTCGTAAGAGGCAAATGATGTACAGCCTAGGGAAGCTAAGAATAGTACCACTGCGATATACAGGGCAAGTCTAGAGGCAAATGATGTACAGCCTAGGAAGCTAAGAATAGTACCACTGCGATATACAGAGCAAGTCATAGAGGCAAATGATGTACAGCCTAGGAAGCTAAGAATAGTACCACTGCGATATACAGGCAAGTCGTAAGAGGCAACTGATGTACAGCCTAGGAAGCTAAGAATAGTACCACTGCGATATACAGAGCAAGTCGTAAGAGGCAAATGATGTACAGCCTAGGGAAGCTAAGAATAGTACCACTGCGATATACAGAGCAAGTCGTAAGAGGCAACTGATGTACAGCCTAGGGAAGCTAAGAATAGTACCACTGCGATATACAGAGCAAGTCGTAAGAGGCAAATGATGTACAGCCTAGGGAAGCTAAGAATAGTACCACTGCGATATACAGGGCAAGTCGTAAGAGGCAAATGATGTACAGCCTAGGGAAGCTAAGAATAGTACCACTGCGATATACAGGGCAAGTCGTAAGAGGCAACTGATGTACAGCCTAGGGAAGCTAAGAATAGTACCACTGCGATATACAGAGCAAGTCGTAAGGGGCAACTGATGTACAGCCTAGGGAAGCTAAGAATAGTACCACTGCGATATACAAGGCAAGTCGTAAGAGGCAAATGATGTACAGCCTAGGGAAGCTAAGAATAGTACCACTGCAATATACAGAGCAAGTCGTAAGGGGCAACTGATGTACAGCCTAGGGAAGCTAAGAATAGTACCACTGCGATATACAGAGCAAGTCGTAAGGGGCAACTGATGTACAGCCTAGGGAAGCTAAGAATAGTACCACTGCGATATACAGGGCAATTCGTAAGAGGCAAATGATGTACAGCCTAGGGAAGCTAAGAATAGTACCACTGCGATATACAGGGCAAGTCGTAAGAGGCAACTGATGTACAGCCTAGGGAAGCTAAGAATAGTACCACTGCGATATACAGGGCAAGTCGTAAGAGGCAACTGATGTACAGCCTAGGGAAGCTAAGAATAGTACCACTGCGATATACAGGGCAAGTCATGAGGGCAACTGATGTACAGCCTAGGGAAGCTAAGAATAGTACCACTGCGATATACAGGGCAAGTCGTAAGAGGCAACTGATGTACAGCCTAGGGAAGCTAAGAATAGTACCACTGCGATATACAGGGCAAGTCGTAAGGGGCAACTGATGTACAGCCTAGGGAAGCTAAGAATAGTACCACTGCGATATACAGGGCAAGTCGTAAGAGGCAACTGATGTACAGCCTAGGGATGCTAAGAATAGTACCACTGCGATATACAGGGCAAGTCGTAAGAGGCAACTGATGTACAGCCTAGGGAAGCTAAGAATAGTACCACTGCGATATACAGGGCAAGTCTAGAGGCAACTGATGTACAGCCTAGGAAGCTAAGAATAGTACCACTGCGATATACAGGGCAAGTCGTAAGAGGCAACTGATGTACAGCCTAGGGAAGCAAAGAATAGTACCACTGCGATATACAGAGCAAGTCGTAAGGGGCAACTGATGTACAGCCTAGGGAAGCTAAGAATAGTACCACTGCGATATACAGGGCAAGTCGTAAGAGGCAACTGATGTACAGCCTAGGGAAGCTAAGAATAGTACCACTGCGATATACAGGGCAAGTCTAGAGGCAACTGATGTACAGCCTAGGGAAGCTAAGAATAGTACCACTGCGATATACAGGGCAAGTCGTAAGAGGCAACTGATGTACAGCCTAGGAAGCTACCTAGTAAATAAAAGCATCGCAGAAATCGGATGTCCGGCCTACATGTAGACGCATAACTGGCACAGCGTAAATCAGTCTTAGGCTCAGGTCACATACAAATCCCACAGAGTGGTCCATATATAGTGTTAAAAAAGAAGAAAAAGACTATTTCCTGCATTTGTTTGAGCTCATAAACGTCTTAACAGTATCACACTCGCACACAATCATACACATGCGCTCACACACAGTCGCACACAATCATACATATGCGCTCACACACACCCGCACACAATCATACACATGCGCTGACGCACACACTCGCACACAATCATACACATGCGCTCACACACACCCGCACACAATCATACATATGCGCTCACACACACCCGCACACAATCATACACATGCGCTCACACACACCCGCACACAATCATACATATGCGCTCACACACCCACACACAATCATACACACGCGCTCACACACACCCGCACACAATCATACACATGCGCTCACGCACATCCACACAATAACATACACACACACATGGATATGTAAGTAGTTAGAATAAAGGAGAAATGTGCTAATATATATATATATATATATATTACAGGTAGTATATAATAATAATAGTATATATATATATATATATAAAATATATATATATATAATAATAATAATAATTCCTCTCGTACCGTTATACGTTACATAGGGCCTGCAAGTAATTTCTCCATACCGCTCTATCCTGGGCAACTCGCTCAATCTCCTCCATGGAACTGAGACCGATATTTCCTGCCTCTCTCAGCAAAGTTCGTTTCAGGGTCTCTTTAGGTCGACCTCTCTTTCTTGAATCCTTTGCATCCCACTTCAATGCCTGCAGGAAAAATCTTCATGCACTAAAATTGAACACGGGACCTACGTTTTATCGTCCGTCTCCGATAGGACTACGTACACGATCACACCTACACTGAGATCAGGGATCTTTGGAATAATATCCATATGGCTCCAGGAGAGTGCGAACCTGTTACATTTTTAACGAGATAAGAGAACGTAACCTCTGCGCCACAGAAACCCCCTCAACATACTATTATGCAGAAACACACAATTTTCTCTTGAAATTCGGATTAATGTATATGTCATTAACAAATTAGGGCGCCAAGAATATTTACCATGGACGCCGTGTGGTAGAGAAACCTGAATATATATTATATTTTAAAAAATAGAATGAAAAGAAGAAAACTGGATAATCAAATTGAAAGGGACCGTAAGAGCAGCATGTGGAAATATCCAGTGCCTAAAACACGAGCCCCCTCCTAATGCACAGATAATCAAATTTAGCCACAGCAAATTACTTGAGCAAACTTGATGATAGAGAGAGACAACTGGTTTTTCCTACATAAACTTCACCGCTAGAAACCACAAATCAGGATGTGAATTAAATAACCTGAAAATGATGCCTGCTAAAAAGCATTAACGTAGGTCCCCCGATATCGAAACTGGTAACATTGCTGTAGTTCAGGAGACGGCAATCCACATATTTCGTTCCTATAAATTGTCTACTTGTGTGGGGATCCTCGTCCTTGCTGCAGCTGAGTGCGAGAAAGATCGGAGCACACATGGTTACTAACCTAAGTGCAGTGATGATGATCCAATCAATAAATCAATCAATCAATCTACCTTCGTAGTCAGTGGCGTAACCTGGTCCTTGATATAAAGTGTGCTAGAATCTGAAGATTTTACACTATTCTAGCTATAATAACAATAATAATTCCTCTCGTACCGTTATACGTTACATAGGGTCTGCAAGTAATTTCTCCATACCGCTCTATCCTGGGCAACTCGCTCAATCTCCTCCATGGAACTGAGACCGATATTTCCTGCCTCTCTCAGCAAAGTTCGCTTCAGGGTCTCCTTAGGTCGACCTCTCTTTCTTGAACCCTTTGCATCCCACTTCAATGCCTGCTTTGATATTCGTTGATCATTTCTCCTCAAGGTGGCCCAACATATCTCCATCTTCTCTTTCTTATAACAGTTGTCACTAGTGGTTGACTTGACATTTCTCTGATTTCATCACTTCTCCTGAATTCGTTCCATTCTAGCTATACTACTCAGTTTTTGTGGGAATTTACGTGTACAATTTAGTTCTTACCGTAACGGCTCACAGGTCGACCTAATTGGGTGCCAGAGAAGCGCTGGGAAGTATACGTGGCCGGTGTGACGTTAACCAAATTACCTACCGTCTGCTATAGGCCAAAAAAAAAAATACCAGCCAACACGCTACTAACCAGAAAACATCATGGCTACAATATGATTGTAGAAGACGCCGCTTCACAAGGTGAAAATATCATAAAGACCATCACTTCACAAAGTGAAGATATCATACAGGTTATCACACCACAAAGTTAATAAATCTTACAAGTCTGTACCTAAATGTTATTAATATCATTTGAATCTTCACTTCACATTCTCCTAATATCATATAAATCTTCACTTCACATCTCCTAATATCTTTGAATCTTCACTTCACTTTCTCCTAATTTCTTTGAATCTTCACTTCACATTCTCTAATATCTATTAAATCTTCACTTCACATTCTCCTAATATCTTAATCTTCACTTCACATCTCTAATATCATTAAATCTTCACTTCACATTCCTAATATATTTGAATCTTCACTTCACATCTCCTAATATCTATAATATTCACTTCACATTCTCTTAATATCATAATTATCTTCCTTCCATTCTCCTAATATCAATTAAATTTCACTTCACACTCCTAATATCATATTGAATCTTCATATCTTATACATCTACTTAATCAGAACATTAAATTTAAACCCCAAACAGAAATATGTTTCTATTTCAGTTCCATAAAAATCAAGTGAAATTTTACATTACCTCATTCTGTAATATCTAATAAATCTTCACTTCACATTCTCCTAATATCTAATAAATCTTCACTTCACATTCTCTTAATATCTAATAAATCTTCACTTCACGTTCTCCTAATATCAAATAAATTTTCACTTCACATTCTCCTAATATCTAATAAATCTTCACTTCGCATTCTCCTAATATCTAATAAATTTTCACTTCACATTCTCCTAATATCATATTCATCGTACATGTCATTGATACATGCTACTTATATCAAAGAAACCTTGATTTAACAAAACAGAAATATGTTTCTATTTCCAGAATGCCATGAATAAATGACAAGTGAACAGTGATTTTTGAAAAGGAAACTTTTCCCCTGCCATGTCCGATGTAGCAAACTGAGTTCAATTGTGATTGCGATGGTAGGAAAAGAAAAATATTCAGAGTCATCCTTCCTGCCCACTCATCCTCAAAAATTACTACATCATCAATACAGCTCATCGTTTCATTCCGAATTGTCATCTTTTCATTATTTGTCAAGTCATTGTGGATATGTCCCGTCTGAAACTCACAACACATCCCATAATCTCATCCAGTCTTTAGGATCCAGTTCAAGTCGACGGTACTTCAAGTGTGACGTTTGGTCATGCCTAGTAGTACTGGTGTTTATTCTCATTCTTCAGATAACGATAACGTTCTCTACCACAACATCAACATCAAAACCGTCATCAACCCCCTTAACGCTACAACTCAATCTTGGGATCCTGGTGGCAGAGTCCAATGATCCTTATTTTATCTCTCGGATAAGATCACAAGTTGACAAAGCCATAACCGACTTCAAAACATTTATCTTAGAAACAGAAACCCCATCAAAGCCTTCGCCTCTGGAAGTAATCTCTACTGTTTACTCATTTAGCAAAGCTCGGGATGTCATTGCAGTTCTGGATCAAATTCTAAGCAACTCATCCACTAACGCTCTTCTGAGTCTAGCTACTTATGATGTTCACAGTTCCTTCATACCGCTCTCAGAGATCTACAAGAAAGCTTACATTGCGGTCAATACATGCATTCTTAGACTCGCTAGAACAGAGTCTATGAGTTTCTCCCAACGATTTTCTCAGAGTGGTCAGATGTTGGCCCAAGTTTTGGACATGTACAGATGGCAAACTGTACATATTATCTACGCTAGTTTAAATTTTTGGCAAGATTTTGCTACTTATGTCTATTTTGAGCTGACCATACGCGAGTTTAATGTTCTTATTGGAAATGCTGTGCATTCTCCAGTATCTTCTGAGGAGGCAGCAGTGGCGTTAGGAAAAGTTAAAAACTCGAAAGGTAAGAATTAGTGGTTACTTTATAGTGTGTGTTTTCGTGGGAGAAAATGAAAGTGTTTGTGTTTGCGTGGGAGAATGAGATAGTGTTTGTGTTTGCGTGGAGAATGAGAGGGCAGTGAGTTTGCGTGATTAGATCTGGTATATTAATCACTACAGGCACTAATCACTAAACTATTCCGGCTCTCCATTACTTCGTAGTTTTGTTGATGTACATACTATTTCATTACCTGACATGAAAACGTATTCAAGTATCCAGTGATTGTGAAATTAAAGCTTCCCAACGTGCTGGGTGAATAGAGAATATCTTGCAAATATTATCTTCCATTTGTTTGTTTTATTTCTATTGTAAACAGGTATCATGTTTCTATTATTTTATAAAAGTGCTGTTTCAATAAAGATTTCATGTCTTTCTAAAATGTTGCTTTTGCACTTTAAATGATTTCTCTTGGGAATTTTGTAACATATTTGTGGTCGAAGTTTTATCAAACTTGTTTCGTTGATATTGACTCACTTGACTTATTCCTCTCTGCTCCTCGTGGAGCACAGATCATCAACAGTTGTTAGCCACTTTTTCCGGTCTCTGTTTGTTTTCTATATGGGCTCCCAGATAGTCTAGCACCCATCAGTTCCTCAAGAAGTCTCATGTTTCTATATGGCCTCCGATGAGATAGTTCTAGTCACATGTTTCTAGCCCAATCAGTTCCTCAAGAAGTCTCGTGTTTCTATATGGCCTCGCAGATAGTCCAGCACCCATCAGTTCCTCAAGAAAACTGGTACTCTTGCACCCTTCGCTCCTCTATGTATGCTTAAGACATCCAGGTTGCGGTTTTTCTTGCGGGTTCTACTTAAGCGTTTGTCTAGTGACACTCGACTGTGTCGTCCGTAGAATGCCCGACCCATCCACATTTCTTCCCTTAACATGGGTCATCATGGGTCCCAGTCCTGTTCTTATCCACAGGTCTGAATTTGCAACTCCGCTATACCATCTCAGTTTGGGAATACGCCAACTATATCCATTGACAAAGGTCTGAATCTTATTTGTATTTAACTTGGTGACTCGTCACTTTCCGAGCCATACAGCAGCATATACTTCAATTTTGATCTGAATACACGGGGCTTTGTTTGAGTGGAGATAGCAATAGATTTCCACACTGTGGGTAGGAGAGCAAAAACTAATATTTATATACTATATGCCCCTCATAATATATGTATACGTTAGTGAAATAAAATATAATAAAATAAATATACGAGTGAAAAATGTGAGCGTAGTATTCGTATAGTGGAGAGGTTAGAGGTCAGGTGTAGACAAGTCGTTGAAGAGATGGTTTTTTTTTCTTTCAATCCAGAAGCACTTGAGATTTCAGCTCTTCGGCTCAGTGCCATGGACATCGTAACCCTTCGATTCGGTGCCACGAACACTGTAAATCTGGAGAAAATATGGCTTTTCTGTCAGCCCGCAAAATTGAATCGCACTCACAGGGGACTTGTCCAACGCGCTACGAACACGCTGGGCAAGCGGACGAAGAGCTGGTATAGACATGTGATTCTCAGCTATGCGGGTTCCTCTTGTGTTGTTACAGGACCACATTTGGCGATCTTGCACAAGGGATTCCCAGCACATGGTGTCTATATCGAAGCATTTCAGTGACACTTTAGCAGACATTCGAGCAACGTGACCGGCCCATCTCACTTGGGCCTTCTGCATCAGATCAGAAAGTCATATATAACTGTATATCTACTATATATATATTCTCTCTGCCAGTATATCTATAAATCATGAAACACATTACTTTCCGAATCTCTAGTGAGTAATTACGCCATCGACCACAAATACAACATGTTTGTTGTTACAAAACGCTGACTAGCTCTTTCTGTCTTCACTCGCACGTGTGTTGCCAGGGCTCGCAAGGGGAGCAGAGAATAGTAACACTACGACCTACAAGGCATATCGTAGAAGGAGACTGAGATATCGGCCTAGGGAAGCTACCCTAGTAAATAAAAAACGTCGTAGAAATCGGATATGCTGGCCTACGTATAGGCGCATAACTGGCATAACATACAATCGCCATTAGGCTCAGATTACATACAAATCACAAAGAAGGGTTTAACAAGTTGTGGATATGGTGCGCTAAAAGAAGAATGACTAAGACTGTCTTCATTTATATATGTTGTTGCTGTCTGCAGTACCGCTTTTTAGGGCGATGTAGGGCAGGTAGGACGAGAGTCTGAGGAATGTAATGGCCGCATTGCTAATGCAGTCGCCGCTAAGCTGTTCAGGTTAAGACTCTTCATTTATGCCTACAACAGAATAAAATTCTTGGCCTTACCGTGATTTAAACATGGTTCTCCTGCATGCGAGCCGTGCTCTAATTCATTCGGTCAGACGCTGATATCTATGTAACACTATATCTTACTGTATCTATCATTCTCACTCTTTCCCTCAACGTGTTGCATTGTCTTTCTTTCTCTTTCACTCAACGTGTTGCATTGTCTTTCTCTTTCACTCAACGTGTTGCATTGTCTTTCTTTCTCTTTCCTTCAACGTGTTGCATTGTCTTTCTTTCTCTTTCACTCAACGTGTTGCATTTTCTTTTCACTCAAAGTGTTGCATTTTCTTCTTCCTCAAAGTGTTGCATTTTCTTTTCTTTCCTCAAAGTGTTGCATTTTCTTCTCTTTCCTCAAAGTGTTGCATTTTCTTTCTCTTTCCTCAAAGTGTTGCATTTCTTCTCTTTCCTCAAAGTGTTGCATTTTCTTTCTCTTCCTCAAAGTGTTGCATTTTCTTTCTCTTTCCTCAACGTGTTGCTTTCTTCTCTCTTTCACTCAACGTGTTGCGTTGTCTTTCTTTCTCTTTCCTCAACGTGTTGCGTTGTCTTTCTTTCTCTTCCTTCAACTTGTTGAGTTGTCTTTCTTTCTCTTTCCACTACCATCTCGGTGTTTCTATCTTTTTCTTGTAAATATCTGAGTCTCACAACCATTATTCTATTCTATCTATCGATCTGTGTATCTGTCTTTTATGTGTATAGCCACGTATTTGCTATTTATCTTTATAAATGTCTATATGTCTGTCTATCTTTATATCTATCTATCCGTATAATAATAATAATAATTCATCTCGTACCGTTAGACGTTACATAGGGCCTGCATGTAATTTCTTCATACCGCTCTATCCTGGGCAACTCGCTCAATCTCCTCCATGGAACTGAGACCGATATTTCCTGCCTCTCTCAGCAAAGTTCGTTTCAGGGTCTCTTTAGGTCGACCTCTTTTTCTTGAACCCTTTGCATCCCACTTCAATCTATCTGTATATCTCTTCTTCTTCTTCTTCTTCTTCTTCTTCTTCTTCTTCTTCTTCTTCTTCTCGAACGCTCCATATCGACCACTTGTTAACTACTCTTTGTGATTTGTATGTAATCCGAGCCTAGGAGCGATTGAACGCTGTGCCAAATATGCGCCTAAAAGTAGGCCAGCACATCCGATTTCTGTCACGCTTTTTATTTACTTGGGTAGCTTCCCTAGGCCCATACCTCAGTCACCTCTTACGACATGCCTTGTAGGTCGCAGTGTTACTATTCTTTGCTCCTCTTGCGTGTCTCGGCAACACACTGGCGTTATATATGTATATATGTCTGCCTTCCTGTTTTTCTATCAGTATATTTGACTATCTATCTATCTGCCTGTCTATATATAAATCTGTATGTGTGTCTATCTGCTGCCTGTGTATCTGTATTTATATCTGTCCTTCTGTTTGTCTTTCTTGCAATCTATCTCTTGTTTGTATATATATATATATATATATATATATATTGAGAGAGCCGTGGTAGCGTAGTTGTTAGTGAACTCGCTTCTCAAGGCTGGTGGTCTGGGTTGAACTCCCGCAGTGCGCTTGGAATTTTTCCCGACCGCGACGGCTCTCAGGTCGACCTACCCTCAACTGAGTACCAGACATGCTCTGGGAAAGTAAAGGCGGCCGACGTGATGCTGACCACATCACCCATCGTCTGCCGACGGTCAATGAAAATACAGGCCTAACACTGTATTGTCCTATATACCACGAGGTATGAAAGGGTTCCTTTACTATATATATATATATATATATATATATATATATATATATTGATCACTTTGTTATACATATCTTTTCTCTTACTATCGCTTTCTCAGTCTCTCTCTTTCTATCTCTCTCTCTCTCCATCTCTCTATCTCTCTCTCTCTCTCTGCCATTGTCTCTACTCAAATATCTTGCTTTCATGGGGTCTCTGGCTCGAGGTTAGGTGCGCTCGTCTCTCGTGCCAAATGTACCACGTTCGCTCCCTCATGTAGCCATCCATATATTTTTCCAGAGTTCCCTGATCTCAGTATAAGCGAGATAGAGTTCATAGTCCTATCGGAGACGGACGATAAAACATAGGTCCCATGTTCAATTTGGGCACGTAAATGACCCCTTGGCAGTTCAAAATTGAGAAGAGCAGGCTGGAAAGCAGCTGCAGTCAAAATTGAGAAGAGCAGGCTGGAAAGCAGCTGCAGTCAAAATTGAGAAGAGCAGGCTGGAAAGCAGCTGCAGTCAAAATTGAGAAGAGCAGGCTGGAAAGCAGCTGCAGTCAAAATTGAGAAGAGCAGGCTGGAAAGCAGCTGCAGTCAAAATTGAGAAGAGCAGGCTGGAAAGCAGCTGCAGTCAACATTCATTAGAAAAGATTAAAAATACAAATTCCAATAAAAATATTGTCAAGATCTTCCAAATTTCATCGGAGACCCTTGCTGGTTTAAAGGGTTTAAAGCCGAAGGATTGACGTCATTGCATCGGGTTTTACCCCATATGGCTCGGACCCTCTCTGTAGAAATGGCACGCCAACTGCCGAGAGTATTGCACAAAGCACGGACTCCGTAGCTCCAGCAACAATCCTAGGTGTCTCTGGAAAAATTGCACTCGTGAACAGAACGACGCGATCCGCATTCGAACCCATGACCTTAGACTCACAAGGCAAAGGGCACCCTCGCTGATGCTACGGAGTTCGTGCACTGCAGCTGAGGTCTTCCTGTGTAAGAAAGAGATTGGAGCACACATGGTTACTCACTGAAGTGAAATGATTATGGTCCTATGAATCAATCAATCTTGCTTTCACTACCATACCATGTTTCATTCTGTCAAGCTCCATATAGATCATTGCACATCGCCCATGTCAATAATTGCTTCCATCGCTTTCACACAGGAATATATTATCGGTAGTACATGATCTATGTAGCACCGTCTGAAGTCTCTGATGTAGTTTCAGGGATATATTATCGGTAGTACTTGATCTATGTAGCACCGTCCGGAGTCACTGATGTAGTTTCAGGAATATATTATTGGTAGTACATGAGCTCTGTAGGACCGTCCGGAGTCCCTGATGTAGTTTTGAAAAAGGTCAAACATTTGTTAGGTAGGATTTTTATTTTAATGTTTTAAATGCATTTTCCACTCTAATGGTGTTACTAACAACATACTCTCAATCAAGTGCCATTCCTGCCGGTGTAGACGATCATGTCTCTCCACAACTTTCTCTCCTTCATGCAGGTAATCAGTTCTGAACTCGATCTTTTGTCGAACCAAGATGTCAGACCATCCAACATCTTCTCCTCTGTCTTCCACGATCTCTCCTTCCCTGAATTTTACCTGGTGCCACCAAATGTTCTAAACCACCTCTTCACATGATATGCCATAAGAACCTTGAGTTGCGTTTTAGTGTCTAACGAAACTGCCTTCCCGGAAACAAACGGGCACGGTACTGTTGTTTCTACAACTAACATCCCCTGAAAATCGTGTACGTATTCTTTTGATAAGGTGTCTTTGTATGCAGGCTAGGTTTAAAACCTCATCATTTGTTTTCTTCGCTGTCCTCATTATTCACCGGCATTATCGTTATCACATCATCAGTCACATTCTGTATCCATATTTTCTTCATGTCCACATTGTTTCCCTACACAATTATCTTCTCCAGCACTTCACGTTTTTTTATGTCTCCCAAAACACTTTGTTTTGTTTCATTATATTTTGAGACATCATTCAGTTACAGTGGCGGCTCGTGGTCATTTTTGCTGGTGGGGCCAGATATTTTTTCCCGGATAAGTCATGGTTTTTTAGTTGCTATATTTTAATTTATAAAATAATAAATACACGTTATACATTATTTTTGGTGGGGCTCGGCCACACTGGCCCTTAATGACGAGACGCCCCTGTTCAGTTCTATTTAAATCTGAACCCCTTCTGGATAAATCTATTTATTCTCTTCTCTGTTCATTTTAGAAGAGCTGATCTGAAACATTCATATCCAAAAACACGTACAAGCTTTACCACTGCCTTGTTTGATGTTAATCTCTCAAACTCATACATTGCTATTTGGAATATTAATGCTCTTAGTATTCTGATCATTGTTGTACTATCATTTCCATTCCATACTGTGTTTAGATTTTTTCAAGTTTGTGTTTGCCTATGCTTTTTTCTTCTTTTGATTTTATTTATCCCATTTGCATATATCATGTTTGAATTGAGCCTGGCTATTCAAAATTTGTCATTATAAAAAACATATAACTATAAAAGTAGAGCCTCATATAAAATGTGAAAAAGACCAGATCGCCCGAGTGGTTACCGGGGCCCAAATTTGGGGTGTAAAGAATAGAACCACTGTTACCTGCCATGCATGTCGTAAGAGGCGACTAAGGAGGTTGGATGAAATCGGATGCATGTGTCCTAAACGTGTAGAAGTCTATGCGTTTAGGGGCCTACCAAACCAATGTGCAACGTATACACGTTCTTGGCAAAGATCAAACATATCACAAACTGTGATTAAAATTGGTCATAAAGAACGAACGCAAAGAAGAAGAAGAAGAAAAGACCAGAAAAGTCAAATACAAAATAGAAAGACGACAGCAGTCAAATACACAATGAGAAGAAGTTCACACAAGCCAAAGACAAATTGGAACCAAGACCACAACAGTCAAATAGAAAGTAGGAATACGTCCACACAAGCCAGGTGCAAAGTGGACTACTCAATTGTCTATCCCCATGTGAAAGATGGAATTGGTTGTCCACTCTTGCCGTTGAGCGTAGAGGTAGAAGCTTTAATATGCGTTCTAGTGCCCTTGTGTTCTAGATGAGTCGCCCTTGTTGTGTTATATCCGTGTTTATGTAGTGCGGTCTTGATTTTGTCTATTCATACTTTTGTGGTCTTCCTTCCTCTAGTATCTTATCTTTTTATTGTATGCTTGGTTGATTGTATCCCATTCTCATTAAATGTCCAAACCCCTGCATGTGTTGTCTTTCAATGTATTCAGTGCACGAAGTTATGTCCACTCTGCTTCTGATATCCTCGTTTCGTAGTCTATCTTTCCTGCTGACCCCCACTGCCTTCCTCAAGCATTTCATTTCACATGTGGTGAACTTTAGTAGCGGAACATTAAAATATAAAATCGCCCGTGTGTTGCCGGGGCCCTCAAGGGAAGAAAGAATAGTACCACTGCGACCTACAAGGCATATCGTAAGAAGCGACACAGGTAACAGGAAGCTACCCTATAAATAAAAAGCGTGGCAGAAATCGGATGTGCTAGCTTACTTGTAGACGTATAATTGGCACAACGTACAATCACTCTTAGGCTCGGATCACATACAAATCACAAAGAGTGGTTAACAAGTAATGGATATAGAGCATTCGAAGAAGAAGAAGATACAAAATGGAAACAGGATAGTCGGAACAAGGCTTCTAAAATCAAAACAAACTGCTGAAATTATAAATGACCAACGTTTATAAAAACGAAGTGATGGCTTCATTGCACAAGGTTTTTGCCATATTACTCGGTCTTACTCCACAGAAATGGCACGGCACATGTCGGAAGTGCATCATAAAGAACGAACATCATAGCTCCAACAACAGTTCTATGAATCTTCAGAATAATTACATTTGTGAACAAAATCATGATTTTCTTATTGTAATCTACCAACTTTGGAATGAAAGGCAAATGGTTTTAACGAATAAGTCATTGATTAAACAACATGAACAAGAACACAAGAACACAGAGAACACAGCAACAACCCGTATCAAATATTATAAGGAAACGAAGTGGAAATATGTAGGTCATGTTCTTAGATCAGACGAAAAGAGACTAAATCGACAAGTCCTTATGTGGTCACCAGTTGCGAAAAGATAACGTGGAAGACCTAAGACTACCCCACGAAGAACAATCCTACAAGAAAGTAAACTATTGGGATGTAAAACCATACAAGATCTCCAATTGCTAGCAAAGAACCGCAATCTATGGAAACCTAAAACCTCTGCCCTATGTGCCGCCTTTGGCACGAAGGGAACACACTAACTAAGTCATTGATACACTTTTCAACAGATGTTTTCTAACCATTCTGTTTCTTCTTAAACTTCTACCGCATCGGGCTCACTTGTCATCTACGCACACACATACAAACATAACACAACTACATTCTCTTGGATGAAAATTGTGTGGTCATCATCGCCCGGGATGGATGAGCATCATACTTCTTCTTCTCTTCCACCATTTACTTCTTGTTAGAAGTGTTGATGGAGGGAGGAAGTAGTGATCATGTATGTACTTATTCTAAGGCACTTTGTAAGCTTTTATTCATTTTCTTAAAGCTGGTCTTGATCCCGTCGCTCCCATCTTTTGCATGGTCTTCCTCTTGCTTTGTACTCATTATACTCTTTTCATTGTGGCTATATGTGGTAGACTCCTTCTTCTTCTTCTTTGCATTCGTTCTTTACGAGTAATTTTAATCACTCTTTGTTATAGGTTTGATCTTTGCCAAGAACGTGTATACGTTGCACATTGGTTTGTAGGCCCCTAAACGCATAGACTTCTACACGTTTAGGACACATGCATCAGATTTCAGCCAAACCCCCTATCGCCTCTTACGACATGCGTGGTAGGTAACAGTGGTTCTATTCTTTACACCCCAAATTTGGACCCCGATAACTACTCGGGCGAGTGGTAGACTATATCAGGGTGTTCTTGGTAGATGTCCAAACAATTTAATTTGTTGTTCTATTATGACTTGCATGAATGCTGTCACAGTCTGCTTCTGATTTCTTCATTTCAAATGTTGTCACTTATTGTTCCACCTGCAGCTCTTCTTATGTATCTCATCTACATACGTCGTTATAATTTTCCTCTCATTTTCTGTTGTTAGTGGCCATGGTTGGCACTGGTAACATAGTGTTGGCCTAAAAAATTATTCTAATTAGATTTGCTTTATTTTTATCGCTATCTCTGTATGTGACAACAGTGGTGTTAATTATCTTAGTATCTGGTTAACGTTTGTGCATCAATTGTTGATTTCCTGATCGATACTTCCGTCTGCAGTGAAAATTTCCCCTAAGTATTTTGACTCACTTGTTTGTTTTATTTCTATTTTCTGGTGTTTTATTGTAAAGTTTTCTGGTTGTCTGCTTATCGCCATTGTCTCTGTCTTTATTATATTTATTCTCATGTTGTACTCCTCACCTTTGATGTTAACTAAGCTCAAATGGTTCTGGAAAGATTCTTCGTTTTCTGCAATGGTCGTCTGCAAAAAAAAAGTTCTGAAATAGTATTTTCTTCGTTTTCTCTACTTATGTTGTCCATGTATGTTATAAATATTTTGTCACTGCTAGTCTCATTTATCAGAGTTTATATCTTGACATTGAGCAGTAATTTACATCGATGGTTCAGTCATTGGCCAACAACACGGTACGTGGGCTTTTTTTGCGCACTTGGGAGAAAGAAATAATAGGAGAAGCCAGTAGGGCCTACGCGACAACCACAAGTAGCTTGACAATGGATGTACGGGCGGTTATAGTGACGGTTGCGTGGTTGGCATCTCATGATTTCTCTCGTGTTTTTTTACTCTGTGACTCCATGACTATGATTCGTAAAATCTAAACAGAAATGGTGAGACGAAACTGGGTGGAAGTACTGGTAAAGACAGGGATAACATAAATCACCTTCATTTTTGTCCCTGGGCAGTTAGGGGTAATGAACGAGATGACAGATTGTCGGGCATGGCTACGGTATCACGGGAAGCTGCAATAGACCGAAATGACTTTCTTAACGCACTGAGAAAGTCTTTTCGAATAGAAGTTTCAGAGTTGCGAGTCCCACTCGCTAACGAGATTTAGAGAGATGGGTGCAGTGATATTGGTGCAGCCCGTAAGAACGGCCAACCAAATATGCAGACTGATTAATCAACATCGAACTAGGGTGTTAGGCCGCTGGACGTTGCTGGATTTGTTGATGCGGAGATCGGAGCACATATGGACATGTCCGGAGTGCTATGATGATAGTCCTCTGATAAGTGATGCATCTTGAACTTGTTGCACAGGCAGTACATGATTATGCAGTACCCTGTACCAAGTCTGATTATGCAGTACCCTGTACCAAGTCTGATTATACAGTACCTTGTACCAAGTCTGATTATGCAGTACCCTGTAACAAGTCTGAAAATCTTGACTTGTTCATATAAAGTTAACTACTAGAAGTGCTTTCAGAAGGTAGTTCCGATATTAATCAGATATAGCTATGTAGCAGTAAGTAGCCATCTTATGTGCTCAACGTCAGTCGTTATGTGGTTCGTTTGGCTAGCCTGACAGAAAATCGAACCATATTGCCGTGTGGTCTGTATTATGCTTTCATTGAAGATGGTAATTTGTCTGTTATTTATACTTTTCCCTCATTCATATGTTTCCTTAATAATACATTAGACACAATAGCTCCTGCCACTTACGAACTTGTCTTTCTGTATCTACATGTCTTTTCGAATAGTCTTGATGTCAATGATCTTTTCTATTGATTTCACTGCTGTTTTTTTCAACAATAAGATGGAAATGAGATGAGATGAGGAAAATTAAAAGAAGTGACATGACCTTTATACAGTTTTAAAAACTGAAAACAGTATGGAATGGAAATGATAGGAAACAAAGATCTGAAAACTAAGAGCATGCATATTCCCAGTGGCAATGTATGGATGTGAAGCATGGACATTAAGTAAAGCAGTGGATGTTCTTCTTGAATATAAGTGCTAGGAAGAGACCTCTGTACATTATGAACAGAGAAGAAAACAAATAAAATATTCAGAAATAACTAAAAAAAATCAAACGTAAATGGCTGATGCTACAAATTTTTTAAAAAAAGAGAAGATTGAAATAGCTTTGGCATACAAAAAGACACGAAGGGTTGAAGAAGACCATTATGGAGGGATGCATCGCAGCAAAGTGGAGAAGAAGAAGACCACGGAGAAGATGGATTCAGGATGTAACTGATGATGTCTGAATGACGACTGCAAAGGCACCTATGAGAGAAATATTTGCAAGGACAGTGTGGCGCACTTCTGCTCAGGACACGATAACTTATGATTCATTTCTGGAACAAATATTGCTGTTCTACATGGTGATGCAGTTGAACATGATAATACAGTTGTTGTTTTTTTATCATCATATTTTTTTTTTACTTTATCTTCAAAGATCTAATTATTTTCGAGTAAATAGACTTCTAGTTTATCGTCTTCGCCGTCATGGGCGTGTACTTTGTGTGCTTGAGGTTTGTGTGCTTCTGCTTGCTGATCTTCTGGTTTTGTGGGTGTCTTCTTTGCTGGTTCCTGTTTCATGAGTTTGTGCTTCGTGGGCTTGTTCTCCGTTGACTAGCAATGTGGGTTTCTGCTCCATTGATTTCTATCTTTCTGCTTCTGCTTCAGAGGTCTCTTGTGAGTTTCTCCTTCATAGACTTAGAATATATGGGATTCGACTTCGTCTACACCTTTTCATCTTCGTCTCAATTGTCATTCGTGCACATTACTTATTTATCTTTAACTTTCCTGTAGCCCGCGTGCCCAGCGTGTTCGTAGCGCGTTGGACTACGGGTGACTAGTCCTCTGTAAGTGCGGGTTCAACTCCGCGGACTGGCAGAAAAGCTACAGGTTCCCCAGATTTACGGTGTTCGTGGCACCGAGCCGAAGGTTACGATGTCCATGACACCGAGCCGAGGAGCTTTCAGCTCAAGTGCTTCTGGATCGGATTAAAAAAAAAAAAAAAAACTTTCCTGTACATTTTCTTGCTGTGTATCAGTCTATTTTGTCATCTTTTCTATTAAAACTTCTACTTTTTGTTTTTCCTTTTCTACTAGTCTGTCCTCTTCTACCTCATTCTCTGCATCTTCATTTTCTTCTATCTTCTTTCACGTCATGTTATTTTTTCTCATATTCTTCTATTATCTTCTTTCACGTCATGTTATTTTTTCTCATATTCTTCTATTATCTTCTTTCACGTCATGTTATTTTTTCTCATATTCTTCTACTTCTTTGTTTTATTCTTCATTTTCTAAGGTTACATTGTTTTGTACGCTATCTTCATCTGTTTTAGCTTCATCTATGTTCTCTTCTTCTTCTTCTTCTTCTTTGTCCTCTTCTACTTCATATTAAATACCATGTTCTACTTTGCCATCTTTAACTTCATCGACATCTACTTTTTCTTTTTGTCTACATACGTTTCTTCTTCTAACCAGCTGTAAAGTACGGAAACGTGCTAACCTGCCTTCCATCATGGGCATGCTCGACAGTAGACAACTAAGATGGTTGGGGCATGTGAGAAGAAAGGAAACTTATCGCATACCAAACCAAATGGGCATGCTTGACAGTAGACAACTAATATGGTTGGGGCATGTGAGAAGAAAGAAACTTCTCGCATACCAAACCGTATGTTTTTCTGTGAACTTTTGGAAGGTAAGAGGCACCAGGGCAGACCACTGCTCACATATAAAAATGTCCGCACGGCCTCAATGAAGATCATTTCTATAGGTCCCTGCACATGAGAAAAACTATCTGATGACAAAGTTGCGTGGAAAGCGATGTTGCGCAAGGGAGCAGAAGCTTTTGAGAAGAGACTTATGAATGAGTTGAAAGACAAGAGAGAAAAGCGAGAACTCGGAGGTTGTCACAGTAAAGACTTGTCAATTGAACGACTGTAAAGACCAAAAAGCACCATACATACATGACTCTTCTATTTAGTTCATATGTTCATAAGTACGGTTCCAACTTCACTGCAACGGGTCATCCCATAATTGCTCCGTTCCTGTGCCAATGAAAATCACACGAAATGCTAACAACTGTGAAATGTTTCCTGTGTGAACTAATTCCAGAATGAAGCAGCCGCGTACTGCCACAAAAAAACAACACGCACCGCATAAAATGCATATGACCGTCGCTAATGTAGCAACACAAAACTGTTCATCACTTGAATTGCAATTCTTGTCGAAGAGAACATCAATCATGACAAAATCCAGCTTTCTGCACTCGCAATATAACTGCACACGGCAGATTGAGCTTGTTCGTCATAACCGCTGTCCGCCATTTTCTAAATACACACAACAAACGCACGGTTGACACAGCAAAAGCATTCCATGTAACAGTCATAGCTCACAGCGTTGCTCAAGCACTAACTCAGTAGCTCGGCAAATGAAACCGGAAAATACCCGACCAAACATGTCAGAAACTCGCTAGCAAAGTCGTGTTCAGAATCAAACAGTTCTGACTCTGAATAACCCTCCCGCATTCCGCCATTGTTGGCCAGATTTTTAAATTTCCTTTTACTGTTTCATCTACTTTTTTCTCTATTAATTTACCTTCTAATTCTACTTTATTCACTTCCAAATTATTTTTTCTCTCCTCTTCTTGCGCTTCATCTTCTTACAATTAATTATTCGTTATTTATTTCTTTCCATTTTATTTTTTAACTTTTTATCGATTACCACAAACGGTTATTGTCCACATTTTCATGATCTTTTGTCTATAAACTTTGTTGTTTTAACTAACAAAGACCTGAAAGTGAAACGTGGTGCATATAATTGTGGTTTTCACTTGTCATCCGTTTGTATGTTTGTACGATTTCTAGCCACACGAACCGTAAACAGATCTATCATTCGCTAGTGTAACACCTCATTAGATAGCTCTTTCACTCGGTGTACCTGATTCCCCCGTTATCGTACTAATGTTCAAACGAATTGAAAGAAACGCATGGAGACTGTAACAATCACTGATGCATGTCTCTTGTTCCAGACGTTGATTGTGTTGCTTGGATCGTGTTCCGGTCGTTGATTCTGGTAAATATTTACAGATCAGAAGTATCATTTGGAGCAGTGTTTCAATTGATGTTATGTGGTACTGACAACTCTCAAATACTACACATGGGAAGTGCACGGCACCTACCTCCGACCTTTTCTGTAGTGTAAGGCCCTGAGGCTCAATTGGGAAATCGGAAATTTCCGTTGGTGTAGACTGAAGTTTGTCTGTTTTATAGAATATTTTAGGTTTTATTTGCAATTTTTGTACAATTCTTCTTCTTCTTTCGTCTTCCAACGCTCCAAACCGACCACTTGTTAAGAACTCTTTTGTGATTTGTATGTGATCTGAGCTTAAGAGCGATTGTACGTTGTGCCAGTTATGCGCCTCCATGTAGGCCAGCACATCCGATTTCTGTTATGCTTTTTATTTATTAGGTAGCTTCCCACGCCCCTACCTCAGTCGCCTTTACGACATGATTTGTAGGTCACCGTTGCTCCCTTATGAGCCTCAGCACAAATCCTGTCGTGGATTTTACGAACGGTTAAAAAAGAAAGTAATGGCAAATTACTGAACGTAAAAGTGCAGCTTAGAAAATCGAGGACTCCTTTATTGTGGTTGATGGTAAAGTTCTGTAAAGGATTTGCTGCGATTTTCATTTCATACGAAGTGTTTCATACGAAACCTGGACGCTGACATCAAATGATTAAAAAAAACTTGTCACGACAGAAATAAAGTGTCTATCAGAATGCTGGGAGTATCACGAATAGGCTGGGTGAGAAATGAGGACATCAGGAACAAAGTGTGTACAACATCAGTACTAAACTTCATCAAGAAACAACAAATTAAATGCTTCGGCCACATAAACAGATTACCAATAGGCAGTGCACCTCAAAGAGCAATGTTACTCCGATACAATGGATACAAAACAAAATTCCGCCCTGCAAAAGGTGGACCTCAGAGACAAGAGAGGAGACGAAAGACACTATTTAAAAAGCTCACACACAGGAGGCTTATTCTAGAAATCTCTTCTTATCCTGAGGCTGTAAGGCAAAACATGATTGAAGTAAAGTACGAAGTGTTTAATTCAACATATGTTCATTTATTTGTTGGTTATTATCTGTGTTTTCACAGAATTGTTCTTATTTGTTCTATTCTAAATATCATTGACATGATACAGTATTAGGGGCTAGACATGTATCCTTCAGACAAACTAAATATCATTGACATGATACAGTATTAAGGGCTAGACATGCATCCTTCAGACAAACTAAATATCATTGACATGATACAGTATTAAGGGCTAGACATGTATCCTTCAGACAAACTAAATATTGACATGATACAGTATTACAGGCTAGACATGCATCCTTCAGACAAACTAAATATCATTGACATGATACAGTATTAAGGGCTAGACATGCATCCTTCAGACAAACTAAATATCATTGACATGATACAGTATTAAGGGCTAGACATGTATCCTTCAGACAAACTAAATATTGACATGATACAGTATTAAGGGCTAGACATGCATCCTTCAGACAAACTAAATATCATTGACATGATACAGTATTAAGGGCTAGACATGCATCCTTCAGACAAACTAAATATCATTGACATGATACAGTATTAAGGGCTAGACTTGTAAACGCCGGCATCCTTCAGACAAACTAAATATAGCCAATCTTGATGACAGTTTTCTTTATTTATTCCTCTCCAAAACTAGTAATTAGTCTTGCCAGATTGATATGAAGCTTTGCAAGTTCTCACAAGATGCCCACGCAAAAAACAAATATAGACAGCAAGCGGCTGGAATATTTTTTTGAAAAGAAAAACATCAGGTGTCTTTTTTTTATATTTACTGCTGAATCTGTTAGAGATGTTTTATACATTTAAATAATCAGTCTGTCGTGTGGTTTTGGGACCCTGCAAGGAAGCAACAAATAATAGCACTGCAACCTACAAGGAATGTCGTAAGAGGCGACTGATGTAGAACCTAGGGAAGTTACCCTAGTAAATAAAAAGCATTGCAGAAATCGGCTGTACTGGCCTACTTTTTGGCGCATAACTAGGACAACGGACAATTGCTCTTATGCTCAGATCACATACAAATCACACAGAGTGGTTAGCCAGTGGTCGACATGGAGCGCTCAAAGAAGAAAGAAGAAGAAGGAGAAGGAAAAATCAGTATGAGGAAAATGGATATCGATATTAGTACATCCCGAAAAAAGCGACATAACAAATATGTAAAAAGAGGAATCAATCGACATCGAACTGATGTGTTGGCCCGCCGGGAGCTGCGGGATTTCTTGAGGTGGAGGACGTATAGACATGTCTGGAGTGTTATGACGATAGTCCTCTTATAACTAAAAAGGGGGGGTTTGGAAAGATTGACTTCATTGCCAAGTCCACGAGCAGCGACAGCATAGAATCGCACACACATAAACACACCATATCAGCATACAATCCATCTCAGGACTACACATAAATCAACACAAAAGTTATTCTCAGAACTTATTTTTCTTCGAACCCTCCACATTAACCAATCTTTGTGACTTGTCTGTGATCTGAGCCTAAGAGCGATTACACGCTGTGACAGTAATGCGCCTACAAGTAGGACAGTACATCCGATTTCTGCAACGCTTTTTATTTACTATGGTAGCGTTCCTGGGTCTCTACCTTAGTTGCCTCTTACGATCTACTTTGTTGGTCTCCGTGTTTCTATTCTTTACTCCCTTGGCAAGTCCCGGCAACACACATTCGATTCTTCTCAGGACTTTCCCCAGATCAGCACACAAACACAAAATCGTTCTCACGACTATACACAGCTACCAGAACACAATAAGCAGTATACTCAACACACATCCCTTTTAAGGACTAGTTCTATGTCTCATGGCCACTCCAAGAAAGAAATCTAATACGCCCTGATATAATATCAAATTAAATGGTTGGACCACATAAGCAGATTATCAAGAGGCAGTGCCCCACAAAGAGAAATGTTACTCAGATACAGGGGACACGAAGAAGCAAAAATGACGGTCACGCAAAAGGTAGACCTTAAAGATAACAGAGACGACAAAACTGTTTATGAAGCGCACACAAAAACCCGTTCTAGAAATATCTTCTTACGTTGAAGCTGTGAGGCAAATCAGGACTGGAGAAAAAAGAAAGACAAGGCGTATTGAGAAGCTTGCTCCAGGTGTCAAAAACAAAGACAAAACAGGATTAGAGAATAGATAGATAGATAATTTTAAAAAGCACGTCTGAGATTGAAAGGGCGTATCGCAGCCTAATAGATACTTAACCCACCACAACAAACAAATCAACAAACAAACAAGAATACGTTGTTTTTGACTCTAGGAAATGGCATCAACAACGCAGAACATTTATAAATAATAAAGCTTTAAGCTTTAGAGAAACACTACCACTTCACTACATTTACAGTTGCAAGCAGAACAGTGATGCTATTCTCTATAATCCAATAATGAATTCATAAACATCACGAATATTACCCTGTATTCACTAGTAATGCCTTGTTATTTTCCTCCATTCACTGCGTTTGTAGCTTGCAAAATGTCAAATTATTCGATTGCTCTCCACTTCATTGTCACATATTTATAAAAAGAAATCAGTTTAATTATTGAGGCCAAAATTATAATTCTTTTTCTAGTCAAACTGGTTTTGTTTTTGGTTTGATTAGAGTGCTGAATCTGCACAACTCTATATATTGATTGTTTTGTTTCATGTTAAACATGGATTTTTCATTGCGAAAATTGATCTTTCTTTGTCGTGAGAACAAATAAGAGTTCTGGCGAATGTAGAATGCCATTGTCTGATTATGTGTGTGTGTATGTGTGTTTGGGGGATTTTAGGTTAATATTCTATGTATGTGTATATCTTTGTGTGTGTGTGGTTGTATGTTGAGTTATTTATGTTACGTGTGCAGTCATGCTGTGTCGATGGGAATTATTGTTTATCGGTTTGAACTAATCAAGATTCGTTGAGGAGATTAATAAACATAATGAAAGTGATGTAGTGTGGACGTATAAATATTCGTGACGGTTAGGAAAAGATGTTTATGAAGAGAGAAATTTCATGAAAGTTTAGAAGAGATGCAGTGAACCAGAAAAGTAAAGAAACCATTTTGATATCATCATCATCATCATCATCATCATCAAATAGCTTGTCTCAGCCGTGTGTTTCCGGGATCTCGTTTTCTACAAGTGTAGAACAGATTAGAAACACTGCAACCTATGAAAGTCTTCTTCTTTCAACGTTGTCAGACATCGACCTTAATACTTTTAAAGTAGTTAGTGGTCAACCGGAGTCCATATACATCTCCATATAGCTTATTTTGGACTGACATCGATTTGTATACTTTTAAAGTAGTTAGTGGTCAAACAGAGTCTATGTACATCTCCATATAGCTTGTCTTGGACTGACATCGATTTGTATACTTTTAAAGTAGTTAGTGGTCAACCGGAGTCTATGTACATCTCCATATAGCTTATTTTGGACTGACATCGATTTGTATACTTTTAAAGTAATTAGTGGTCAACCGGAGTCTATGTACATCTCCATATAGCTTGTCTTGGACTGACATCGATTGTATACTTCTAAAGTAGTTAGTGGTCAACCGGAGTCTATGTACATCTCCGTATAGATTGTCTTGGACTGACATCGATTTGTATACTTCTAAAGTAATTAGTGGTCAACCGGAGTCTATGTACATCTCCATATAGCTTATTTTGGACTGACATCGATTTGTATACTTTTAAAGTAATTAGTGGTCAACCGGAGTCTATGTACATCTCCATATAGCTTGTCTTGGACTGACATCGATTTGTATACTTCTAAAGTAGTTAGTGGTCAACCGGAGTCTATGTACATCTCCATATAGCTTGTCTTGGACTGACATCGATTTGTATACTTCTAAAGTAGTTAGTGGTCAACCGGAGTCAATGTACATCTCCGTATAGCTTGTCTTGGACTGACATCGATTTGTATACTTTTAAAGTAATTAGTGGTCAACTAAAGTCCATGTACATCTACATATAGCTTGTGTTGGACTGACATCGATTTGTATACTTTTAAAGTAGTTAGTGGTCAACCGGAGTCTATGTACATCTCCGTATAGCTTGTCTTGGACTGACATCGATTTGTATACTTTTAAAGTAATTAGTGGTCAACTAAAGTCCATGTACATCTACATATAGCTTGTGTTGGACTGACATCGATTTGTATACTTTTAAAGTAATTAGTGGTCAACTAAAGTCCATGTACATCTACATATAGCTTGTGTTGGACTGACATCGATTTGTATACTTCTAAAGTAATTAGTGGTCAACTAAAGTCCATGTACATCTACATATAGCTTGTGTTGGACTGGTATGGGGATTGGCCATGTGTTTTATCTCTTTTCACTGTATGTTGCACATCCTTGCAGTATGCATGTCTCTGTCCCCTTGCTGGTGCCACATGTGCATATGCCAGAAGGGATTTTTTTTGTACTTGTTAAACGGATGGTACCTCACAATATTGTGCCCTGTTCGTAGAAGAAAAATGACAGCCTGTTTTTCTGTACTTAGTTGGTGGTATTTATCATCCTTTTCATGAAATTTAAAAGTGCTGATGGTTCCCGTGAATAGCTGAAAATGCGCTTCTAATATACTGCTATAATAGGCATATTCCTACTCTTCTTTTGCTATATCTTTGCATTGTGTAATGTTTTACTATATATGGGTTAGTGTTTACACGTATGTCCTAGGCTCTCGTTCTATCTGTCCTACAACGTTATAAAAAGCAGTACTACAGTTGTAGTGTTGTTATAATACTATTTGGTATTTTGGTATAACTCAAGTGTCAGGTCTGCCGGCGCAGGCGATTATCAGTTATATGAGGACTATCATCATAGCATTCCAGGCACGTCCATAGGTGCTTCAATCTCGCCTCAACAAATCCAGCAGCGTCCAGTGACTCAACAGGCAAGTTCGATGGTGATTGATCAATCTCTTTGCATATTTCGTATGCCATTATTTTCCGGCTGTGCCAATATAAACACAAATTTCTCTCAATCTGGTCAGCGAGTTGGATTCACAATCCTTAAACTTCTCTGTTCGTAAAGATTCTCTCAAAGACAATAATGCTTAACTGATGCCTGCTATCAGTTCTGACATCAATGTTTTGTCAAATTACGATGTCAGACCATCCAATTTGGTTCGGACAGACACCCGTGTGGTGCTGGGGTCTGCAAGGGAAGCAAAGAATAGTACCACTGCGACCTACAAGGCATGTCGTAAGAGGCGACTGATGTAGCGACCTAGGGAAGCTACCCTTGTAAACAAAAAGCATCGCAGAAATCGGATATGCTGGCCTACTTGTAGGCGCATAACTGGCACAACGTACATTCGTTCTTAGGCTCAGATCACATACAAATCACACAGAATGGTTAACAAGTGGTCGATATGTAGCATTCGAAGAAGAAGAAGGTTCAGACAGAGGCTTTGCAGTATCATCTTAATGATTTCTACCAGTGGTTATTTTATGTGCTCAACGTCAACATGGGACCAACGTTTTATCGTCTATCTCCGATAGGACTAGGAACTCGATCTCACTACCATCTGGATTAGGGATCTTTGGAAAAATATCACTAGATCTCGAATCGGAAACGAGTCGTTTACCTTTGAAGCGAGTAGCGTCTGGTGTATATGTTCATAGCTGGTATCTCATGTGTATGTGTTTGCGTGTTAGTAGTAACTGTATCGTATAGCTTGTGTGCGTGTGTACCTATACGGTTACTTCCGTTACGTGTGTATGTGTGTGCATGTGTGTGTGTGTGTGTGTGTGTGTGCGTGTGTGTGTGTGTGCTTTTCCTTATATTAGTTATTGATTAGTACGCCCTGGCATTATTAAACCATTCATCATTCTCAATGCATATATAATTTTTGTTTTAATAAAATTCCCGCAGCATTTTCAGACCTAGTAGCGCGAAGTTTTTGATACTTCCCATATATAGACCTTAGTGTGCAGGAGGAGGGGAGGATTATCGTAATGCGTAACTCTTCGATGTGGCTCCCGCCAACATAAGGTCGACTAGCTCTGACGGGAAATCGAAAATTCCTGTTAAATGGGGGCTGGTTTTTGTATATATTTGATTAGAACACTGTAGGCTTTTTGCAATTTTTTCTCAATTCTATGCGCACATGATTAATTCTTGATGAAAAATGTTAATAAAACTGATATTCCTTAGCTTTAAGCTCAACTTGTAACATAATATAACCTTGATTTAACATATTGTGTTATTTTTAAGATGAATTAATCTATATACAACAATACTGGAATGCAAGGAACAGGTGACAGTTGTAGTCTTATTTCCTAGAATTTTTACCTGTGTCCGAACGCCGTATGTTCTCGGAGGTCACGCCTTCATCTATCGACTAGGACCCAAGAGGGTTTGAGTGACATCCCACACTCGATACGTCACAAATCCAGAATGGCAGGTTTCGGTATGAGTGGATGTCGTCTATAGAAGTTTCTAACCTTCAGAGGCTTACGTGGATATACTGTCCTAGGCATGCGGGTGTTTACGGTAATGAGAGAGTGAACTGGCTTGCATCAACAGCATCGATTGTTGGGAAGTTGAAGATGGATAAGGGGATGTTCTTCGGTCTTTTTGCGACTGTCTGTTGGATGAAGATACTAAAATCGATGTTGAGTCGTTCAAGCGATTTAGGCAGTTTGGAGTTACCCGTTGTACGAGTAGAACTAGATGCCTGAGGGGCAGAGTGAGAGGTGTGTTTAATCAGCGAGCCACAGGAACCATCAATATGCACATTCTTCAATATCTGTTGGGGGAGACTGAGCACCTATGGGTCTGCCCGGACTGCAATAACGTCAGTTTCGTAACCAATAACCTATAACCTAACGAATAACTTGACATCCTGCAAGCGAGGAAAGGAGTTGGCCTTCCTACACCCTGCACACACTCGGGTTTAGAAATGTGAAGTGACAGGATCTTTGAAATATAAAGTCTGAAAAAGATACAGGGCATTTTTATTATAAAGGAGTCATCATCATCATCATCAGGTGCAGTGCCGGCTTGCGTAGCAGATCACGGATCTCCACAAATCTCTGTCTCCTGTGTTTGCTATCATCTCAGATGTTGACGTTCTTCCGTGTCATGAAGTAAAACTATCCAAAATTGTCTCTCTGTCTTCATCTGTCTCGTCTACCCTCGATTGTACGGGTTGTTACAACTGTGGCCTAGGGGATAGTGACGTGGTCTATAAACCCTGACGTTCTTCATCTTCTTCTTCTCTCGTTCGTTCTTCACGGCAAATTTTATCATTCTATTTGTGATATATAATTGATCTTTGACAAGAACGGCTTTTTACGTTGTGCGATTATGCTCCCATGGTGACTAGCCCCCGATTGCAGCCAGCTGTTTATTTACTAGGGTAGCTAGCCCTAGAACGATCCGCTGTGCCGTCTATTTTGGCTTGGATCGATGCCTTTACAATCATCTTTTTGCCGTATATTTGGACTTTGTGATTTATGCCAAACAGAGAATCTACACTGTGCGCCCTTTCTGACTGTGAGGTCGTTCCGGATTAGGAACATTCTTGGTCATTATAGACGCGTGTTCTTTTCATACAAGCGATCATATGTTGGCGGCATGCTTAGCCTTTATATGATCTGAGCCATGGTGCTTGGACGTCATCTTACTCCGCGTAGGATGATCGGCGTCCGAAAAGTATTGCCCTTAGCCAATGTTTGAGTATGTACCAGTCAAGCCTTTGCATTATCGGCCTTACTTTTCTATACCCGATGAGTTTGTTCCTGAGTAGGAGTATTCTCCGCCGTTTCGGGGCGCGTGCTGGCACTTGACAATTTGCAAAGGTTTACTCTGCATTATCCCTGTCTTCCGGAAACACTGGTCTGGGGCTGCGCACAGATCTGTTAGATGGTCGTTTCAATCGACGCAAGCAACGCAACTGAAATTTTTTCGCTCGCCTACATCACTCACCTCAGTTCCTCCGGGGATGTTAGTTGTTACTGCAACAGTACCCTGACCGGTTGTTCCAGGGAGGACAGTTTCGTTAGGCACTAAAATGCCACTTTTGAATTTGCATTCGTCCAATTTTACCCAATAGGTTTTCTGCGATTCGCCATTTTAACGAAGTTTACCGCAATCTTCCCATGTATCGTCACAATGCGTTGCAATGTTTTGGAGACAATTGCCGAGGATCTTTTATTTGTACTGGATTCAAGTCTCTTCTGGGCTTTCCAGCTTTCCCTGCTCATCTGGGTGGGCCTCTCACCCCTATGTTTGCAACGCCTTCCCATCGCTCCATCACTAGCACCTTGCGTGTCTGCCCCTCCTTTGGACTCACCTGTGTTTCGTCCGTACTGTGTTTATAAGGTTTGTCAACGTGCTCAGATTTACAGTTCCTCGAGACTGCCATGACACGCAGCCCGATTCCGGCTCAGGGCTCAGAGTTTCGTCCCATGTGGACCCACGTCTCTGCTCTGGATGCATCTCTCATCCCTCTCATGTTCATTTGTACAGCCCTTTCCTTCGGACAGGAAGCTGATAACTGTGGTGCGACCGTTGACTTGTCACACATTTCGTGCGTATGAACTCTTGCCCCGTAGGTGGCAATTTTGGTGCTGTCATTTACTCCGGGGCAGTTATCATTCGTTTGCTGACGACTCGAACACTTCTGTGTTCTTACGCTTCATCAAATATTCCGGCAGATTTTTATCGGACATCGGTCAGGAGATTCGTGCCTTTTGTTCATTAATTTTGTACCTGCATTTCTTTTCCGTGCTTGCACTACTACCACTATATGTAGCTCTCCCTCGATCCCTACCCGCTTAGCCAGACCGGAACCAATGTCTGTTACCAAGGTCACCACGAGGAGGTGGAGTAGGATCTTGATTAGTGCCAGCTCACTAATCCTGGCGCGGCGTTGTCCCCATGCGCCTTTGACCTCAGTGTGGGATTGAAACCACAACCCTCTTGGGTTCGATTCGATATGCGAAAATATATGTGCTTCGCTAATCCGTTTCATTTTTGTTTTAAGTGTAGCGTTCTTATGTAGAAGTGTGTGTTCTCAGTAAATAGAAAACGCAATACACACGCTAACTTGTCCAACACGTCAGCCCCCCAAAAACATCAACAAATAAATAATTTAAAAAAAAACACCCAAAAAAAACCGATAATTGTACATTCGTTACATAAAATCAAAGGACAATGTTACAACAATTATCGTAGCTGGAAATAATTTCCCCCGAAAATTCACACAAAAAAAACAAACCAAACCAACAATTCAAAACAGTAATGAGAAAGCTTTAAAAAGCGTCGCTCGGCAACATATAATTTGAAATACTCAACATCCTAACTCAAAAAGTTTGAATTCATCAACAGCGTGTGCCATGCTCTAATCACTAAGAGTGTTTGACATCAAGATAAAAGACATGAATAAGTTCAATCATTGTTGAGTGATGTCACTTTTTATCATCGTTGATCATGCAGTAAATTTAATTTGTTGTGTTTAGTGATTAGCAGTTCTCCTGAGAATGTTTCGCTGTTTGTGGACATGTAATTAGAAAGTGCAATGTTCAACTGTTGCAGGAGTTATCCTACATCTACATATTTTGTATTATACCCTAGTTTGTCCTATCTGTTTCAAGAAACCATTTTTCCGCTCTTGTGGTTCGGAGCCCACAAGGGAAGCAAAGAATAGTACCACTGCGACCTACAAGGCATGTCGTAAAGGACTGATGTAGGACCTACGGAAGCTATCCTATTAAATAAATAGCGTCGCAGAAATAGGATGTGCTGACCTACTTGCAGGAGCATAACTGGCACAATGTACAATCGCTCTTAGACTCAGATCATTTGCACATCATACATAGTGGTTCAACAAGTGGTCGATATGGAGAGTTTGAAGAAGAAGAAGAACGTTTCAAACCTCGAGGTATATTGGGTAATACGATGTTAGGTCCGTATTTTCCATAGACCGTTAGCACACGCTGTAGTTAACATCACGCCTACTTTGTTCTATTCCGCCATAGACCGTCGGCACACGATGGGTGCTGTAGTTAACATCATGCCTATTTTGTCTTCTTCTATTCCGCCATAGACCGTTAACACACGATGGGTGTTGCAGCTAACATCACGTCTATTTTGTCTTGTTCTATTCGACGTTTACCTCTTTATACAGGTGTTGGCATGGGGAGGGAAGTGTGTGATTGTTCTAAGACATTTGTAAGTTGTTAGTAAATGAGCATGATACAGAAGATCAAAGCAGGTTATGTACGAAGGCAGTAGATGCAATTAATACAAAATTCGTTAATCCAGATACTTACCTTTATCTTTGTCCCGGGTCATGCTGACGAGAAGGACAATGAGAGAGCAGACGCACTGGCGGGTAATGTTACGTAAAGCCACAGAGATATTGTTTTACAGAAGAATATTGAGAAACATATGGGCTGCTAAAATGATAAATGTGGAGGTGTTGAATGAGGCAAAGACACAGAGAAAGCTTTTCATCAATATAAGAGTGGCTGAAATCGGATGCACGTGTCCTAAGCATGTAGAAGTCTATGCATTTAGGGGCCTACCAAACCAATGTGCAACGTATACACGCTCTTGACAAAGATCAAACATATCACAAAGTGTGATTAAAATTGGTCGTAAAGAACGAACACAAAGAAGAAGAAGATCAATATAAGAAAGGGCAATCATCATTTTTTCGCACATGTCATGAGAAGGGAAGGCTTAGAACACATTGTGACAACCGATACAATCGAGGAGAGACAAAACAGAGAAAAACAGTATAAACTATGAACTTAACTTTACTATTTATATTCTGACGTATCCTCGCAAATCTAAATTTTCTATATATATCCTGACTTAGCCTTGCAAATATAAATATTCTATAAGTATCTGAATTTATTCTCAAACATGTCAATGCTTCTCCTAGTAACCTCATTTCTGTATACAAAGTTAAAGCATGCCAGAACTTGAACTCACAAAAAATGACCAGAAATTGAAATAAATGAGCGATGGAAGCTGAAAAAAACGTTAGTTGGAAAGAGAATACAAAAAATACACTTCTTCAGAACAGATTTAAATAAGATGGAAAAGACAAAAACGGGAAACGAAGCAATATTGACAGAAACTTGAATTAAAAGAAATAATGAAGAAACAAATAAACGTGAAGTGTTATTATTTCTTTTTTATTTTATTTTTGAAATCTTTTTCTTGTTCATAATTTTATTTTGTTTTAATTTTCTTGAATTGTAATAGAGAAAGTGAACTGACAAGAAACAAGATGGCGTTGATAGAAAAGAGAAGATTCGATAGTGTTAAGTCTGTTGTTAAGATAATGGGTATGGGTTAGACAGGTCATGTAATTGCCATTGGGTACAGGGAACCAGATAATGTGACTTTGAAAGGAAGAACCGGTGTTTTGTGGAAAAATCGATGTCCGTGACCTTTGAGGAAGATCGCTCTCTGAAATTAAGCACTCTCTTTCTCATGTTGTATTTCTCTTGAATATTTCATGTTTGTAATATTGTATCTTGTGAACCGCGGTAACGAAGTTGTTAGTCAACTCGCTTCTTAGACGTTGTTGTCCAGGTTCAATTCCAAATCGCCCGTGTGTTGCAGGGGCTTTCAATGGGAGCAAAGAATAGTAACACTGCGATCTACAGCACATATCGTAAGAGATGACTATGGTAAGGGCATAGGGAGGCTACCCTAGTAAATAAAAGCGTCGCAGAAATTGGATGTGCTGACCTACTTGTAGACGTACATAACTGGAACAACGTACAATCGCTCTTATGCTCAGATCACATACATGTCACAAATAGTGATGGATATGAAGCGTTCGATTAAGCGCTCTTATGCTCAGATCACATACATGTCATAAATAGTGGTGGATATGAAACGTTCGTTTAAGAAGACAATTTCAAAGTGAGAGTGAAATATTGTTACGACCCCTCGGATCGACCTAGCCTGAAAAGTCAGGAAAAGATGTCAGGAAAAGCACTGGGAAGTAAAGCGGCCGTCATGATGTTGACCACATACCACATCATGCGATGGCAGTACACAAAATATGGGTCTAACACCGATTTCCCCAATAATCCTCGAGTATGAAAAAGGGTTCCTTTTCTTTTTTCTACTACTTTAAATCTCACTCTCTTTCTATCTCCATCTTGTGCCGTATTAACTTCATGTTTTTAGAATGTAATTACTTTTGTCTGGTTGAATTCCAGCCATTTCTTTCAATGCACACGTGCCATGATCTGTCAGTGGTGGAATTTATGTCTGTCTCAAGTTGCACTAAAAGAGGAAATAACGATGGATTATATATGTCTTCGAAAATGAGAAGAAACAAAAGCGGTCAAGATATGCAATGCAGTAGACACCAAATGGAAAGCATAAAAAGAGAGCCTAGTGGCATATGAAGACAAATTTTTTTAAGTAAAGCTCAAGGACATGCATATAAATACGTTTGTGGTCGAAAGAAAGGTCTTTTGTTTATTGTCTTTCCCCAGGTGGATAATGGAATTGGTTGTTCACTCTTGACTTAGAGCGTAGGGGTGGGAGCTTTAATTTGTGTTACAGGGCCAGAAGAGTTGCCCTTGTTTTGTTATATCCGTGTTTATTTAGTGTGGTCTTCATATTGTCTATCCATCTTTTCTTGGTCTTCCCTTGGCTCTAGTACCGGTTCTATTTTTATTGTATGCTGTTATTGGTGGTTGGTTGTATTCTAATCTCATTAAATGTCTGAACCACATTTTTAAAAAAGTAGAAGAAAGGTGCAAGACCGAAATGACTGGACATTTTGTTTGATCTACGTTCGTGTGTTTCCGGGGCTCACAAGGGGAGCAAAGAATAGTAACACTTCGACCTACAAGGCATGCCGTAAGAAGCGACTGAGGTAGGCGCCTAGGGAAGCTACCCTATTAAAAAAAAGAGTTGCAGAATTCGGCTGTGCTGGCCTACTCGTAGGCGCATAACTGGCACAACGTACAATGGCTTTTAGACACAGATCGACACTTCACCGAAGGCTAAGCACTAGAGCTCCAAATGATACTGAACGTTGTGACGTAGCATACACATGCTAATGTTGCATGGACCAAATTTTTGTCATGAGGCTTCTGGCACACATGTTCAACAAATTTAAAAGTGGCACAACTAGCCTTTACCACTTTGAAAAGGCGGACATGGCGGCATAGCACATACTGCAAGACTGCCAGTTGTTAGCAGGCCTAAGAAACGAAACCTGGCCCGATAACACTGAGCTTCACGAGAAGCTGTACGGAGGGACGGAGTCACTTAAAACAACAGTAGAATTCATGAAAAAGTTTGATTCATCGGTCTAGGCGGGGATCGAGAGAGAGAGAGACTCAGATCACATACAAGCCACCAAGAATGGTTAAAAAGTGGTCGATATGGAGCATTCGAAGAAGATGAAGCAGTTTGCTGTATACCGATGGACGCCTCGAGCACTGATGCTATGGGCGCCTCGAGCACTGATGCTATGGGCGCCTCGAGCACTGATGCTATGGGCGCCTCGAGCACTGATGATCCTGAAAGATACATTAGTCAACTGTACAACATCAAGGACATCTGTCTGTTATTTGAATATTGTATCCGTATTGTTATCATTAAAGACCAATAATTCTGTGTCAGGCGAATGCACAAAATCCGATAGCAGGACCACATCTCCAATATAGAAAACCTGGACAGTGCTGGCATTCCAAGTACGTACACCTTGCTGAGTCAGCGACGTCTGAGATGGCTGGGACACGTGTGCCGTATGAGCGATGTTAGAATTCCAAAGAACATTCCAAAGAACATTCAAAGAGAATTCATGGTCAACTCGTATCTGGTGCTAGACAGCATGGGCGCCCATTATTGCGCTTCATTGACATCTGCAAGAGTGATTTAACTTCATGCGGCATAGACAAAGAACCCTGGGAGCAGCTGGTCAAAGACAGACAAGCATGGCGAGTGGCAGTGAGGGGCGGCTCAAAAAGAAAAGACGAACACATATTGAGGCAAAAGAGAGCGCAGAGTGCAGAGAAAACATCCTATGTATCAGTTCCAGTCTCCAGTTTCACCTGCAAGGATTGTAACTCCAGAATAGGACATTACAGCCACAAGAAACGTGATTCAGCGAAGAACAAACTCATCACCATCATCAGGTGCCGTGCAGGCTGGCGTAAGTGATCATGGATCTCCACAAATCTCTGTCTTTGGTGTTTGCTATCATCTCAGATGTTAACGCTCTACCGTGCCTTGAAGTTGAAGTCAGGCGATCCACAATTATCTCTCTCTGCCTTCCTCTACTCGTCTACCCTCGATTTTACCGGTTGTCACAATGCGTTCTAAACCTCCCTCATCATCCCATGCCCAAAAATGACAACGGCATGTTTCTTATATTAGTGATAAGCTTTCTCTGTGTCTTGACCTCATTCAACACCTCAACATTTGTCATTTTAACAGTCTGGGGGATTCTCATCATCCTTCTGTAAAACCACATCTCTGTGGTCCTCAGAGATTTTCCTATCCGTGTGTTCATTCATTGACCATGACTCGTATCCGTATGTCAGTATTGGTTCTATGTAGCACCGAATAACTCGCATTCTGATCGCAATTGACGAGGACATGTTGCATATAATGTTTCTCATTTTCAGGAGCGATGTTTTCGGTGAATTCTGTGAATAACAAAACTACATGACGCAAGACCTATTGTCTCCTGAGAATAAGATTCTAATGAGTGAATGAGCAAATGAATGATCAATAATAGATTAACTAAAATGGAATGAACCATTTAATTTGTTGTTTCTTGATGAAACTCAGTATTAATATTTTACCCAATTTTGTCCTGAAATCTTTATTTCTAAATCAATCTTTTCATGCTACTTTCAACGTTATGCGTAGACACTTCCTCTCTTTCGTGACTAGTTTTCTTATATTGTTTGATGTGATTTCAATAAGTATATAAGGTTATTGTTTAAAAATGGTCTCTCTCAATAATTACATTAACTCTTGGATTCTCCGAAAGGAGTTAATTCTTATTTTTCATGTTTGTTGGCCTACACGCTCTGATATAACCAATAAAAGGTTCGCCTTAGGTTGAAAGGGCGTGCCTCTGCTTAAAGAGGCTTTAATCCCCTTCTAAACAAACAAAACAACAAATGGTTTCTCTTCTGTTTTAGTTTCATTGATGGAGCAATACAGAAAATAAATTATTTGATATAACTTTCTTCCTCAGGTAAACGTGGTGTTGTTTGTTTGTTTGTGCACGTTCTTATCAACCAGTTTAACCCCTCTCAGTGAAATGCTTATATTTTGTCAAGAACCACTAAACGTTGTATCATCGGCTCGTAGATCCCTACATGCATAGTGTCGGCACATTCCAAATTTTCGGCATACGCAAATGTTTGAGTCTGTCTCGCTTTACAACCCTTACATTTTTCTTTTGCACTGTGTGTTCAGTACTATCTATAGATCATTTTGAAGTAGTTTGGTATGTGTGGGAACTTATCTTGTTCAGCACTATCTATGGATCATTTTGAAGTAGTTTGGTATGTGTGGGAACTTATCTTGTTCAGTACTATCTATGGATCATTTTAAAGTAGTTTGGTATGCGTGGGAACTTATCTTGTTCAGCACTATCTATGGATCATTTTGAAGTAGTTTGGTATGTGTGGGAACTTATCTTGTTCAGCACTATCTGTGGATCATTTTGAAGTAGTTTGGTATGTGTGGGAACTTATCTTGTTCAGCACTATCTGTGGATCATTTTGAAGTAGTTTTGTATGTGTGGGAACTTATCTTGTTCAGCACTATCTGTGGATCATTTTGAAGTAGTTTGGTATGTGTGGGAACTTATCTTGTTCAGCACTATCTGTGGATCATTTTGAAGTAGTTTGGTATGTGTGGGAACTTATCTTGTTCAGTACTATCTGTGGATCATTTTGAAGTAGTTTGGTATGTGTGGGAACTTATCTTGTTCAGCACTATCTGTGGATCATTTTGAAGTAGTTTGGTATGTGTGGGAACTTATCTTGTTCAGCACTATCTATGGATCATTTTGAAGTAGTTTGGTATGCGTGGGAACGTATCTTGTTCTACTATAGGGAAACACGTAAAAACAAAGTACTGTTGTTTTACAAAATACAAAAACAATAACAATACACAGCAACTATTGTTCTACATATTCGTCGCTACTATTGTTCTGCAATAGGCTGAAGTACCATCTACTTTAAAGTTAATTGCATATCCTTTACATGACTTTGCGAATCAACCCCAGCTTTTAAACGCTGTTTGTGATTTTCTAGGCATTATTACGTTCAGTAGTTTGCCATTGCTTTCTGAACGGTGGGGGTTGTCATCGTCCTTTTGTAAAAATCCACGCGAAACCATTTGCAACCAAATTATCCGCAGCGTGATTGGGAACTCAGAGCGTCATGGTTAATCGACCGAGTAACTAACTCCTAAGCCACAGACACTACCACAGTCTAATTAACAAGTATAATATAAGCTTTACTGACATATGCGAATGTGACACCAGCAAGTTGTCAGAGACAAATGTCCTGCAAGAGTTTTCAACATACAATGAACAGTGGAAAGACACATAGAGGGCTCATATGCCAACACAAGATAAGCGATATTAGAATATACAAAGACTCCAATTGACAACTTTATATTTTAGAAGTATACAAATCGATACATGAAAATGTTTGAAGAAAAATAAATAGTTTTGTATGATACAAAATATAAGCTCGGATATCGAAGTGCAAATTCCAGAAGCAAAGCAGCCTATAGCAGTTCGAAAATCAATAATAGTTGGCTGAAAAGTCGGTCGCAGAGCATAAATAATTGATATATATTTATTTATAATTCTTACAAAAATCGCATTTATTTAAAACTGCACCAGAAACCCTCTCTAGTGCTGATAAATGTATTCAATACCTTTGAGATCTTCCTCTGCGATAAGAAGTTCACATAGCAAACAGATAATCACAGAAGTGAACAGATAATGTTTCTATCAATCAGTTGAGTTAGTCAAAATACAGTTTACAAGTCGTGTAACTTTTCCATTTTAAATAGATTATATATAAAATCTAGGCATTAATTGTTATTAATAATAGATTCACAACGCAATCTGTTTTTTCTTTCTCATTTCTTCTTTTTCTTCGATCGTTCTTTTCCGCCATTTTTATCATTCTTGTTGTGATGTATAAACAGTATTTTGACTTTAAAATTCCCTTGCTTTGTTGATATATCAACAGCATTTTGATCATTCTTGTTGTGATATATAAACAGCATTTTGATCATTCTTGTTGGGATATATAAAGCAGATCATTTTGACTCATTCTTTTTGTTGGGATATATCATATAGTGAAATCATTTGATCATTCTTTTTAATATATAAACATGATCATTTTGAATCATTCTTGTTGTGATATATCAACAGTTTCATTTTTTCCAAGACATTCTTTGATATGCATTTTCAACGTTTTACGTTGTGCTAATTATGCAACTATGGTGACTAGGTCAGAACATCTGACATCGCCAGCATTTTATTTACTAGGGTAGCTTACCCTAGTATTTGCTGTTTTACGATCATCTTTCGCGTATATTTGGGCTTTATGATCTACGTCGAAGAGCTGTGCAGTTTTTCTGACTATGTTTCAGCTGTCTCATTTAAGGCCCCATGCTACTGCGGTTCTCAACTTTCTTATCTCGAACTAAAATTATGGGATACAAAACAGTTACTACACAATTAATCAATCAATCAATCAATCAATCAAGTGCATTGTCTGCCGGCGTAGGCGATCACGTCTCTCCACAACTCTCTCTGCTTGGTGCATGTAATCAGTTCTGATGTCGTTTTTGTGTCGAACTATGATATCAGAACATAGTTACTACTAGGGTGGTCTAAGATGAAAATGTATATTTTTTTCGCAGTAATAGGCGTATTTGCTAACTTGTAACAATATTTAACAAACGGAATGTGTTCTTTAATCTCGTGATTAATTAATTGATTGATAGTACCAACATCATTGCACTTCGGTGAGTAACAATGTGTGCTCCGATCGCTTTTTGTTACACAGGACGATATCAGTGAAAGTGCACGCTTCATAGCACCGGCAAGCGTCCTATGTGAAATTTAGATAAAGGTGAAAATATTTTGTAGGATAAAAATAAAATCTTTAATAATTTTTTTTTTACTCGGGCAGCGGCTTTCCAACCTGCTCTTCTCGATTTTGAACCGATAAGGGTTCTGTACCATGTCCAAGCTGAACACGTTACCCACTTGTTATCGTCCGTCTCCGATAGACTACAAACTCGATCTTACCTACATTAAAATGAGACATCTATGGAACAATATCGTGATGGCTGCACGAGGGAGCAAGCCAAGTACTTTTGGGACGCAAAAGCGTGCACCTAACTTCTAGGTATCAGAGACTATAACCGCTTACTTAGCAGTAATGACTTTGTTTAACATAGTGTTGTCGGTATTGAATGTTAAAAGACTCTTATAAACAAAATGAGAGCACTATATTTCTTCTTATTTATCTCTTCCGCTGTATACCTCTTTATACAAGTCTTGGGAAGGAGAAGAGGGAGTGTGTGCTTGTTCTAAGGCACTTTGTAAGTTGTTATTAATTTTCTGAAGCCTGTTCTTGATACCGTCGCTCCATCTTTTGCGCGGTCTTCCTCTTGCTCTGCACTCGTTATACTTTTTCTGTGTTGCTCTCTGTGGTAGACTATACCAGGGCATTCTTGTCCAGTCCAAACCATTTAAACTGTTGTTATTTTAAGAATTGCATGAATGGTTTCACATCCAGTCTTCTGATTTCTTCATTTCTAATTTTGTCTCTTATTGTCACTCCTGCAGCTCTTCTAATGAAACTCATCTCCATTGTTATTATATTCCGCTCATTCTTATCTTAACCACATTTGTCGGGAACCGTCGTGGGAGATTTAGTTTTTATCTTGTACCAGGTGTCTTGCACTTGACTTTGTCAATCCATTTTTTCGCAGGGATTCTGAGATGTTATCTATCCATCGTGTTCTTGGCCTGCCTCGTACCCATTCTCATTAGATGGCCGAACCACTAGATTCTTTGCTTCTCGATGTACTGTATGCATGGTATAGTACCAACGATGCTTCTGATATTCTCGTTTATCACACTATCTCTCCTTGTAACGTTGACAGCTTTTCGTAGACATCTCATTTCACATATTGTAATCTTTCTTTCTTGTTTCTTAGTCAGGGACCATGTTTGGCACTGTTAGCAAAGAGTTGGAATAAATATGCAGATTATTAGTTGTCGTTTGACTCCCATATTAATTCTTTGATGTTGTTATTGGCACTTTTCCTTAAATCTAGAAAAAGTGTATATTTCATTTTTTTTACTCTAGTTCCGATGGTCTCATTTCCTGTTGGTTATGGCTAATAATTGTGGTATTCTTTAATATCTGCACAATTTGTTGCCTTTGTTTATTTTATTCAACTTTTCTGTGAGCATTCACCACTACAAGTCCACTGTCATTTATGTGTTCAGGCTTGTCGACACAGACAATAGAAGGGTTTGTAACAATAACCACTGGTGCAGGCATACAGATCAACCCAAACGGTGTGAATAGACGAGGTGTATTCTAACTCAATGATGCAGATCAAACCCTTTTAGATATTTCACCGGCATGCGGAGCTACTGCGATCTAATTGAGTAAAGTCTTAAAGATAATAGGTTGGTGACCAGCCTTTCAGTTGATTGTTGACAGTTTCTGTTTATTTTCAATCCTGCCACATTTTACCTGTCACTTTTGTTAAGTTAATTATTGATTGCCTTTGTAACGTTTTCCGCTTTTATTTATGTGATTGTTTAACAAATGGAACAGTCTATTGACGGTTATGAAACATTTATGTAAGGGTTGATTGATCAGTAGATGTTAGATTATGTAATCTCATACTCTAATGCATAGGTTCCTAAAGTGGATGTACCGCCCCCAGTGGGCGCTAAAGCCTTCTAGGGGGCAATAGTGGGTTCGGTAGAATGGGGGCTTCAAGAGATCTAGGGTCGGTGATTCCTTATAGAAGAAATTAATCAAATAAAATCGTGATTTTGCGATCGAACTGTGTTAAAGATGAAGCACACATTGATCACTACTTTTGCAATAATTTAACGGCATAATCAGTAAAGCATCATTAGTTGCTATTTACATTGAAAATATCCAACGCTTGAGCGCTGAAAACTGTTATACAGGGAGAGGGGGCGTTACAAAATTTATGTCTTGCATAGTTGGTGGAATACCAGACAAAATAATAAACATTATAAAGAACCTCTATGATGGTTCACAGTGTGCAGTTCGCACTGATGGTGGACACAGCGACTGGTTTATGGTTGAAACCGGAGTAAAGCAAGGCTGTATTCTATCTCCGCTATTGTTTGGAGTGGCCATTGACTTGGTGATGCGAAAATGTTGCAGGGGCGAAACTGGCATTGATTGGGTAGAAATAGTCAACTAGAAGATTTGGATTTTGCAGATGATATTGCCTTGTTAAGTAGAAACAACCAAGATATGCAAAGAAAAACAGACAACTTGTCACCTATAGCATCAAAAGTTGGACTGCAGATAAGCTATGAAAAAACAAATATAATGAAGATACCTATGGCAAGTAATGCAGATATCACACTGGAATCTAAAATGATAAAAATAACAGAGCAGTTCACCTATTTGGGTAGCAATTTTGATTGCACAGGAAATGTTAAAAAGAAATTATGATACGAATTGGCAAAGCAACATCAGCTTTTAAAAGTCTAAATAAAATATGGAACTGCAAGTTATATAGTATTAAAACTAAATTACGAATTTTCAATTCAAATGTTGTATCAATCCTAACATATGCTAGCGAGAGTTGGAAAATGACTAAAGATATAGAAAGCAAGTTGAATGCATTTGAAAATAGATGTCTGCGAAAAATAATGAATATAAAATGGAACGAATTCAGGAGAAGTGATGAAATCAGAGACATGTCTGGTCAACCACTAGTGACAACTGTTATAAGAAAGAGAAGATGGAGATATGTTGGACACACCTTGAGGAGAAATGATCAAAGAATATCAAAGCAGGCATTGAAGTGGGATGCAAAGGGTTCAAGAAAGAGAGGTCGACCTAAGGAGACCCTGAAGCGAACTTTGCTGAGAGAGGCAGGAAATATCGGTATCAGTTCCATGGAGGAGATTGAGCGAGTTGCCCAGGATAGAGTGGTATGGAGAAATTACTTGCAGGCCCTATGTAACGTATAACGGTACGAGAGGAATTATTATTATTATATAAAGTTGGTGGTGGCCGAAAAGGTTTGAGAACCTATGTTCTAATGAAATAATTATGCTGTTAGGGGAGTAAAATAAACAAAATATATAATAGACAATAAAGCAGTGGCTCTCAAAGGATGTGCCTATGCGCACCAGTGTACCTAGTGACATTCCTAAAATATCCTAAATCAAGCAGGAGTCGGCACCAGGGTGAAAAAATCACCAAGACACATCAGACACATGCTTCTCATAATAATAAATAATAATAATTCCTCTCTCACTGTAAGACGTTACAAAGGACCCGAAAGTAATTTCTCCATACCGCTCTGTCCTGGTCAACTCACTCAATCTACCCCATGGAACTGAAACCGATATTTCTTGCCTCTCTCAGCAAAATCCTTCTCATTGGCAAAATTTAAATGATGAAAAAAGTTATTTAGCATTTTCAAGTATTTCTGTACTTTCTTTGCATCTTATGTATTCAGTTTTGTGTATAGTAGTGCGCCTCTGTGTTTTTGCATCTTATGTATTCAGTTGTGTATATAGTGGTGCGCTTCTGTGTATTTGCATCTTATGTATTCAGTTTTGTGTATAGTGGTCCGCCTCTGTGTTTTTGCATCTTATGTATTCAGTTTTGTGTATAGTGGTGCGCCTCTGTGTTTTTGCATCTTATGTATTCAGTTGTGTGTATAGTAGTGCGCCTCTGTGTTTTTGCATCTTATTTATTAAGGTGTGTGTATAGTGGTGCGTCTCCGTGTTTTTGCATCTTATGTATTCAGTTTTGTGTATAGTGGTGCGCCTCCGTGTTTTTGCATCTTATGTATTCAGTTGTGTGTATAGTGGTGCGCCTCTGTGTTTTTGTAGGACTTCAAGTGTGATACGACTTCATAAAGCTGGAAAACCTATACAATAAGCTATTACATATAGTGTTAATAAAGCAATTGAATAGTTACAGAAATCATCAATAGGTGCCTATGAAGGATACTCCAATCACGGTGGTATGAGATGATCTCATCATGGAACTGTGGGAAAGTGCGAGACAACGCAGGTGGAACACAAGGTAAGGGGAGGAGGAGGAGAGAAGGTGGAGATGTATATGACACATACTGAGGAGACCTCTTAGCGGAATCACGAGATAGAACCACCAGGGTAATAGAGGTAGGGGAAAACCCAGGAAAACCGGGAGGCAGGAGTTTGGAAACTGCAAGAACTTAGGAAAAGAGTTGAGAGTTCTGAAAAAGATGGCATTTTATATGAAAGCTGTAGGGAAGGGAATGCTAACCCGAAACAAATGCTTGCAGAAAACGGATACACCAGGCCGTAAGGCGCATAACATGGTGCAACGACCCTCACAATGAGGAATGGGATAATGGATTCTACGGTCACCAATCTGCCTCGTTGGAGATTTAGCCACGCAGTAAGAATGTCGGACCTAAAATCATGAGGGTGGCCAAAACTTACTGCGGGAAGAGGTTGGCACAAACGGGGAAGCAGAAATCATAGGAATTATATCCTACAGAACTGACCCCAGTATGCAGATCTGAGAAGAAAGAGGTGGCCCATTTACACTAGCGTCCAAGACAAACTGTATGGCGTGGCTGATAATATGAGACAGACGGCTGCCTTTATTAGAGAATCCGAAATCCCAATCTAGTGAGAACACAGAAGAACAAGATGAAAGCTTGGAAACCTTTCTTGTTTGCGGACCTATGCCTTCCTACTGGTGAGATGTGAAGAATGCCTTCCTACTGGTGAGATGTGAAGAATGCCTTCCTACTGGTGAGATGTGAAGAATGCCTTCCTACTGGTGAGATGTGAAGAATGCCTTCCTACTGGTGAGATGTGAAGAATGCCTTCCTACTGGTAAGATGTGAAGTATGCCTTCCTACTGGTGAGATGTGAAGTATGCCTTCCTACTGGTGAGATGTGAAGAATGCCTTCCTACTGGTGAGATGTGAAGAATGCCTTCCTACTGGTGAGATGTGAAGAATGCCTTCCTACTGGTGAGATGTGAAGAATGCCTTCCTACTGGTGAGATGTGAAGAATGCCTTCCTACTGGTGAGATGTGAAGTATGCCTTCCTACTGGTGAGATGTGAAGAATGCCTTCCTACTGGTGAGATGTGAAGAATGCCTTCCTACTGGTGAGATGTGAAGAATGCCTTCCTACTGGTGAGATGTGAAGTATGCCTTCCTACTGGTGAGATGTGAAGTATGCCTTCCTACTGGTGAGATGTGAAGAATGCCTTCCTACTTGTGAGATGTGAAATATGCCTTCCTACTGGTGAGATGTGAAGTATGCCTTCCTACTGGTGAGATGTGAAGAATGCCTTCCTACTGGTGAGATATGAAGTATGCCTTCCTACTGGTGAGATGTGAAGTATGCCTTCCTACTGGTGAGATGTGAAGAATGCCTTCCTACTGGTGAGATGTGAAGAATGCCTTCCTACTGGTGAGATGTGAAGAATGCCTTCCTACTGGTGTGATGTGAAGAATGCCTTCCTACTGGTGAGATGTGATGAATGCCTTCCTACTGGTGAGATGTGAAGTATGCCTTCCTACTGGTGAGATGTGAAGTATGCCTTCCTACTGGTGGATGTGAAGAATGCCTTCCTACTGGTGAGATGTGATGAATGCCTTCCTACTGGTGAGATGTGAAGTATGCCTTCCTACTGGTAAGATGTGAAGTATGCCTTCCTACTGGTGAGATGTGAAGTATGCCTTCCTACTGGTGTGATGTGAAGAATGCCTTCCTACTGGTGAGATGTGATGTATGCCTTCCTACTGGTGAGATGTGAAGTATGCCTTCCTACTGGTGAGATGTGAAGTATGCCTTCCTACTGGTGAGATGTGAAGTATGCCTTCCTACTGGTGAGATGTGAAGTATGCCTTCCTACTGGTGAGATGTGAAGAATGCCTTCCTACTGGTGAGATGTGAAGTATGCCTTCCTACTGGTGAGATGTGAAGAATGCCTTCCTACTGGTGAGATGTGAAGTATGCCTTCCTACTGGTGAGATGTGAAGTATGCCTTCCTACTGGTGAGATGTGAAGTATGCCTTCCTACTGGTGAGATGTGAAGTATGCCTTCCTACTGGTGAGATGTGAAGTATGCCTTCCTACTGGTGAGATGTGAAGTATGCCTTCCTACTGGTGAGATGTGAAGAATGTCTTCCTACTGTGTGATGTGAAGATGCCTTCCTACTGGTGAGATGTGAAGATGCCTTCCTACTGGTGAGATGTGAAGAATGTCTTCCTACTGGTGTGATGTGAAGTATGCCTTCCTACTGGTGAGATGTGAAGAAGAAGAAAGTAACTGAAATACTTAATAGTGTGTTCCTGGGGCTCTAAGGAAGCAATTAATAGTAACACTGTGAAATAAGCAAGGCATGTCGTAAGAGGCGACAGAGGTAGGGACCTAGGAAACTACCTAGGAAATAAAAGGAGTCACAGACATCGTATGTGCTCTCCTATTTGTAGGCGCATAAATGTTAAAGTTAACTGCATATCCTTAACAGGACTTTGCGAATCAGCACCAGGTTTTTAAAGCTGTTTGTGAATTTTCTAGTCATTATTACGTTCAGTAGTTTGCTATTGCTTTCTGAACGGGTGGCGCTATTATCCTTTTGGAAAAATCCACTGAAAAAATTACAACCAAATTCTCCGCAGCGTGATTCGAACTCAGAACGTCGAGGTTAATTAATAGACCGCGTCACTATCCCCTAAGCCACAGACGCCATGGTGCATAACTAGTACAATATAACATCGCTTCTAGTCTCGGATCACATACACATTATAAAAGAGTGGTTAACAGTTGTCGATATGGAGCGTTCATAGAAGAAGAAGGAGAAGAAGAAGAAGAAGAAGAAGAAACACTTAATGTAATTTGAAGTGGTATAAAGATAATATGATTACTTCATTGCATGGGATTTCATTCTATGAACAACTCTAGTTAATACATTACCTTTTTTTTCTCTTATCCATAGAACATCATCAACATCATCATTGACTTTTTTTGTCTTAGGAGACATACGTTGTGCGTCACTTAGTTTGTTCTGTCCTGATTCACAACATCTCTTGTGGCTATAATAGGCTATTTTGGAGTGGCGAACCTTGCCATAGTTACTGCAGTTGCATCCAGAGACTGGAGCTGATATATACGATGTTCTCTCTGCTCTCTGCACTCTCTTTTGCCTCCATGTGGGATGGTATTTTTCTTCTTTTCTATAACATATATTTGCCTAAATAATAACAATACTTTTCTATCTTAAAGTGTAGTGTTTTTAAAAAAGTACATTTCTAAAAACAGTTCAATTTTAGTTTCTTTAATTTTGATTCAATACCAGATTTATTTCACTGATATTGTCGACAACGAAAGAGAGGGATGCCTAGAAATACGTGGAGATGAGAGTTAGAGGCAGAGATCAACAATATAAAGAAGAGCTAGAGAGAGGGCTGCATAAGATAGCCTAGAGATAGGGAAAACTTGGCATGAGTTGGTTGATGCCCTATACCCCAATCGGGGCTAAAAAGACATGAGAGAGATATAGAGATCCTTTCCAAAGGATTGCCTCTCTATTGCAAAACGAGGTTGGACATATAAAAAGACCGAAGGGCTGAGAAGACCATCATGGAAGAAGGCATGCAGGCAAAGCGAAGAAGAGGAAGACCATGAAGACGATGGATTCATGATGCAACTGCTGGTTTGAACATAGCGGCTGCAGAGGTAGGACATCTGACCTATGAGAGAGAGAAATTCAGAAGGACTGTTGGGATGGCAAAGTTCTGCTTAGGACAAGCTTCTTGATGATGATTGCAAAACAAATCATAAAACGCCTCTTGTGTGTCTACGTCAACAGTTACCACCAACACTTCAAAGAAATTGTACAACTGAGCGATGAAGCCCATCTAAACACCAGCTTCAAACATTTCATCTTCTTTGAGCAAGAGTTCAACCATATTGAACTCAAAGAGCTAGCACCATTACAAGAATTGATTGATAGACTAGCAAGCAAAGATCGATGAAATGCATGGTTTAATTTCTCAAATATCTCTTTGATTTGGATAGGATAGCCGTTGCAAATGTTTCAGACAAGTTCTATGTTATCTTGTTATGTCATGACAAGAAACCGATGTTTACATTTACGTCATGGACTAACCGCACTACATTCATATGCTTCTTAATACTTTCTCTTTTATGTTCCATATTCTATATGTGTGTATATGTTATATATATATGTTATATATTTGTTTGATTTGTATTGTTTAATTTCTTTTTTCCACTTTTAGTGGTTTTGGGAGGGATTTATTTCGTTATTCGATTTTAGTCACATATTTTTATTTTGGGACCGTTAGGAATTTGTTGTCTGATTGTATAAGTTGTGTGCCGTGTAAGAAGACTACCCGAGTGCTAGAAGTGACACTTACTTGAGTTGTGTGCTGTAAGAGTGACTATCTTCACTTCTGAGTTGTGTGCCGTGTAAGAAGTGACTATCTTCACTTGAGTTGTGTCGTGTAAGTGACTTTCTTCACTTGAGTTGTGTCTGTAAGCAGTGACTTCTTCACTTCTGGTTTTGTACCGTGTAAGATGTGACTTTCTTCACTTCTGAGTTGTGTGTCGTTAAGCATGACTTTCACTTCTGGTATTTGTACATAAGGTCTTTAGTCGCAACGTTGCTGCAGTATTGTTAGTGTTTTTGCATGTTATAAAACTACATATATTGATCATAGAGGTTTGGAAAATTGAATAGTCATTTAAAAAATCGATATGATAACAAAATATTGTCAAACTGCCACAAAATAAAACTATGGGAAATTAGACCTGTTGCAAAGTGGTTGAAGACATGTGCCTGTGATCTAAAGGTTGAGTGTTCGAATCCTGACAACGTCGTTAAGTTCACTTATTAATTTTTCCATAGATCAATATATTTGTTGTTTGAGCTACGGAATTCGTGCTGTATGCGTTCTATTCTTCTTCTTCTTCTTCATATCGACCACTTGTTAACCACTCTTTGTGATTTGTATATGATCCGAGTCTAAGACAAGATTGTACGTTGTGCCAGTTATGCGCCCACAAGTAGGCCAGCACATCCGATTTTGTGACGCTTTTTATTTACTAGGCTAGATTTTCTAGTCCTCTACATCAATGGCCTCTTACGACATGCCCTGTAAGACGCAGTGTTACATATCGTTGCTCCCATTGAGATCCCTACCCGGCACCACATGGGCGTCAGATGTACAAACTTATATAAAACGTTGAAGGGCCCTGTTTTACAGCTGAAATATATACTTGTAATTATCTCCTTTTCTTAAAGTTTATCTGTTCTCTTGATCTCTTCTGGTTCTAAATTATTTGTACTTCTGATTCTGTCTGGCTAGTCTGTCAGTACTCTCAGTCGACGAGTACTCTAACTAGCTCAACGTTTTCATCTTAATCTCTACCTCTTCCGGCGTTTCCTCCCACCTAATGATGATTACACTGAGCGCTCAGCTCTGTTTGCGGTTAGTTTTGAAATCACGCAAATCTCGTATCACAAGTCCCTCAGTAATTATACTGTATTTTCGCTAAATACATTCCTTTGTTTTAATCAAAGTTTCACGAATAGACATTGCCGATAGCATTTGAAAATGACCGTATTCCTGTTTTTAGTCTTAGAAGTTTCCAACTAAGCACAATTTCATCTCAATATACTTCTAAATTAAAGTATTAAAGTTAGTTAGTTATTTTTACTTCAATCCAAACAGAATCATGATCTCTTTTTTTTAGAAACATGTATGTTTTATGTCAGATATACCATTTTATTTTACAAGTTTATCATCATCATTAAGTAGCTTGTAACCTCTGGAACTTATCTCCCATGACATCAGTCCCCAAAAACGCTCTTTTCTATGCAAGATGCCCGTCGACAACAGCAGTCATTCTGTTCGCCAAATGAACATCCTGCACTCATCGTCGATTAGGTCTTCCTCAGGCTCTTCACCCAGTCCCCATTCCTACTAAAATTATCTTCTTCGTGCAATCATGTCGTTTAATGTTCCAGACATTTAATTGTCCTTGTTTTTGTGCGTTAATAGCAAACCTTCTTTCATATCAAGCTGTTGCAGAACAGAAGCATGTGATCTTTTCTCTGTCCATGATATTCCAGGTATTCTTTTATAACATTTGCACTCAAAGGCATTTGTAACCTTCTATGCCTCTTTATAAATGTCCCATATCTCATTGTCATACGTTTCCAAGGGCAAAACACAGGTTTTTAAACACCTGAGTGTTGTTCTTATGTCAGTTAATAGTTCACGTAAGTAACTATACAAGTTAAACTTGTCTTCAACAACTACATACCCGTTCCATGTCCTATTCATATAAATGGAATCTCAGAACTCACCATATGACATATTTTCTTTAATATATCGATTTTCCAAATATGTTTTAATCTGTTAGTTTTATATCTCTAGAATCGAAATCAGTTTTTAAAAATTAAAAAATTATTTTTTAAAATTTGAAAATGAGTTTTTAAACAGCCCACCCTCTCTGATATTTAACGTATTTTTTAAGAGACAATGTCTAGAAATACCGTTTGGTTGATACTTAGTGATGAGTTTCTATATTCTTTTAGACATATCGTATTATATATCATTGTAAAGCACCAGTGTGAGAAAATTGTGAGGGTTCATCCAATTCTATGGAAGCTGAAGCTGTCAATCTTATTTTTGCCAGGTCAGTGAGAAAGAGACAACTTGTTTATTGCCCGATGCTCTGTGATGGAGATTCCAAAGCTGTTTTAGAGACAAATACATCTTTCAACTATGATATTCAAATTGTTAAAAAAGATTGTATTAATCACATAGCTAAAAAAAAGTTATCTCATTAGTCTACGTCAATATTTGACTATATTTAAAAAATGGTAGTTCTCTCATGCTCCACATCAAAGAGCATGAGATAGCTCAGAAGGAAGTAGGTACTATAATACAGGTGGATTTAACATATAATCATACGGGGCAGATGTTCTATTAATAATAAAAGCGATTTATGTAGAAATTCTTTAGTAAGTTAAAGATGTTTTCATATTTCCCAAAAAATATTTTTAAATTGCAGTTTTCTCACAATTGTGATTTTCACTAATTTAGGAAGTGTTTAGTAAGTTAGTCTCAGTAACCATTCAAGATATCAATATGAAATTTGGCAAACATATAGATCGATCAATACTGAGGGCAGTCAGATATAAAAATGCAAGTTTTGATCAATATGTTTTTAAACACAATATTTTTAGTAACCATAAGTTCTTATTTTGTTGTAAAAATTGTATATGTCTTATTCATTGCACTTCCATCGGCTTGTTATCTGTCCCAGAACAATTTAAAGTTGCTAGTTGCTTATAACTTTGGCTTATTTACGTATTTCAATTTTTAAAAAGATTAATACGAACTAGTTGTGAGTACTTACGACATTGTTTATAATCCAACATGGCCGCCATTTCCATGGCAACGCAACAAGTAATTAATTTATAAGTTATATAATATTTCATCCAAGACCACCCCTAGTACTACCTGATAAAAATAGCTCATTTGACTGAGAAATAAGAAAGTTAGCAACCGTTTATTCTGTCTCCCCTTAAACTAAACGAAAACAGAACCAACCATCTACCTATCTTGATAAGTATAATGAATCTCCGTGTATTTTTCTGAACCTCTCAAACAGTGTGTTCTTAACACATTAATTATTGAATTACAAATACTGTGTGGTCGAACTAATTTTTGTTCACATTTTCCATCAGGATAAAAAATATAACAATTTGATTCAGTTAAAAAATGTTAACAAAACACGAGATTCTACCACGATGTAGAAATAGATAGCTTTGTTGTAGATAAACACTGAAAATTGGATCAGAATGCGATGAGGTAAGTTAGCATTAATTTTACATGAAACTATGATTGGCGTAGTGTGCCACAGTTGCGTTATTTTAATCGATAAGCATGGCACAACCTGCGGCAGTTATTACGGAATGAGTTAAACAAATATATTCTTTACTCTAGACAGAGATAGAAAAGTTTGGATATCCTGACTTCATGGCACGGAAGAGCCTCAACATCTGAGATGATAGCAAACACCAGAGACATAGATTTGTGGAGATCCATTATCGCCTACGCGAGCCGGCACGGCACCTGATGATGATGACCATGTAAATTACTTGCTTCGGGGCATATTTAGCAGGTGTCAAATGATCAGTCGACTTCGGATTTTCTGGTCAAATTAAAAATTAGCCTGTCTCATCTTGTCTAGTCAATTGTGCCCTGAAGATGTACGATAAGCTTAAGTTCTCACTGTTGGAGCAAGTGTGTTACAGAAATTGTTGAGAGTCAATGATATCTTATCTTGTCTTAGATTCTGTTTAATTACATACTAATTAGTCTATGTCATGGGATAGGGGTAGAATGGTTTAACATAATCTATAAGCGTTCGCATGTCTACTTGGACACAAGATTGTTCTTCTTCTTCTTCTTCTCTTCCACCATTTACTTCTTTATAGATGTGTTGGGGATGGGAAGGTGGGACGTAGTGATCTTCTGCGTGCTTGTTTTAAGGCACTTTGTAAGCTGATATTCATTTTTGTAAGGATGTTCTTGATGCCGTTGCTCCATCTTTTGCGTGGTCTTCCTCTTGATTTGTACTCTTTAAAACTTTTTCTGTGTGGTTCTCTGTGGTAGGCGAAACCAGGGCATTCTTCTCAGGTGTCCAAACCATTTAATCTGTTGTTAAGATATATAAGATATTGAACCCACAACAAGAGGGATTTTGGTTCAATATCTTCATATTCTTCTCATGCAAACGCTCCATATCGATCACTTGTTAACTTTGTGATTTGTATGTGATCCGAGCCTAAGAGCGATTGTACCTTGTGCCAGTTATGCACCTGCAAGTAGGTCAGCACATTTGATTTCTGAAACACTTTTTATTTAATAAGGTATCTTTTCTAAGCCCTAGCTCAATCGCCTCTTACGACATGCCTTGTATGTCGCAGTGTTACTATTCTTTGCTTCCCTAGCGGGCGCCGGAAACATACAAGCGGGGTTCAATATTATACCCAACGTTCCACACGTGAGGAAAGATATTGGCCCTTTTACCTCCTGCACACTAGGGCCTAGAAATGTGAAATGAAGTGACTTCATACAATAAGGTCTGAATATGCTACGCGGAATAAAAGATGGAATAATTAGGTTTGGAACACATAGTGACAACCGACAAAATCAATGACAAACAAATCAGAAATGACGCTATATGGACACTTTGGAACGAACTTTACTGGGAGAGGTGGGAAATATGGAATTCAACTTCGTATAAGATATTATACCAGTTGTCCTGGATAGAGCGGTATTGAGAAATTGATTGCAGGCTCTAAGTAATGTATGTAAAGTGATGAGAGAGGAATATATTGATACTGTTCTAGATAAAAGAGAGTTACATTTATGAATTTATTTGTTCCAGTTTCTGACCCTTTAACTATGTTGAAAGTCATTATGCTACTAGTGTCAAACCTGGACGCTGACATCAAATGATAGAAGAAAACGTCCGAGTGGTTACCGGTGGCCAAATTTGGGGTGTAAAGAATAGAACCACTGTTACCTACCATGCATGTCGTAAGAGACGACTGAGGAGGTTTGGCTGAAATCGGATGCACGTGTCCTAAATGTGTAGAATTCTATGCGTTTAGGGGCCTACCAAACCAATGTGCAACGTATACACGTTCTTGGCAAAGATCAATCATATCACAAAGAGTGATTAAAATTGGTCGTAAAGAACGAACGCAAAGAAGAAGATAGAAGAAAACTAGTCACGACAGAGATGAAGTGTCTACGCAGAATGCTGGGTGTAACAAGAAGAGACCGGTTTAGAAATAAAGACATCAGGACAAAAGTGGGAACAACATCAGTACTATATTTAATCAAGAAATAACAAATTAAATGATTCAGCCACATAAGCAGATTAGTGATGGGTATCTATATTCTTTAAGACATATCGAATTATATATCATTGTAAAGCACCAGTGTGAGAAAATTGTGAGGGTTCATCCAATTCTATGGAAGCTGAAGCTGTCAAGCTTATTTTTGCCAATCAACAGACAGTGCCCATCAAAGAGCGATGTTGCTCCGGTACAATGTATACCAGGTAAAAGGCCTGCCACGCAAAAGGTGGATCTCAGAGATAAGAGAGTCGACAAAAGATACCATTTATGAGGCGCACACAAAACCCGTTCAAGAAATTTCTTCTTGTCCTGTGACGCTATGAGACAAACAAGAATTGAAGAAAAGAAGAAAGTTTATTTACAGAGTGGTGACGTTGTTTGTCTTGCATTCTGACGATCGTGTGTTCGAACTCGGATCTATCAAATATTTTATCCGGAGATTTATATGACAGGTGTAGGGGTTACATAATTTGTCTGTTTTACAATACTCTATATCATATGAACACCAGAGGGAAAAAGAAAACGAGGAAGACCAAGAGAGACTGCGTAGAACCATCATCAGAGAAAGCACAACGATGGGCCTAGCAAACATTAAAGACCTAAAACAGATAGCAACGAACCGAGAGACATGGAGAGCTATGACCTCTGCCCTATGCGCCGCCCACAGGCCCAAGAGGAAAGACTAACTAACAATACTCTGAAGAAGACGGGTAGCAATATCTCCGGGGCTGAAACGTGTGTGAAAATAAAGTGCAAAGAAGGCAATCCATCGGTTATAAACAGATTGTCATACTTCGCATACGGACGGGTCACAACATAATAAAACACCACCTGTACACTAGATTTAAGTTAGGCTCCAACGACCTGTGCTCTTGTGGCTCGGCGAGTATGACAACAGAGCATATCCTATTATTTTTTTTCCGATCCAGAATCACTTGAGCTTTCAGCTCTTTGGCTCGATGCCATGGACATCGTAACCCTTCGGTTCGGTGCCACGAACACCGTGAATCTGGGGAACATGTAGCTTTTCTGTCAGCCCTCGGAATTCAACCCGCTCTCACAGAGGGCTAGTCACCCGCAGTCCAACGCGCTACGAACACGCTGGGCAGGCGGGCAGCATATCCTATAAAACTACCTACAGTAAGCAGACCTGAGAAGAAAGAGGTGGCCCACTTACACCAGCGTCGAAGACAAACTGTATGGCGTGGCAGATAATCTGACGCAGACGGCGGCCTTTATTAGATAATCCGAAATCCTAATCTAGTGAGAACGCAGAAAAGGAAATCTTTTTTTTTTACATATTACTATTACGTTTTGCTTAATGTTCAAATAATATGTATAAATATCAATTGTTAAACTGCGACTGTGTCTGTTTGTGTGTGCGCTATTGTGTTTGATAAAATCCTGTTTTGGGTTATTATTGTTTACTCTCAGATGTCAAATTAAAGTGATTTTACAAGAAGCCAGTCGTCTGGTTCTGGCTGTATCGTCCCTGAAGACCTGGTTCATGAATAATATCAAAGATAAATAAACATATGTTTGTAAATTACATCAGTAATATACACAGTTTTCATCGAAAGGTCTTTTTTCATGCAAAGTAATCATCATTATTGGGTGCCATGTGGCTAGCGTAGGCGACATTCAAGGATCTCCACCAATTTCTGTCTCTGGTGTTTGATTTTCATCTCATATGTTGGCACACTTCCGTGCCAGAAAGTCAGATTATCCAACATTTTATTTCTCTGGTGTTTGCTTTTCATCTCATATGTTGGCACACTTCCGTGCCAGAAAGTCAGATTATCCAACATTTTATTTCTCTGGTGTTTGCTTTTCATCTCATATGATTGGCAACTTCCGTGCCAGAAAGTCAGATTATCCAACATTTTATTTCTCTGTCTCGTTTCCTCTCAATTTATCGGTTGTTACAATGTGTTCTGTGGCGTCTGTGGCCTAGGGTTAGTGACTCGGTCTATTAACCCCGACGTTCTGAGTTCGAATCACGCTGCGGACAGTTTGGTTGCAAATTGTTTGCGTGGATTTTAACAAAGAACGATGGCACCACCCGTTCAGAAAGCAATGGCAAACTACTGAACGTAATAATGCCTAGAAATCACAAACATCGTTAACACGCTGGGGTTGATTCGCAAAGTCCTGTAAAGGGTATGCAATTCACTTTTTTTTAACAATGTGTTCTAAACCTTCCTTTCTAATCAGATGCCTGAAGAGTGATGACTGTCTCTTTCTTATATATATTTAAAGCTTTATAGATGATAATAAGCTGTCTCTATGTCTTGACCTCATTCAACACCTCCACATTAGGCATTTTAGCAGTCCATGGAATTCTCATCATTCTTCTGTAAAACCCCATCTCTGTGACTCTCAGAAATGTTTCGTTCTGTTTTGTTTATTGTCCATAATTAGAATCCGTATGTCAGTATTGGTTCTATGCAGCACTGTATAACTCTCATTCTGATCGCAAATAACAAAGACTTGTTGCATATAATGTTTCTCATTTTATGGAACGCTGCTTTGGCCTACCTTATTCTGCTCTTTATGCAGACGATAACATTACTATCATTATATTCATCGCGTACCGTTATAATTCACATACGTCTTACCGCTCTATCCTAGTCAACTTCTATGAAATTGAATCTGATTTTGATCTCATTTTAAGTTCAATTCAGGAGTCCACAAGCCGTTCAAAAGCCGTACGGAAGAAATGATCAAAGAAGAACATCAAAGCAGTCATTGAAGTGGGAAGCAAAGGGTTCAAGAAAGAGAGGATGACCTAATGAGATTCTGAAACGAACTTTTCTGAGAGAGGCAAGCAATATTGGTTTCAGTTCCATGGAGGAGATTGAGCGAGTTGCCCGGGATAGACCGGTATGGAGACATTTCTTGCAGGTCCTACGTAACGTATAACGGTACAAGAGGAATTTTCTTTTTTTTAAATACTCCATACTCTGATCACAAATCAATACAAATTTCTCAATAGAGTCAATAGAGTAAAGTGGTACGTACAGAACAATTACTTCTAGTATGAGGATGGAGGTTGAGGCCGTTACTGCTGCCCTCCATTGGCGCTCTATCACTTCATTTACTGGGGCCGTTGTTGTATCTGACTCTAGGTCGATGCTTCACAAGAGCCAAAAGGGCAGCATTTTTTTGGTATGCGTGGATGTCGTCTATAGAAGTTTATAACCTCCAGATCATTGTGTGGATCTACTGTCTTGGGCATGCGGGTGTTATCGGTAATGAGAGAGCGGACATGCTTCCATCAACAGCATCGATTGTTTGGGAGATAAATATGGATGGGATAAAGGGGATGTTCTTCGGTCTCTTCGTGACTGTCTGTTGGAGGAAGACACTAAAATATATTTTAATCAATCCAGCGATAGTTTGGAGTTACTTGTTGTACAAGTAGAATTGAATGCCTGCGTAGCAGAGTGAGGAGTGTGTTTAATCAGCGAGCCATGGGAACCATCCCTAAGCATAATCGTCGATATCTGTTGAGGGAGATTCAGCCCCTATGGGTCTGCCCGGAGTGCATTGACATCAGCTTAGAAACCAGTAACCAATCGAGTCCAAATAGTAAATTCTACTTTATCGATCATCTTCAAGACCATAGCTTCACGAATGAGAGAGTCTTTCCGAACAGTGGAGTTTCAATGCTGGAATTCCCGCTCGCTAGCCAGATTGAGAGATATGGGTGCAGTCCGAAAAGGACGACATACTAAATATGCAAAGAGATTGATTAATCAACATCGAACAGGCGTGTTGGATCGCTGAACGCTGCTAGATTTGCTGAGGCGGAGATCGGAGCACCTATGGACATCTCCGGAGTACTTTGATGATAGTCCTCATATAACTGATACCCGATTCCAGACCGACTATCCAGTCAGTCTTGTAGAGAATTGGAATTTCCTGAAATTCCTCATACATGTTCACTGAAGTGTGAACATAGCTTAGTATTGGAATAATTAATTTCCGGTATGTTACGGCAAATTTGTCAACAACGATAATGGGACCAGTTGCGTCTCAAATCGAAGCTCCCTAGTCGACTATCATTTAGAAAATTAAGCAATCTTTGTAATCAAATATTGGTTACTATGGTGATCAATGGTTTAATCGTGTTGTGAGTGAGGTAATGTTAGAAAAGTTCGTGTCAATAGCCAATATGTTTACTGTGTTTTAGTTAAGAATTGTTATCTTTGGGCGAGGTTACGTTATTAGTTATCGTATGACGAATGGTGGCGTCTGTGGCTTAGGGGATAGTGATTCGGTCTATTAACCTCGACGATCTGAGTTCGAATCACGCTGCGGACAGTTTGGTTGCATATTGTTTCGCGTGGATTTTTACAAAATGACGATAGCACCGCCCGTTCAGAAAGCAATGGCAAACTACTGAATGTAATAATGCCTAGAAAAATCATAAACAGTGTTAACAAGCTGGGGTTGATTAGCAAAGTCTTGTAGATGATATGCAATTAATTTTGTGTATGACGTTTATCATCATATCACCTATTGCACAGGTAGAGTGTTGACAGATGCTGCCTATTATCGTCCATCTCCAATAGGAAAATGTTGAATTCGTTCTTATCAACCAAGTTGCCTTTCTTTGTTTTTTTACAATCCTGTTTTTTCGTAAAAGGGTCAGGATAAGATTTCTAAAACGAGCCCTTGAGTGCGCTTCACAAATAGTGTCTTTCGTCGCCTCTGTTATCTCTGAGGTCCATCTTTTGCGTGACCGGCCTTTTGTGTTGTATACATTGTATCGGAGCAAAGTTGCTCTTTGAGGTGCCCTGTCTGTTGGTAATCTGATTGTGTGACCGAACCATCAAATTTGTTGTTTCTTGATGAAGTTTAGTACTGATGCAGTACCCACTTTTTTCCCTGATGTTTTCATTTCTTAACCGGTGTCTTCTTGTTACCATTATCATTCTGCGTAGACACTTGATCTCTGTCGTGACTAGTTTTCTTCCATCATTTGATGTCAGCGTCCAGGTTGAAAGGAGATACCAAGTTGATTACTCATTGTACTTTGTATGTTTTACGCCGATAATGTGAATACGCTGCACCCTGTTCAGAAAAATCTACGCTTGTAAGACATAATCATAATAATAATAATTCCTCTCGTACCGTTGTGCACTACATAGGGTCTGCAAGTAATTTATTCATACCGCTATATCATGGGCAACTCGTTCAATCTCTTCTATGTAACTGAGACCGATATTTCTTGCCTCTCTCAGAAAAGTTCTTTGATGGTCTCCTTATGTTGACCTCTCTTTCTTGAACCCTCTACATCCCACTTCAATGTTTGATTTTGTATTTTGTATTCTTTAATCATTTCTTCTCAAAGTATTTCCAACATATCTCCATCTTCTCCTTAAACAGTTGTTACTAGTGGTTGGCCAGACATTTCTCTGATTTCATCATTTCTCCGGAATTCGTTCCATTTTATGTTCATTATTTTTCGCAATCTATTTTCAAATGCATTCAACTTGCTGTCTATATCTTTAGTCATTTCCAACTTTCGCTGGCATATGTTGGGGATAGATAAATCATTTTTCTTGAAAATTCGTAATTTAGTTTTAATACTATAAAACTTGTCGTTTCATATTTTATTTAGACTTTTAAAAGCTGATGTTGCTTTGCCAATTCGTATGATAATTTTTTTGGCTACATTTTTTTTACAATCAAAATTGCTACCTAAGTATGTGAACTGCTCTGTTATTTTATCCTCAGTGTGATATCTGCATAACTTGCAATAGATGTCTTCATTATATTTGTTTATTAATATGTAATCTGCAGGTCCCAACTTTTGATGCTATGGATGACAAGTTGTCTGTTTTTCTTTGCATATCTTCGTTGTTTTTACTTATTTTGTGTAAGACATAATATCCAAAACATGCCGGTCTATGTAGCAACAGTAAAGACGACCTCACAAAAACATACACAAAGTGAGAAGAAATTAAACTTACATTGAACAAACAATGAAATACAACCTCTAACAGAAGCATTAAAATACAATCTCTGAAGTGCTGAAAGTGCACAGAAACGTGCTGGAATCGAAGCAATAAAAATGACACGAGAGAAATAAATGCTAAATCTCTTTAAGAACAGCAGATTTCATCAGTTGAACGTGCCTGCAGGGCTATGAAGGCCTTTGATTTGAAACCTTAGATACACTTGCCATGTTTTAAAAAACAGTGTATCTGGACATCCAAGGGAGATCAAAATGGTTGCAGATCACTATTCCATTATCAGTTTGTCTTTATCACAACAAAATGTAATCAAACTAGCTGTCTGATAAATAGTGCATAATTAAATGTACTGGAAACGCAGACCGTTGAATTGATTTCTATAGCATTCATTAATATATTTTGCTATTTCAAAGTGTTAAGTCACACTGCCGATATCTTCTTTTTCACGATAAATAAGACAATGTTTTGCCCATTAATGCGATTTGTGATTCCATAGAAATTGTAAATGTTGCAAAATCTATCTATATTCTTTAATCCCGTTTTGCTTGTCAATGTCAGGTTGAAAAAGGAGACACCTGGAGCGAACCTCTCTATGCGACTTGTCTTCTTTCTTTTCCCCAGTCCTGATTTGTCTCACAGCTCCAGGTAAAAGAGATTTCTAGAACGGGCTTATGTGTGTGCTTCATATACAGTGTCTTTCGTCGGTTTCGTTATCTCTGAGACCTTGGTGGCCATTGCTTTGTATCCCATGATCGTAACATTGCTCTGTATCCCATTGTATGGTAACATTGCTCTTTATCATTGTCGTAACTTGCTTGTATCCACTGTATCGGAGTAACATTGCTCTTTGATCCACTGTACGATACATGCTCTTAGCTCACTATCTGTTGGTAATCTGTTTCTGTGGCCAACCATTTAATTTGTTGGTTCGTAATGAGTTTCAGTACAGATGTTGTACCCACTTTTGCATGATTCTTCGTTTCTAAACCAGTTGCAGAATATAACAGCAAATAAATGTTAATCGTCCTCTGCGATATTGATAATTGATAATGAACCATTAGATTCTCCGAAAAGAGTTAATTCTTATTTGTCATGTTTGTTTGCCTACACGCTCTGATATAACCAATACAAGGTGTGTCCTTTGGTTGAAAGGGCGCGACTCGGCTGAAAGAGGCTTTAGTCTAATACTTAACAAATAACTTCAATTGCGACCTGGTTGATAGTGAGCAGTGTTTGCATTCATTATTACTTTTTATTGTAAGCAATATATATGTTTGTTGTTCTTTTTTACCAAAAATCATTGATTATGTTCTGTGTTTTATTTGATAGATAGTAATCGTTCTTTTTTAGTTCTCCATGAAAGTGAGCAATAGTTCTCCATGAAAGTGAGCAATAGTTCTCCATGAAAGTGAGCAATAGTTCTGCATAAAAGTGAGCAATAGTTCTGCATAAAAGTGAGCAATAGTTCTGCATGAAAGTGAGCAATAGTTCTCCATGAAAGTGAGCAATAGTTCTGCATGAAAGTGAGCAATAGTTCTGCATAAAAGTGAGCAATAGTTCTGCATAAAAGTGAGCAATAGTTCTGCATGAAAGTGAGCAATAGTTCTCCATGAAAGTGAGCAATAGTTCTGCATGAAAGTGAGCAATAGTTCTGCATGAAAGTGAGCAATAGTTCTCCATAAAAGTGAGCAATAGTTCTGCATAAAAGTGAGCAATAGTTCTGCATAAAAGTGAGCAATAGTTCTGCATGAAAGTGAGCAATAGTTCTGCATGAAAGTGAGCAATAGTTCTGCATGAAAGTGAGCAATAGTTCTGCATGAAAGTGAGCAATAGTTCTGCATGAAAGTGAGCAATAGTTCTCCATGAAAGTGAGCAATAGTTCTGCATGAAAGTGAGCAATAGTTCTGCATAAAAGTGAGCAATAGTTCTGCATGAAAGTGAGCAATAGTTCTGCATAAAAGTGAGCAATAGTTCTGCATGAAAGTGAGCAATAGTTCTGCATGAAGTGACAATAGTTCTCATGAAAGTGAGCAATAGTTCTCCATGAAAGTGAGCAATAGTTCTGCATGAAAGTGAGCAATAGTTCTGCATGAAAGTGAGCAATAGTTCTCCATGAAAGTGAGCAATAGTTCTGCATGAAAGTGAGCAATAGTTCTGCATAAAAGTGAGCAATAGTTCTGCATGAAAGTGAGCAATAGTTCTGCATAAAAGTGAGCAATAGTTCTGCATGAAAGTGAGCAATAGTTCTGCATGGTAGCAATAGTTCTCCATGAAAGTGAGCAATAGTTCTCCATGAAAGTGAGCAATAGTTCTGCATGAAAGTGAGCAATAGTTCTGCATGAAAGTGAGCAATAGTTCTGCATGAAGGACAATATTCTGATGAAGTGAGCAATAGTTCTGCATAAAAGTGACAATAGTTCTGCATGAAGTGAGCAATAGTTCTGCATGAAAGTGAGCAATAGTTCTGCATGAAAGTGAGCAATAGTTCTGCATGAAAGTGAGCAATAGTTCTGCATGAAGTGCAATAGTTCTCCATGAAAGTGAGCAATAGTTCTGCATGAAGTAGCAATAGTTCTCCATGAAAGTGAGCAATAGTTCTGCATAAAAGTGAGCAATAGTTCTGCATGAAAGTGATCAATAGTTCTGCATGAAAGTGACAATAGTTCTGCATGAAAGTGAGCAATAGTTCTCCATGAAAGTGAGCAATAGTTCTGCATGAAAGTAGCAATAGTTTCATGAAAGTGAGCAATAGTTCTGCATGAAAGTGAGCAATAGTTCTGCATGACAGTGAGCAATAGTTCTCCATGAAAGTGAGCAATAGTTCTGCATGAAAGTGAGCAATAGTTCTGCATGAAAGTGAGCAATAGTTCTATAAAGTGAGCAATAGTTCTGCATGAAGTGAGCAATAGTTCTGCATGAAGTGAGCAATGTTCTGCATGAAAGTGACAATAGTTCTCCATGAAAGTGAGCAATAGTTCTGCATGAAAGTGAGCAATAGTTCTGCATGAAAGTGAGCAATAGTTCTGCATGAAGTAGCAATAGTTCTGCATGAAAGTGAGCAATAGTTCTCCTGAAGTGAGCAATAGTTCTGCATAAAAGTGAGCAATAGTTCTGCATGAAAGTGAGCAATAGTTCTGCATGAAAGTGAGCAATAGTTCTGCATGAAAGTGAGCAATAGTTCTCCATAAAAGTGAGCAATAGTTCTGCATGAAAGTGAGCAATAGTTCTGCATGAAAGTGAGCAATAGTTCTCCATGAAAGTGAGCAATAGTTCTGCATGAAAGTGAGCAATAGTTCTGCATGAAAGTGAGCAATAGTTCTGCATGAAAGTGAGCAATAGTTCTGCATGAAAGTGAGCAATAGTTCTCCATGAAAGTGAGCAATAGTTCTGCATGAAAGTGAGCAATAGTTCTGAATGAAAGTGAGCAATAGTTCTGCATGAAAGTGAGCAATAGTTCTACGCTGAGTTATAGTTTGTTAGTAGGCACGGCTTTACATTCTTTGTTAGAATTGATAATAATCAATGTCTCTGCACTTTGTTCAGTTTGTCGGAAATACATATTCTATTATTTGAATTGTGTGTCAGTAGCAGTAGTTCTGTTCTTTGCTCTGTTTAACAGTGAACATTTATGAAGATTTATTTAAAATCTGATTGAAAATGAGCAGTGGTTCTGTTCTTTGTTCTAATTTTATAATTTAGCAATGGTCTGTTTTTTTTAATTTTAATTTCATTGATTGATTGGTAGGACCATCATCATCGCACTTCGGTGAGTAACCATGTGTACTTCAATCTCTTTGTTGCACTCAACGTGCAATCCAGATAATATCATCACTAATACTTGCACTATGATATTTTGTCACATTAACACATATTTTAACACATTAATTACCAAATGCCGCAACGCGCATCTGCTGGTGTATTCCATTTGGCCATATGCCGCGAAATTCATCGTAATTGTAAAAGTATATTATAATTATCGCTAACACACTCGGAACTTTGCTGTTTGTTAATGTATTAATTTACATTTACGGAGTTCGTGCTTTGTACAATGCTCTCGGCAGATGGCATGTGATCTCTACCGACAGCGGCGGAGCCAACTGGGGAAGCTCGGTGCAATCATGTAAATTCTTCGCCTTTGAAACCTTAGGATATTTTCTTAGTTTGTTAAACCAGTAACGTTATTTCTCTATAAAACTACTAATTAATCATCAAATGTTGGGCACAGAATATGTGCACTTGCGGAGAATGATCGAGCTATATAGGGTTAAACCGGTGCGGTAAAATAAATCCTTAGTTATTGGACACTTCTGTTTAAATATTTGCTTCGCCATGTGTGGTGCCGGGGTTCCGCAAGAGAAGCAAAGAGTAGTACAATTACGACCTACACGGCATGTCGTAAGAGGCGACTGATGTAGGACTTAGGAAACTACCCTAGTAAATAAAAAGCATTGCAGAAATCGGATTGCTGGCCTACTTGTAGGCGCATAACTGCACAGCACACAATCTCTCTTAGGCTCAGATCACATACGTATATCACACAGAGTGGTTAGCAAGTAGTCGATATAGAGCGATCGTTGAAGAAGATGAAGATATATTTACTTCATTTTCGCACTGTTTTATTATTTGTAAATATAACTAATCACAACAGGACAATAAAAGAATTTATTCCTTTCTGATTTCTATTTATACGTTCCCGTTAATTACATGAACAAAGGGAACTCACTCAGTTGCATACTTCGTACAATTTGATCCAATGTTTTGTGAAAGGAATCCTGGCAGGATCGTGTTCCTGTCAGTTAAATCAATATCGTATGTTGTGGTCTGGTCAGATGTACGTGTTCTGTCATTGAGAACGTGTAAGAAGCCATTGGTAGACAAGGGAATTGTCGAAATGTGTTAAATAATGTTGAAAAAATATGTTTCTTGTGTGTAAGGCAACGTGTAAAAAGTTGATGTAGGCAAAACATGTGGGACTTCTTCTTCTTTTCTAGAATCCTGTTTGCCTCACAGCGTCAGGCCAAGAAGAAATTTATAAAACGGGCTTTTGTATGCGTTTCGTAAATAGTGTCTTTCGTTTGCGTGACATCGTTTCCATCCTTTGCGTGGCCGGCCTTTTGCTTTGTACCCATTGTATCGGAGCAGCATTGCTCTTTGAGGTGCACTGTCTGTTGGTAATCTGCTTACGTGGCCGAACCATTTAATTTGTTTCTTGATGAAGTCTAGTACTGCTGTTGTATCCACTTTTTCCTGATGTCTTCATTTCTCAACCGGTCTCTTCTTGTTACACCCAGCATTCTGCGTAGACACTTCATCTCTGTTGTGACTAGTTTTCTTCTATCATTTGTTGTCAGTGACCAGGTTTAGCACTGGTAACATAATGTTGGGAGAAAGATTGTGTTGAACATTTCTCTTAGTGTGTTCTTGGTCACATGTTTACATTTTAAAATTGGCGTTATTTGCCCTATCATTTGATTTGCTCTGTTGCATCTGTGTTGAATTTCATTAGTTATTCTTCCGTTTGCTGAAAAAATGCTCCCCAGGTATATGAAGTATTTTACTTGTTTTAATGGGCGATTGTCGATGCAGGTATTGGTAGTGCTTTATTCTCTAGCGAATATCATTACTTCTGTTTTATTGATGTTTATTCTCATGTTGGACGCATTAGCGTAATGCATGCACGTTCGTCTATCTGCTTCTTCGAACGCTCCATTTAGACCACTTGTTTAACCACTCGTTTTGATTTGTATGTGATCTGAGCCTAAAAGCGATTGCATGTTGTCCCAGTTATGCGCCTACAAGTAGGCCAGCACATACGATTTATTTCTGTGATGCACTTTATTTACTAGGGTAGCTTCCTTAAGCCCCTACCACAGTCGCCTCTTACGATATGATTTGTAGGTCGCAGTGTTATTATTGTTTACTCACCTTGCGAGCCCTGGCAATAGTTCGCCTATCGACTTGGACGGATGAGGGTTGTGGGTTGAATCCCACACTCGATGTTCCACACCTGAGGAAAGGAATTGGTCCTCCTACCTTCTGCACATTAGGAGTACATTTCATATGTTGTCTTCTACTAATATGTTGGATGCATGGTGTGATTACAACGATATTTCTAATGTTCCCAGTTCTCACGACATGCATATAATAATTAAATTTGTACTTTACCACAAACCGATGAAGCATTAATTGACCATCACGCAAGCTTACGTATTGCAAGTCAGAAAAAAAACATTCTCACGAACCTATTAAATCTGAAATAATTCCATCATATTACGTACATAACTACAAGTTTGTGACTGAATTCTCAGTACATACAGTTCTCCTCCATGTTTTTTCTTTTGTTTGTTTAATGATCGCTTATCTGTCTACTCAATTTGTTTCTCCTAGGCACGTGCGTTGCCGGGACGTGCACTGGGAGCAAAGAAGAGTAACATTGCGACCTATGTAGCATGTAGGAAAAGGCGACTGAGGTAGGGGACTAGGGAAGCTATCCTAGTAAATAAAAAGCTTCGCTTAAATCGGATATGCTGGTCTACCAGTAGGTGCATAACTAGCACAACGTATAATCGTTAAGTTCGGATCACATAAACATCACAAAGAGTGGTTAACAAGTGGTCGATATGGAGCATTGAAAGAAGAAGGTTATTCTAGATTTTATGTATTTCTCTAGTACCGTTATATATATCCTCCCCATGAGGCCATTACCTTGTAGTGGTGGGGAGGCTTGCGTGCTCAAATGATACAGTGAGCTATGACGGCGGGAACTTATGTTCCGGAAGGGTTACAAGCCGGAAAGGTCACTGAGGAGGACAGACGAAGCATGGTCTCCTGGTCCTCCAGGTTGGGGTTGAGGCTTGGGACTAACGATCCATCCTTTAAAAAAATTAAGTTCGGAAACAACAACAAACTATTTGTTGCTGCCTAAACGCAGGGCGTAACAGGCTAAAGAGAGAGTTATATATATAGCTGTCCATCGCAAGCGATGATGACAACAATCTCAGACGTGTGCTGCTGAACCTCTCTGGTGTGTGTGGAGGTGACTGTAGAGTCAATCTGAACAGAATCCCACCACAGGTGGGGCATACATGATCAGGTTAGACATGTGCGTGTTGTGTGCTCTGTCTTTTCGCGCAGCTCGTTTTCTCTGTGCCTCAACAATACGATGATTCTCAGCTATTCGGGTTCCTCTTTTGTTGTTACAGCGCCACATTTGGCGATCTTGCGCAAGGATTCCCAGCACGTATTGTCTATATCGAAGCATTTCAGAGACACTTTAAGAGTGTCTTTAAAGCGTTTTTCTTACCACCAGCTGACCGTCTGCCCCTTCAAGTTCGACATACATCAAATGTTTTGGGATGCGTTTATCCGTTATACGTTACAAATGGCCTGCATGCAATTTCTCCATACCGCTTTATCCTACGTGTCTCACATTCTCTCTTCTATAGAATTGAGTCCGATACTCATCGCCTCCATCAGGAAAGTTAGTTTCAGGATTACCGGAGGGTGTCATTTTTTTCTGGAACATTTGTATTCAAATCCATGGTTTGTTATTCTTTGGTTATTCTTATTTGTGTATCCCTAACCATCGTCTCTTTCTCATACCGGCTACTACTCTCTGTGACGTAGAGGCTAGGTGTATCCTTCTCATACCGGCTGCTACTCTCTGTGACGTAGAGGCTAGGTGTATACTTCTCATACCGGCTGCTACTCTCTGTGACGTAGAGGCTAGGTGTATACTTCTCATACCGGCTGCTACTCTCTGTGACGTAGAGGCTAGGTGTATCTTTCATACCAGCTCTACTCTTGTGACGTAGAGGCTAGGTGTATACTTCTCATACCGGCTGCTACTCTTTGTAACGTAGAGGCTAGGTGTATACTTCTCATAGCGGCTGCTACTCTCTGTGACGTAGAGGCTAGGTGTATACTTCTCATACCGGCTGCTACTCTCTGTGACATAGAGGCTAGGTGTATACTTCTCATACCGGCTGCTACTCTCGTGACTAGAGGCTAGGTGTATCCTTCTCTACCGGCTGCTACTCTCTGGCATAGAGGCTAGGTGTATCACTTCTCATACCGGCTGCTACTCTCTGTGACGTAGAGGCTAGGTGTATCCTTCTCATACCGGCTGCTACTTCTGTGCTAGAGGCTAGGTGTATCCTTCTCATACCGGCTGCTACTCTCTGTGCTAGAGGCTAGGTGTATCCTTCTCATACCGGCTGCTACTCTCTGGGGCGTAGAGGCTAGGTGTATCCTTCTCATACCGGCTACTACTCTCTGTGACGTAGAGGCTAGGTGTATCCTTCTCATACCGGCTGCTACTCTCTGTGACGTAGAGGCTAGGTGTATACTTCTCATACCGGCTGCTACTCTCTGTGACGTAGAGGCTAGGTGTATCCTTCTCATACCGGCTGCTACTCTCTGTGACGTAGAGGCTAGGTGTATCTTTCATACCGGCTGCTACTCTGTGACGTAGAGGCTAGGTGTATACTTCTCATACCGGCTGCTACTCTTGTACATAGAGGCTAGGTGTATACTTCTCATACGGCTGCTACTCTCTGTGACATAGAGGCTAGGTGTATACTTCTCATACCGGCTGCTACTCTCTGTGACATAGAGGCTAGGTGTATCCTTCTCATACCGGCTGCTACTCTCTGTGGCATAGAGGCTAGGTGTATCCTTCTCATACCGGCTGCTACTCTCTGTGCATGGAGGCTAGGTGTATCCTTCTCATACCGGCTGCTACTCTCTGTGACGTAGAGGCTAGGTGTATCCTTCTCATACCGGCTGCTACTCTCTGTGGCATAGAGGCTAGGTGTATCCTTCTCATACCGGCTGCTACTCTCTGTGGCATAGAGGCTAGGTGTATCCTTCTCATACCGGCTGCTACTCTCTGTGGCATAGAGGCTAGGTGTATCCTTCTCATACCGGCTGCTACTCTCTGTGACGTAGAGGCTAGGTGTATCCTTCTCATACCGGCTGCTACTCTCTGTGACATAGAGGCTAGGTGTATCCTTCTCATACCGGCTGCTACTCTCTGTGACATAGAGGCTAGGTGTATCCTTCTCATACCGGCTGCTACTCTCTGTGACGTAGAGGCTAGGTGCATCCTTCTCATACCGGCTGCTACTCTCTGTGACGTAGAGGCTAGGTGTATCCTTCTCATACCGGCTGCTACTCTCTGTGACGTAGAGGCTAGGTGTATACTTCTCATACCGGCTGCTACTCTCTGTGACATAGAGGCTAGGTGTATCCTTCTCATACCGGCTGCTACTCTCTGTGGCATAGAGGCTAGGTGTATCCTTCTCATACCGGCTGCTACTCTCTGTGGCATAGAGGCTAGGTGTATACTTCTCATACCGGCTGCTACTCTCTGTGGCATAGAGGCTAGGTGTATCCTTCTCATACCGGCTGCTACTCTCTGTGACATAGAGGCTAGGTGTATCCTTCTTTCCAGGCTGTTCCTCTCTGTGCATGAGCTAGGTGTATCCTTTCATTAGGGACTGCTACTCCTTGGGGCATAGAGGCGTAGGTGTATCCTTCTCTAATAGCAGGCTGCTACTCTCTGTGAAATCAGAAGGCTTAGTGTATACTTCTCAAAAAGTGCACTCTCTGTGGCATAGAGGCTAGGTGTATCCTTCTCATACCGGCTGCTACTCTCTGTGACGTAGAGGCTAGGTGTATACTTCTCATACCGGCTGCTACTCTCTGTGGCATAGAGGCTAGGTGTATACTTCTCATACCGGCTGCTACTCTCTGTGGCATAGAGGCTAGGTGTATACTTCTCATACCGGCTGCTACTCTCTGTGGCATAGAGGCTAGGTGTATCCTTCTCATACCGGCTGCTACTCTCTGTGACATAGAGGCTAGGTGTATCCTTCTCATACCGGCTGCTACTCTCTGTGACATAGAGGCTAGGTGTATCCTTCTCATACCGGCTGCTACTCTCTGTGGCATAGAGGCTAGGTGTATACTTCTCATACCGGCTGCTACTCTCTGTGGCATAGAGGCTAGGTGTATACTTCTCATACCGGCTGCTACTCTCTGTGGCATAGAGGCTAGGTGTATCCTTCTTGTTCCAAAGGTACTCGATTCGCTTCCTCATTGATTTATCGATATATTTTTGCAGATATCTCTTATTTCAGTGTAGGTGAGACTGAGTTCCTATTCCTATCGGAGACGGACAATAAAAGGTAAGTCTCGTGTTCAAGTGAAATAAGTAAAATAACAATTGGCAGTTTGAAATAGAGAAGAGCAGGCTGGAAAGCCGCTACCTGAGTAAAATTCATGAAACAGATTTTATTTTGTAAAATTCCTATAAAATATTTTCACATTTTGGTAAACTGCATCGTGGACAGAACGACAACGCACGAACGACAGGAGTGAAATGATTGCCAGCTATATCAATCAATCAATCAATGTATGTTTCAGTAATGTTGCGATATTTTCTGATTTTTCTTTAAGGACAACTACTTCTTTTGATATCAAATATCTAATTGATGTACTTTTATAACTGTCAATTAACTCCTAGAATACGCATAGCTGTTAGTGTTTGTTGCTTAACCGCGGTAGTGAGCTCAATCACAACCCTAGTGTACTTGGTTCAAACTTCATGGCGGGCAAGATTGGAAGCACATTCATTTCCGTGCGATTTTTTCTATTTTTTGCTTACTTTTGTCCTTCTCTGCTTTTTTGCCGCTAGGTGTAGCAGGTTTAACTGATGATCTGTTTCCGAGATAATGCAAGCTCGGTCGCTTGATATGGTGTGGTATTGGGGAGTTTTAAGATGTTTGTAACTCCATCAACCCATCTTTTTCTTGATCTGCCCCTTCCTCTTGATGATTCCATTTTCAGGTTGTACGCACTTGCAACTGGTGTATTCAGGTTCATTCTCACCAAGTGGCCAAACCATTTGAGTCTCTGTTTTTCAATAAATCTAATAGCAGGTGTTGTTCTGACTGTTCTTCTAATTTCCTCATTTCTTATATGGTCTCTTCTTGTTTTATTTACTGCTTTCCTCAGGCATCTCATTTCGCATGTGGTAATTTAACTTTCTTTAACCGTAGATTTTTACAAAAGGTAAAAATAGACCTCACCGTTCAGGAAGTAATGGCAAATAACTGAACGTATAAGTGGTGCCTAGAAAATCAACAACTCGTTTACTGTGGTTGATGGCTACGTCCTGTAAAGGATATGCCACGATTTTCATTTTCATAAGCATAGCTGCTGGATGACCATGGCTGATGCTACAAATAAGAATACAAAACTTAAAGTATTTTGGTCATATAAAGAAACATGAAGGGCTGGAGAAGAACATCATAGAAGGAGGCATCCCGGCAAAGAGGAGAAGAGGTAGACCACGGAGAAGATGGATTTAGAATGTAACTGGTGGTTTGAGCATGATCGCTGCAGAGGCGGAACATCTGGCCCATGAGAGATAGACATTCTGAATGACTGTTAAGGTGGCAGAGTTCTGCTCAGATTAAGCTATTTGATAATGATACACACAACTGAGTGCCGATGTTAGCTAAATCGTTTCTTAGGTACCTCGTTCGGGTTCAATTTAATAGTGGATTCAAACGTAACGGCTCTCAAATCAAGACAACCTGAATTGGGTTTTAGGATTATTGGGGGTGTTAAAGCGGTGAAAGGATTGACCTCTCCACAGAAATGGCACGCCTCCTGCAGAGAGTATTGCACAAACCACGAGCGCCGTAGCTCTGGCAACAATGGTACCAGGAACCTGGATGCAAAGAAATCAACCCTTCACCGTAAAACCCATTTAGAAATGTATGTCTGTCTCATTATTGATTTTGTCCTGTTTTGTTTTATTTTGTTTATTTATCCTTCTATGTTTCATTGATTCCATGATATTTTTTGAATTCATTGCTTTTATATCATTTGACATTCTGTTAGACATATTTGCTTTTGATGTTCGTTAGTTTGTTTATTTTAGCACTCTCCTTTGTTCTTCTATTGTTTCTACTTTTTCCTTATGTTTTTAATATATTTGAAAATCGTGGCATATCCTAAAGGACGTAGCCATCAACTACAGTAAACGAGTCGTTGATTTTCTAGGCACCACTTATACGTTCAGTAGTTTGCCATTGCTTTCTCAACGGGTGATATAAATTAAAACCCACGACCTTCGACTCACGAGGCAGAGTAGTAACCACTGAGCCACGGAAACCCCCAACGAATAGCCAATGAGTAGATACTTGGAGGACAAGCCGATTTATTTTTCTTCTGAATAATCTATGAACAAGCAGTTAGAAGACAGAATTGATGCATTTGAGATGTGGATATATAGAAGAATAAGCAGAGTTTCATGGACAGAAAAACAGACAAATAAACAAGTTTTAGGAAAACTAGGCATGAAGAAACAATTATTAAGAGAAATAAAATTCAGACAAGTAAAGTATTTTGGGCACATAAAAAGGCATGACACCATGATAAAACATTTACTAGAGGGGAAAGTTGGGGGGAGAAGAGCAAGAGGAAGACCGAGAGATAAGTGGGAGGAAACTTTAAGAAATGGACAGGTTACAGTCTGGCAGTGTGCAACACCAAGGCGAAAGACAGAGGATGCTGGAGATTCATTGCAGCCAATTTTCGATGTGGAGACGGCACCTGATGATGATGAATCTATGTACAGATTCGTTTCTAACGTCCATTTTTCTTCATATCTCATCTACCTCTTCCTCTGTATGCGTATTTCCTGGTTTGATCTGTTGAAAGATCAATCAATAGTGCAGAACTCCGTAGCACCGGCTGTAACTGATTTACGATATTACAAATGATACGGGAATGTAAATCTGGACACATAATGCATTTAGTATTAAAACGTAGAACGTCGCCATCAACTACAGTAAACTAGTCGCTGATTTTCTGTGCACCACTTATACGTTCACTAGTTTGCAATTTCTTTCTGAACGGTAAGATCTATTTTTACCTTTTAGAAAATTGCACGGGAACGAATGTGCTTTCAAACTGCCCACCGCGGTATTTGAACCAGTAACACTTAGGTTGTGATCGACCTTACTACCACTTCAACTATAGAGGCTCACATTTATCATTACATTTTGTGAAAAAAGTATAACTTACCCAATTATAAAAGATCTTGTATTGTTCAGCTTCTTGGCTGCAAAATGTGACAGTAGAAAGTAGATATGACATTCATAATGGGCACTTCATTAGTCTCTCAAGATTAACTGAACGGCATCAACACTCAATTAAGAAAACAAGGATTAAAAAGCAATTGATAGATTCATTAATAGTACCATCAACATTGCAATTAAGTGAGTAACCATTTGTGTTCTGATCTTTTTCTTGCACAGGAAGATCTCAGATGCGGTGCACGAACACCGGCGAGGGTCTCCGATGTAATTTTGAAGAGGATAAATATAATTTTGTGGGGATTTAATTTTTAATGTTTTCTAATGAATTTTATCCCGGCAGCGGCTTTCCAAACATCTCTTCTTGATTTTGAACTACCAAGGATTCTTTTACTTTCTCAAATTGAACATGGGACCTCTGGTTTACCATACGTCTCCGATAGGACTAGGAACTCGATTTCACCTACACTGAGATTAGGGATCTCTAGAGAAATATCCAAATGGCTCGACGTGGGACCTTTGTCATGAGAGACGAGAACCTAATATCTACGCTTCAGAGACCTCTCAAAAATAAACGACTCGATAGTCCCACACAATAATGACACAATGTGTACTAAGAACAAAAGCGGCGTAGCTCTTTTCAGTTTCAAATTTCCTGTCATAAACGAATTCATATATATACTTAACTAATCAGAGAGATGAAATATTGTCAAGTGACTGCGCTGCTGCTTTTGAAGTGAGTTTGACTGTAAAGTGGACATAATGAATATCAATGGCCGCCAACTTGGTCACTTCCTGTAATCTCACTCAACGATCACGGGAAAAGAGTCACAACAATGCTAACAAATAGGAAACTGGTTAACCTTATCTGGAGGATTGAATAGGAGAACAGGAAAATTGTTTTTGATGAAAATGTTAATATAACTTTTCTGAATTGTTGTGGTTACAAGTTAACAAAGATGTCATGAATGGAATTCTGGGTAAACATATAAGCGCTCAGTCATTGTTGATAAATGGCGAACGGTAACCATGCCAACAGTTACTTTTTGTTTTAGTAAAGTACATTATGAATATCTCAGTTCACTGAAAACAACAAATGGAAATGAGATAGATGTAATTAAAATAAGAACAGAAGCCCTGCCTACAAGTTTATGGTACCCTACCCAAGCAGTGCCGGATTAGCCCTATAGCAGAAATAGCGAATTCTATGGGCCTCGCTTTCTGGAGGCCCCGCGCCTAGATCAGAAAATGTTTAGTTTGTTAAATTACAAGCCTACAAGAACGCATTAAGGAGATAAATAAGTATGCAGAATACATTCCCTGCTTTGCACATTCACTGAATTTAGCTGCTAACTGTGCTGTAGAATGTTATCTCTAAATTTGCTCACATTAAATCGAGAAAAGTTTGTTTGTAAAAGTTGTGTTTTATTTTATTATCATACAAAACCTAGGGTCTTTTGGTAACATTTGCAACAGGCCGCGTTCTTGCGTAATCCGGCACTGTACAGCTAGGGACTGAACCGGAGGTCACGTAAGTCGTTCTTCAAAATCAATTATATATCACAATAAGAATCAACAAATTATTCGAAAGACTAACACTAAGAAGATGAACTAGAAAATAAGAACAAAGTTACTCATACAAAACTATAAACAAAACATGCGTTACATACCTATAAACAACAAACATGCGTTATCAAAAACCCTATCACAACTAAAACAACAACATATCCTTACATAAACTATAAACAACAAACATAGCTTACAAAACTAACAACAAACATACGTTACAAAACTATAAACAACAAACATACGTTACATAACTATAAACAACAAACATAGCGTTACATAAAGCTGCAACAACAAACATACGTTACATAAACTATAAACACAAACATATCCTTACATAAACTATAAACAACAAACATAGCGTTACAAAAGCTAGCAACAATACTGGTAAAGTGCCAAACATAGCGTTCAATGCAACAAAAAAATCCTCAAACTATAAACAAAAAATAGTAAAGCACCAACAATAGTTAAGCTGCAACAAAAACATGTTAAAACTAAAACAACAAACATCCTTAAACTACAAAAACTCGTACAAAGCTGAAAAAAATAGTTACAAGCTCAACAACAACATAGCTTACAACTAACAAAAAATGCGTACAAAGCTGAAAATACTAGTTAAAAGCTAACAACAATGGAATATGGATACAAGGAACGTGCAAGCGTGCATATTCCACAGGCAACGTATGGGTATAAACATGGACTTTTAACAAGGCGGGGAAAGCTATGTTGATATTTGAAGATTTGACGTGTTGCAGAAGAGTCTTCTGTATGCCATGTACAGAGAAGAGAACGAATAGAAATATCTAGAAGAAGCACAAAGATAAAAATAACTGCATTACAAATATATATTATTATTAATTATTATTATTATTATTATTATTATTATTATAACGCTCATATCGAGCACTTGTTGAACTACTCTTTGTGATGTGTATGGGATCTGAGTCTTAGAGCGATTGCATGTTATGGCAGTTATGCGCCTACAAGTAGACCAGCACATCCGATTTCTGCGCCACTGTTTATTTACTAGGGTAGCGTATCTAGCCCCTACCTCAATTGCATCATCTTATGACATGCATTGTAGGTCGCAGTGTTTCTATTCTTTGCTCCCCTTGCGCGCATAGACAACACACAATCGATCCAGAGCCAACTATAAACTTATGGGCCTTCGGACTCAGGTAAGAATTATGTGAAATCAGACCACAACTACACCACGTGATCTCGCATTCCAGTATTGTTGTATATAGACGAATTCATTTTAAAATCAATACAAAATGCTAAATCAACAAGTTAAGTTTAGCAATAAGGAATATCACTATTATGATTTGTTTTCACCAATAAATAACCATAGACTCACATAATTGAGTAAAATTGTAAAATAGTTTGCAGTGTTCTATCAAACATCTGTATTTTCCAGCCCCCTTCTCTGATCTAGGTCAGGGATTCCCCAGTCTGGTCTAGTTATCTAGAGTTGGCTGTGGACGATCTCAACTTTATTAATATTACTCTTGTTGTTATTAGTAGTAGTAGTAGTATTGTAATCGTTAAATGGCGTCCTCACTTCCACAACTATCACTCAGATGCTCCCCAATATATAAAAAGTTGGACAGCACTGTCACATAATTTCCTAAACTTGTCTTTCTTTCTTTTCTCGAATCCTGTTTTGCCTCACGTCTGCAGGATAAGAAGAGTTTTCTAGAACGGGTTTTTGTGTGCGATTCATAAACAGTGTCTTTCGTCGCCTCTGTTATCTCTGAGGTCCACGTTTTGCTAGGATGGCCTTTTGCGTAGTATCTACTGTATCGGTGTAATATTGTTCTTTGAGATGCACTGTCTGTTGGTAATCTGCTTATGTGGCCGAACCATTTAATTTGTTGCTTCTTGATGAAGTCTAGTATTGATGTTGTACCCACTTTTTCCTGATGTCTTCATTTCTAAACCGGTCTCTTCTTGTTACTCCCAACATTCTGCGTAGACACTTCATCTCTGTTGTGACTAGTTTTCTTCTATCATTTAATGTCAGCGTCCAGGCTTGGACCTGATAGAATAATGTTGGATGAAATATTGTGGTGATCTTTTTATTTCCCAACATTCTGCGTAGACACTTCATCTCTGTTGTGACTAGTTTTCTTCTATCATTTAATGTCAGCGTCAGGTTGGACTGATAGAATAATGTTGGATGAAATATTGTGTGATCTTTTATTTCAACATTTTCACAATTTTAATATCGCCAACAGTCTTACACACACCCACATGTGGCCTGACTACATCATGTGACTCTCACATCCACTCGAGCCTAAGACCACATTCTGAGATCCATCATATTTCCCCTAAATCTAGCATGTTTTTTTTTTCTCTTCAAGAAATCGATCGTCAGCCAGCTTTCTAAAACTGAGGTCAAGTGAGGATAAAGGTCAGGAAATTGACCTTTGGATCATTTATTTGTCAGCTGTTTTTCTGGGTTTTCTTTTAGCAGTGCTGAAAATTTATCGCTTTAAGATGTTGAAATTTTGCCTATGTTGATTTTTGGACATACTCCAGCCCGTGTGTTGCCGAGGCTCGCAAGGGGAGCAAAGAATAGTAACACTGCGACCTACAAGGTATGTCTTAAAGGGGGAGACTGAGGTAGGGGCCCAGGAAGCTACCCAACTAAATAAAAGGCGTGAATGAATGCGGATGTGCTGACCTACTTGTAGGCCCATAACTGGCACAACGCACAATCGTTCTTAGGCTGGGATCGCATACAAATCACAACGAGTGGTTTTACAAGTGGTTGATATGGAGCGTTGAAGAAGAAGAAGAAACAGAAGGACATACTCTAAACAACAATTGCAAACTTATTTAATACAAAAAGAAATATTGTCTAAAATATGTGATTGAACTTGCCATGGTTGGCCAGATAATTATTAAGTCAATTAACTAAATGAACAATATTTATATATCGAGGTATATAGGATAATTTTTTTTTCCCGATCCAAAAGCACTTGAGCTGAAAGCTCTTCGGCTCAGTGTCATAGACATCGTAACCCTTCGGCTCGGTGCCACGAACACCGTAAATCTGGGAACCTGTAGCTTTTCTGCCAGTCCGCGGAGTTGAACCCGCACTTACAGAGGACTAGTCACGCGTAGTCCAACGCGCTACGAACACGCTGGGCACGGGGCATATAGGATAATAGTGTGATAGGTCCTTGTTTTTGATTAATCCTCGGGGACTTTTATTATTGGTTACTGGTTCCTGACGTCATTGCACTCCGGTCAGACCCATAGGTGCTCAGTGTCCCCCAACAAATATCGAAGAGTATGCATACTGATGGTTCCGTGGCTCGCTGATTAAGCACAACTCTCACTCTGTCTCTCAGGCATCTAGTTCGACTTGTGACTCTATGAGTGATGTGGTCAACATCACGCCGGTTGACATTACTTCCCAGTACGTTTCCTGTTACCCGTGTGAGGCTGGGTCGACCTGGGAGCCTTTACGATAGGAACAATATAACATAGAACATATACCTCACTCAACGTGGGAATCTGATCTACTAGTCTAGAAGTGAGTTCACTAACATCTACTAGTCTACAAAGTGAGTTCACTAACACTACTAGCTACGAAGTGAGTTCACTAACATCCACTAGTCTACGAAGTGAGTTCACTAACATCTACTAGTCTACAAAGTGAGTTCACTAACATCTACTAGTCTACGAAGTGAGTTCACTAACATCTACTAGTCTACAAAGTGAGTTCACTAACATCTACTAGTCTACGAAGTGAGTTCACTAACACCTACTAGTCTACGAAGTGAGTTCACTAACATCTACTAGTCTAAAAGAAGTGAGTTCACTAACATCTACTAGTCTACGAAGTGAGTTCACTAACATCTACTAGTCTACGAAGTGAGTTCACTAACATCTACTAGTCTACGAAGTGAGTTCACTAACATCTACTAGTCTACAGTGGCCCAAATATGAGAGTTCACTAACATCTACCTACAGTTCACTAACATCTACTAGTCTACGAAGTGAGTTCACTAACATGTACTAGTCTACGAAGTGAGTTCACTAACATCTACTAGTCTACAAAGTGAGTTCACTAACATCTACTAGTCTACGAAGTGAGTTCACTAACATCTACTAGTCTACAAAGTGAGTTCACTAACATCTACTAGTCTACGAAGTGAGTTCACTAACATCTACTAGTCTACGAAGTGAGTTCACTAACATCTACTAGTCTACTTACAGTGAGTGGTTCACTAACACCTACTAGTATACGAAGTGAGTTCACTAACATCTACGAGCCTACGAAGTGAGTTCACTAACATCTACTAGCCTACGAAGTGAGTTCACTAACATCTAAAACCCTACGAAGTGAGTTCACTAACATCTACTAGCCTACGAAGTGAGTTCACTAACATCTACTAGCCTGCGAAGTGAGTTCAGAAACATCTACTAGCCTACGAAGTGAATTCACTAACATCTACTAGTCTACGAAGTGAGTTCACTAACATCTACTAGTCTACGAAGTGAGTTCACTAACACCTACGATACTGCAGTTTTCATCCTGTGTTAGGTAAATCGTTTTATTTTTTTTATTAGCCAACGAAGTGAGTTCACTAACACCTACGAGACTGCGGTTTTCATCCTGTGTTTGGTAAATCGTTTTATTTCCGGAGGCCATTAATATATGTTTACTGTCTGTTTATTTACCATATTTATTAGCTTCAGTGCTTCCCCTTTGGTTCTTAAGTAAACACTCTTATTCAATTGTTATGTTAAACTTAGTCTGCAGGCAATGTGCATCACATACACGTTTGGAATAACTTACGATTGATTGATAGAACCATCATTATTGCACTTCGGTGAGTAACCATATGTGCTCCGATCTCTTTCTTACACAGGACATATCTCAACTGTAGTTCACGAACTCCGTAGCACCAGCGAGAGTCCCTGGTGTATTTTTGGAGTTGGTAAAGGTTTAAAAGGGTTTAAAGCCGAAGGATTGACTTCATTGCACCGGGTTTTACCCATACGGCTCAGTCCTTCTCCAGAAGACATACGCCACTTGCCGAGAGTATTGCACACAGCACGAACTCCATAGCTCCAGCAACAATCCTAGGGTCTCTGGAAAAAACTGCACTCGTGATATTTTGTAGGAGTTTAATTTTAATCTTTTTTCTAATCAATTTTGCCCGGGTGGTGGCTTTCCAGTCTGCTCTTCTCGATTTTGATCTGTCAATGGCTTTTTGACGTGCTCAAATTGAACATGGAAACTACGTTTTATCGTCCATCTCCGATCGGACTTGGAACTCGATCTCACCTACACTGAGATCAGTGATCTCTAGAAAAATATTACGATATCTCAACAAGGAACGAACGGTTACCTTTGTGACGAGAGGCGAGCAGCTAACCTCTTCGCTACAGAGACAACTGAAATAAGTTAATGATAATCAAAACTCTTAATAGACATTGTATTATTTAGCAATCTGAACATACCCTCTCAACTAACCTTACCGAACCCTTTAGCCAAGTCAACACAAAGAACAGTGGTGGCTCGTCATTAAGGGCCATTGGGGTCGGGCCCAACTAAAAATAATGTATAACGTGTTTTTATTAATTTATAAATTAAAATATAGCAACCAAAAACAATGATTTATCGGGGGAAAAATATTTCTAGCCCCACCAATAAAAATGATCACGAGCCGCCACTGACAAAGAATATACATGAATTGTTTCTGTTTCTGTGTTTTCTTGCAGATTTCGCAATCAAAATAACATATCATTGGTAGACTGATTCGCTTAAAGGAAACCGAAACTTAGATAGATCTGATCTCCATGGACCTCAAGTCTGCATAAAACAATTCAGGAAAGTATTTCCCTAAAAGAGCACATAAGGGATATTGTCCTGTAGTTATGCAATCTCTCGTGGCCTATTTGTTTCTGTATAGAGCTATTTTTGCGAGTTGTCTAAACCCGTGGGAGGTATCACTCGTGACAACAATATATAAATAAATAAGTTCATAGATGAGGAAAGGAGGGGGAGGAACGGTTCGCTGAGACTGAGAGGTAACATTCTCGTCTCCCTGCAAGGTACTTGTTTTTATACATACGTGGAGCGATTATGATATTGATTCAGAGGTCACTGATTTCAATGTAGGTGAAAGCAAGTTACTAGTCCTCAAATTCACTTATACAATTATCAACTATCTTGTTAAATGCTCCAAAATACTTTATATATATATATATATATATATATATATATATATATATACAGAGAGAGAGCGTGATATATACATATATATATATATATGTACAGTGGCGGCTCGTGATCATTTTTGTTAGTCTTCTTCTCCTTTGCGTTCGTCCTTTACGATCAATTTTAATCACTCTTTGTGATATGTGTGATCTTTGCCAAGAACGTGTATACGTTGCACATTGGTTTAGTAGGCCCTAAACGCATAGACTTCTACACGCTTAGGACACATGCATCCGAGTTCATCCAAACCTCCTTAGTCGCCTCTTACGACATGCGTGGCAGGTAACAGTGGTTCTATTCTTTACACCCCAAATTTGGGCCCCGGTAACCACTCGTGCGATTTTTGTATTAGTGATGCCGGACAACAATTTTCGGAAAAATCACGGTTTTTGGTTAGTTTATATATTAGTTTTTACATATCAGTTATACATGATTTATGGTGGGGCCCAGCCCCACTGGCCCTTAATGACGAGCCGCCACTGTGTGTATATATATATATATATATATATATAAAGTGATAGAGAGTGTGATATATATATTAGTTAGTTAGTTTATTCCTTTCGAGCCAAAGGCGGCACAAAGGGCAGAGGTTTTAGATCTCCATGTGATACGGTTCTTTGCTAGCAGTTGGAGATCTTGTATGGTTTTACATCCCAATAGTTTACTTTCTTGTTGGATGGTTCTTCGAAGAGTGGTCTTTGGTCTTCCACGTTTTCTTTTCCCAACTGGTGACCACATCAGGACTTGTCGATTTAGTCTCTTTTCGTCTGATCTAAGAACATGACCTAAATACTTCCACCTTCGTTTCCTTATAATATTAATATAAATATATATATATTTATATATATATATATATATATATATATATATATATATATATACATATATGTATTTATAGAGATAGATAGATATCTGTATTTATATATGATATAAATATTGACATATATTTTAAACAAATTTCGATATGCAACATATGCCGGTGTTATTATTTAATGCTATTCCGCAAATTGCTCTTAAGCAATCAATGTCCCGTTCATAGAATTGCATGTGTTTTGTAACTGTTGTCTATCGCTGTACAGTGTGTTTGCTATTGTAGCTAGCTGTTCTATTGTGTTCGTTCTTCTGTCGTTAGTCATAGACACGCCTGTGTGTGGTACCAGGACCCGGAAGGGAAGCAAAGAATAGTACTAGTACGATCTACAAGCCATGTCGTAAGAGGGGACTGATGTAGGACCTAGGAAAGCTACTTTAGTCAATAAAAAGCATCGCAGAAATTGGATATGCTGGACCTACTTATAAACGCATAACTGGCACAGCGTACACTCACTCAGGCTTAGATCACATACAAATCACAAAGAGTGGTTAACAAGTGGTCGATATGGAGCGTTCAAGAAGAAGAAGAAGAAGAGGATTCATTTTAAACAGAGACTCATTTTTGGCAACCTGGTGAGAATTATTCCGAATACACAAGTCACAAGTTGAAAATGGAATCCTAAAGTGTCCAAGAAAAAGATGGATTGATGGAATTACATACATCTTAAAACTTCACAATTTCACAGCATATCAAGCGATCAAGCGTGCCACGGAAACCAATCTTCAGTCCTTCCTTCCTTTCGTTCGCTTGAAATAGTGTCAATACATTCAATGTTGTCTCTTGTATAAACTTCACTGTCTTTTGTAGCTCACACAGAGGTCCGTGCAGTTTTCTGTCGAGTGTTATTTCGTTAGGCCAGTGAGTTTGCCTCAGTATATCATATTCAGGGCAGTCTTGAAGTATGTGCTCTGCAGTCTGATGTGCCGGTCCACAAGTACACATGGCTGATTTGCAAATCTTGAATTTTATATACATGTGGCTGCGTAGTCGTTTGTGTCCTGTTCTGAGGCGCAGAATGACAACCCGTTCCAATCTGCTCATATTATAGTAGTCGCCTTGTGTTGGTATTGGTACCGATCATCAGTTAAACATGCGACGCCTGTCGGCAGAGAATGACAAACGAAAGAATCATTCATTGTTGCTAACTTGTGTAATACTATAATTTACATGTCTTTTGTCTATACTGTCGATAGGGGTAAGTATCATTGTGACAATTCGTCCCATATTACTGGTTTATGAGAAACTAAAGTAGTTTAGACATATCAAGAGACGACGACTACAAGAGCGTACAACCTGAAAATTGAAGCATCAAGAGGAAAGGGCAGACCAAGAAAAGATGGGTTGATGGAGTTACATACATCTTAAAACTCCACAATACCACAACATATCAAGCGACCGAGCGTGCATTATCTCGAAAACCGATCATCAGTTAAACCTGCTACGCCTAGCGGCACAAAAGCAGAGAAGGACAAAGAAGAGAAGAAGAGACACGATGAGCTGGAGAAGACCATCAGGAAGAGGCATACCGGATAAGAGGAAGAGGAAGAACACGTAGAAAATGGATTCAGGATGTAACTGATGATTTAAGCATGACGGTGGCCAAGGCAGGACATCTGGTCTAAGAGAGAAGAGAAGAGAGAGAGAGAGAGAGAATATCGGAAAGTCTGTTAAGGTGACAAAGTTCTGCTCAGGATAAACTACTTGATGATGATGATGATGATGATGATGAATGTTTTATTTTGTTTAAGTGTTTCTTGTTTTTTTAGTATACACTGTTTGACATAGAAGATTGTGGCTTTTTTAACATGTTTTGTAGATTGTTTAATTATCATTTTCATTTGAATTAGTCGTCTCTGATCTCACGGTAGCCCGATATATTCTTTAGGGACCTCCACTTTCCCCAACAGCTCAACCATTCATCTTTAGGTACCTCCACTTTCCCCAACAGTTCAACCATTCGTCTTTAGGTACCTCCACTTTCCCCAACAGTTCAACCATTCGTCTTTAGGTACCTCCACTTTCCCCAACAGTTCAACCATTCCTCTTTAGGTACCTCCACTTTTCCCAACAGTTCAACCATTCATCTTTAGGTACCTCCACTTTCCCCAACAGTTCAACCATTCGTCTTTAGGTACCTCCACTTTCCCCAACAGTTCAACCATTCGTCTTTATGTATCTCCACTTTCCCAACAGTTCAACCATTCGTCTCTAGGTACCTCCACTTTCCCCAACAGTTCAACCATTCCTCTTTAATGTTCTGTTCTCCCTACTTTGTTTACAATAATTTACTTCCTTGCCCGACACGGAAAACCCCGACACAATGCAATAACATTGTAACAGTGTGATTACAAAAGAAGTATAAGACCTGTTTCTCTATATGACTCGGTCCCTCTCCGTAGAAATTATACACCACATGCTGTTAGCATTGGACAACACACACACCCCGTAGCTCCAGCAACAATCCATGGGATCTATAGACAAAATGAACTCGTGAACAAAAACAACGCTATCTGGATTCAAATCCTTTCCTTCTTAACCCAAGGGAAAAGGCTTAACTCCTTCGCCACAGAGACGCGCAATCTAGTCTTTCTTCGTTTTCGTTGCCTGGTATGTCTGTGTTTGCTGGTAACCGCAGGAGAATAATATTGACAGTGTAAGCTGTTAGTCATTTATCAACTGTCTCGTCCTTGTTGTTTACAGTTTAGGGGCAATCTTGTAATGTTTGCAATAATGATTTTCGGTGGATGAGGATCACCTTATATCCAGAAGAACCTCGTATTAAATATACCTACTTCAGTATGTAGAATCACATGTGTCTTGCTCGGGTTCGTAAGGGAGCAACGAGTAGTAACACTACAACCTACATGGCATGTCGTAAGAGTCAACCGCCCGAGTGGTTACCGGGGCTCAAATTAGGGGTGTAAAGAATAGAACCACTGTTACCTGCCACGCATGTCGTAAGAGTCGACTAAGGAGGTTTGGCTGAAATCGGATGCATGTGTCCTAAATGTGTAGAAGTCTATGCGTTTAGGGACCTACCAAACCAATGTCAACGTATACACGTTCTTGGCAAAGATCAAACATATCACAAAGAGTGATTAAAATTGGTCGTAAAGAACGAACGCAAAGAAGAAGAAGAAGTAAAGTCAACTAATGTAGGGGCTTCAGAGAAGTATCCAATTAAATACGAAGCGTCCCAGAAATCGGATGTACTTGTAAGCGCATAACTCGCACAAAGTACACTAGCTCTTTGGCTCAGATCACATATAACTTACAAAGAGCTGTTCAACAAGACGTCGATATGGAGCGCTCGAAGTAGAAGTCTGTGTAGAATAGGAAATATTTCACCATGAAACCATAGGCCCTGCACTTATATGTGTACATCTGAACGTGCCTCGGCTCGCATTCTTTTATTCACCTTGTCCATAATTACAGAAAAAGTAGTGAAAAACGTTGCTTCAAAAAACATGACAGCACAGAACACAATATTTGACAATGTTAAACAGCATCCGCCGGAAACGAAACATGACTACAATTCTCCAGATACCGCTGTCCGTATAATAACAGATAACTTTATTAATAATTCCTTAAGATGGACGACGTTTCAGTATTCTGGTAAACATTGTAGAAGGATATCTCATATCCGGTTTCAATCAGTGCGCATGCGTTTTCTAGACTTGCACAAACAGGAAGACCACATTGCGTTGGGTGCGTTGTCTTTCGTAAACATTACAAAAGGAAAGATATTTTATTTCTTTTTCCCCACTTTAAATAAGTACACTTTATTGAATGTTGCAGTCTTTTGTTTTATTTTACGTTGTAGTTACACAGTGCTTGGTTATTGGTTATTAGTTACTAAACTGACGTTATTGCAGTCCGGGCAGACCCATAGGTGCTCAGTCTCCCCCAACAGATATCGAAGAGTATGCATACTGACGGTTCCTGTGGCTCGCTGATTAAACACACCTCTCACTCTGCCTCTCAGGCATCCAGTTCGACTTGAACAACGGGTAACTCGAAACTGCTTAAATCGCTTGATCGATTCAACATCGATTTTAGTGTTACACAGTGCTACATAGAACCAATATACTGACATACGGATGCGAGTCATGGACAATAAAAAAACAGATCGAAAAATCTATAAGGGCAACAGAGATGTGGTTTTACAGAAGAATGATAACATGGACTGCTTAAATGACTAATGTTGAGGTGTTGAATGAGATCAAGACACTGAGAGAGCTTATCATCAATATAAGAAAGATGCAGTCATCATTATTCGGATATGTGTTGAGGAGGGGAGGTTTAAAACACATTGTGACAAACGGTAAAATCGCGGGTAAGTGAGAGAGGAAGACAGAGAGAGAAAATGTTGGATAGCCTGACTTCATGGCACGAAAAAGCGTCAGCATCTGAGATGATAGCAAACACCAAAGATAGGTTTGTGGAGATCTATGATAACCTACGACAGTCGGCACGGCACCTGATGATACAGTTGTGTGTTTGTTAATGTTTGAAATTTGATCTCTTATAATACGATATATCAAAGATGAATCTTGTGTACACAAAATATCTACCATGATTTTCACTTTTCTAATACTTGTCTTATAGTAATTTATTATCATTGTATTGTCTTTAGTAAAGTTATTATAACAAATTACCTGATCCTGTCCATCAGAAAATGTATCATTCACATCAATAATATATCTTTATTGATTTCTTTCTTGTTATATACGAACTACACAATTATTTCTGAAAATAATTGTTATTTTTTTCCCCCCAGAACGGATTAGTCTGTCAGGGAAATGTTCCGTCTAAAGAATATATCAGTCATAGCTAGGGATTCTCCATTGCTAAGAGGTTAAGCAGTTACATTGAGTTCTGAAGATTTTGGGTTCGAATCCTTCTTCTTCTTCTGCGTTCTCACTAGAATGGGATTTCGGATTCCCTAATAAAGACAGCCGTCTGTCTCAAATTATCAGCAACGCCATACATTTTGTTTTGGACGCTAGTGTAAGTGGGCCACCTCTTTCTTCATAAGTCCACACACTGGGCATTCTGAGATATAATCCCTATGTTGCTCGTTGTGGACCTCTTCCAGCAGTAAGTTTAGGCCACCCTCGTGATGGTAGGTCTGACATTCTTACTGCTGGCTAAATCTCCAAGGCAGATTGGCGGCCGTAGAATCCGTTATCCCATTTCTCATTGTGAGGGATCGTTGCACCATGTTATGCGCCTTACGGCCTGGTGCATCCGTTTTCTGCAACATTTGTTTCGGGTTAGCATTCCCTAGCGGACACGTGCATCCGATTTCAGCCAAACCTCATTAGACGCATCTTACGACATGCGTGGCAGATAACAGTGGTTCTATTCTATACACCCCAAATTTGGGCCCCGGTAACCAGTGTTCGAATCCGGATCTCTTCATTTCATTTTTTTCCCTGAGATACCTAAGATTGTTGACGGAGCTGTGGAGTTTGTGCTTTGTGCAATACTCTCGATATATAGTGTGTCATGTCTGCGGAGTGTGACGGAGTCTTATGTGGGTGCAATACTCTCGGTATATAGTGTGTCATGTCTGCGGAGTGTGACGGAGTCTTATGTGGGTGCAATACTCTCAGGTATATATGTGTCATTCTCGAGAGTGTGAGCGGAGTCTTATGTGGGTGCAATACTCTCGGTAGATAGTGTGTCATGTCTGCAGAGTGTGACGGAGTCTTATGTGGGTGCAATACTCTCGGTAGATAGTGTGTCATGTCTGCGGAGGTGGACAGAGTCTTGATGTGGTAAAACTGGAGTGCAAGGAAGTCAATTATTCGCCTTTAGGCGAGCATGGTAGGGTTGGAGCAGAGCAGAACGGAGATTATACAGGGTGTTCAAGATAAAAGCAGCCTGTGAATGGAGCTAATCTGGCATATATGTATGAAAATGAGAAGGTTCAGTTATGACGTAGTATAGGTCAAGGTTGTGCAACGGTGTGTAATTGTAGTGCGGGAAGGGGCGATGAACAAATGTAACGTAGGACGAGCTAGTCAGAACTGGTTTAAATAGTAAATACACACAACTCAAAAGGTTAACTGGCAACTTTCGATTTGTCAATGGGGGCTGCATTTATCTTAAACACCCTGTAGAACAACTACTAGCAGTATGAGGATGAATGTTGAGGCCGTTACTTCTGTCCTCCATTTGCTCTCCGGGACTACAATTACTGGGCCGTTGTTGTTTCTGACTCTCAGTCGATGCTTCGGTAGATATAGAACGGCAGGCTGTGGTATGAATGGGAGTCGTCTATAAAGATTTCCAACCTGAAGAGACTCACGTGGATCTACTGTCCTGGTCATGTGGGTGTTCGAGGCAACGTGAGAGCGGTCATAAAAAAAAAGTAAAGGATCCCTTTCATACCTCGTGGTATATAGGTCAAAACAGTGTTAGGCCTGTATTTTTCATTGACCGTCGGCACACGATGGGTGATGTGGTCAGCATCACGCCGGCCGCCTTTACTTTCCCAGAGCATGTCTGGTACCCAGTTGAGGCTGGGTCGACCTGAGAGCCGTCGCGGTCGAGAAAATTCCACGCGCATTGCGGTAGCTGAACCTAGACCACCAGCCTTGCGAAGCGAGTTCACTAACAGCTACGCTACAGCGGTTCTCGAGAGCGGTCATGCTTGCATCTAAAGTATCGAATCTTGAGGACTTTATAATAAGTAAGAGGGAAGTTCCCAGTTCTTTTGGCTACCTACTGTTGGATGAGAACACTAAAATGGACGTTGAATTAATAGAGCGATTTAAGGTGTTTGAAATTACACGTGGTACAAGTAAAGCTGAATGCTTGATGGGCAGAGAGAGAAGTATGTTTAACCAGCAAGCCACAGGAACCATCAGTATGCATACTCTTCGATATCTGGTGGAGGAGACAGAGTACATATGGGTCTGTCCATGTACTGTGACGTCATTAACCAATAACCGAAAGGAATTTTAGATCAGTCGTAACGTACCATTATTTTGTGGGGGTTTAGAAAGGAATGTGGATTCACTATGACGACGAAATGGTCAAATTTGCACACTCAAAATCATGTGTTCGAATCCAGACCCTGTCCTTCGGTCTATTACTGCTGTTACTGCTACTACTTCACCCACTGCTACTACTACTGATGTATGCTACTACTCTCTACCACTGCTACTACTACATGTTACTGCTACTACTACTGCTACTACTTCTACTACCACTTCTACTACTACTGCTGTTACTGCTACTACCACTACTACTACTACTACTACCACTACCACTACTACTACTGCTACACTACAATACCACTGCTGACTGCTACTACTACTGCTACTCTTCACTACTACTGCTACTACTACTACTACTACTGATACTACTACTGCTACTACTACTACTGCTACTACTACTGCTACTACTGCATCTCCTGGTGCTATTACCTCTACTGCTGCTACTACTACTTGTACCACTACAACAACAACTTGCACCACCTCTAATACTACTATTACTACTACTGATCATCATCATTAGCCTCTTTGTCTCAGGAGACAATTATAGTATTACTAATACTACTATAATTACTGCTAATGCTACTGTAGCCGCTACTGCTGCTACTGCTATTACCACTGATTACTACTACCACTGATATCAAAACTACCGCTACCACTACTATGGCTACCACCAGTACATTTACCACTATTACCTCTGCCATTACTACCACTAACACTGCTAAAAATACGACTACGTTAACTATCCCCACCACTACTACTACCATTACTACTAATACTGCTACCACTACTACTATTACGAATACTAATACTACTACAACTACTACTAATACTGTAACTACCACTACTACTACCCCATCACTACCACCGCCACCAATACTACTACTACCGTCAATACTACCAGTCATCATCAAGGTGCATATCCTTTATAGGACGTTGCTGTCTTTGCAGCATATCTGAAATTCACTCTGTCTCTAGCCAGTTCACCCACTTCGTCGATGGTCATATTGATGGTTTCTTTAATATCTTGTAGCCATCTTCTTCTTGGTCTGCCTCTGCATCCTGGGACCCTGCCCTCTAGTATTGTTCTTTTCAAGCCATCGTGACGATTGATGTGACCAAAGTATGTAATTTTTCTGTATAGTATGTTGTTTATCAGCCAATTCTCTTTAACATTTAGTTCTTTCAGGACATCAGTGTTCTTTCTTTTTCTGTCCATGGTATTCGTAGGATGTTTCTGTAGCATTTAGTTTCGAAGGACTAGATTTTCGTTCTTAATTTTGTTAATAGTCCATGATTCACAACCATAAGAAGCCACTGGGAAAATGGATGCTCTCAATATTTTTAACTTGAATATTTTGCTGGTGCTTTGCCACATGTTCTTCAATGTGCTTAGCTTTTGATTGATATTGCCAATCTTCTTGAGATCTCTTTGGAGCAGTCACCGTTATTGTTAATTATTGAGCCCAGATATTCGTAACTCTCTACACATTGGAGTTCTTCATTGTTTACTTGGGTGTTAGTTGAGCCTTTTGCTTTGTCAGTTGACATGATTTTTGTTTGTGGTGTATTCAAATATAGATGTTGGTCTTCACTATACTACTACCACCACTACTATTACGAATACTAATACTACTACAACTACTACTATACTTTAACTACTACCACTACCACCACCACTACTGCTACCACCAATACTATCACTACTATCACTACTACCACAAATACTACTACTACTATCACCACTACTACTACTAGACCTACTACTAATACTACTACCCCTACTACTAATACTTTAACTACCACCACCAATACTACTACTGCTACCACTACTACCACCACCACTACTACTACTATTACTCCTACTACTTCTACTACAACTACTAATACCCATACTAATACTACTACTATTACTACTACTGCTACTATTACCACTACTAATACTACTACTACTACTACTACTTCTACTACTACAACTAAAACTACAAGATCGTCTGAACTAATCACAATCTATGTTTTTATTTGCTTTTCTTCTAAAGTCAATCTTGTGAGCTCTTCATCTTATGAACTAACGATGTATGGTGATATTTTTAATCCCCACAAGTTCTGCCCGCACATCAATCTCTCTGTTCATGGATAAACTTAAACTGCGAGCTCATTGCAACGTTGTTGAAACATGTCATGAACCGTTCGTTGGGAAATCGATACAGTTAATGTCTTTCAAGAGTAAATTAACCAAAGAAGACAAAGTAATTCATGTCGGTGTCTTAGAAGTTCGATCAATAATCAAGTACAAATACTATTAGTGTTAGAGGGAGAGATTGACACAATTAAGGCAAAGATAGTTAGAGAATGTGGGTAAATAGCTCGCTAATGGAGTCTTATGTAAAAGTATGAAGTCAAGCTTTAAAAAAAAAAGAAGAGAAAGGACGCAAGAGATCAACTTTTTTACGATTGATTGAATGATTGATTGATAGGAACATCATCATTGCACTTCAGTCAGTAACAATGTATGCATGGCCGTGACGTACTATGATACAGAGAGGCGGCCCCATCAGGCGGTCTTGTATGGAAGCCGGCATAAGCAGCAACATCCAAATTTAATTTGAACCATTTAATGATTTAAAATCTTTACGCAACGCTTTTCTATATTGGCTTTTGTTTTTCCGATGTATATGTTTACGATTTATGATTTATCGCACACCTCTGTCAAAGTTCTTTGCGTACACTTTGTTTTCTGTTTCTGGCACAGGTGCATCGTTGGCGAGTGCTCACCGAAAGACATTTGATCTGAAAGTGCGAAGCTATTATTTTTGTTTGTAACATACCGTGCGGTCGTTCCTAAAAGCTGAGGCGGCAATTATCACAAAAGACAATTGCACATGTTACGTGTTGATAGTTCTGCTTTGAGCTAACAATTATTTATGATTTATTTTATTATTTTAAAAGATAAAACTTTTGAAGGGCGACAATTCGAAGACTTGCATCATAATGAGAAATATACCGCACGACACTGACCTTGGTAAATTTCTCGCTAATGGAATATTATGTGAAAGTATGAAGACAAACTTGAGTAACTTAAGTAGAACAGATCAGGTCATTATATTTCGACTACGTAACGGACACTGCAGACTCAACAAACACTTATATAGACTAGGAATACGTCAAACAGCTCTCTGCCATTGTCAGCAGGCGGAGCAAACACTGGAGCATGTCCTGCAAGACTGTCCTCTCCTGGGTGAGCTGAGAAGAAACATGTTGCCATACCCAGTTAACATAAATGATAAGCTTTGGGGAAACCTGACAGACCTGAAGCTGATTGCTCAATTTGTAGTCCACAGTAAATTAAGCGCATGACCAGAGATCACTCAAGAGGAAGAAACTTAAAAAAATTAAGTAGAGAAAGGACGCAAGCGATCAACTGTTTACGATTGATTGAATGATCGATTGATTGATTGACATCATCATTACACTTCGGTGAGTAACCATGTGTGCTTTGATATTTCTTACACCGTCAGATTTCAGCTGGAGTGCACGAACTCCGTAGCACCGGTGAGAGTCCCCGATGTAATTTGAAGATGGTAAAGATAATAGGATATGAAGTACTTACACTTCACATTTTATGATTTAGTGTGTATGAGGTAGGTGGACCAATTCCTTACCTAACATGTGGAACGTGGAGTGTGGGATTCAACACACAACCCTCTTGTGTTGGGAGTCGAAAGGGGAACACGTATGCATTTCTACGACAGGTAAACGATCGACATGAGTGGAAACCTTTTGTATATGGTTTATGTGCCCTTGGCGGTGACGACGGTTGATGATGAAACGAGTGGTTGATGTATATAGTGATGAGGACTGATGATATTGATGATAACGGATGACATTTTCGATGATAACGGATTATATTGATGATAACGGATGATAGTGATGATAACAGATGATATTGATGATGATGATTGACGATATTGATGATGATACTGGTGGTTGATGTGTATAGTGATGATGAATGATGATATTGATGATGATAATGGATGATATTGATGATGATGGATGATAATGATATGATGATATATGATATTGATGATGATTATTAATGATATTGATGATGATGGATGATATTGATGAAGATGATGATGGATGATATTGATGAAGATGATGATGATGATGATGGATGATATTGATGAAGATTATAGATGATATTGATGAAGATGATTGATGATATTGATGAAGATGATGGATGATATTGATGATGATGGATGATATTGATGAAAATGATGGATGATATTGATGAAGATGGATGATATTGATGAAGATGGATTATATTGATGAAGATGATGGATGATATTGATGATGGATGATAGTGATGATCCGTTCTTTTTCATTTCGTTCGCTTGAAATATGTCTATATATTCAATGTTGTCTCTTCAATGTATGAACTTCACTGTCTTTTGTAGCTCACACAGAGGTCCGTGTAGTTTTCTGTCGAGTGTTGTTTCGTTAGGCCAGTGAGTTTGCCTCAGTATATCATATTCGGGGATATTGATGCTGATTGATGATGTTGATAGGAGAGTTGATGATGATATTGATTATGGTCAGGACTGATGATGATGCTAGTTAATGATGAGGCTGATAAGGTGGGTTGATGATGATGATGATAAAGTGCTTTCATGATGATAATGGTGATGCTTGACGATGATGATGTTGGTGATGATGATGTTGGTGATGATGATGTTGGGGATGATCATGATGGCCGTGATTGATGAGGATGCCAATGCTGGCATTTCGGTTACACTGTGCGGCGATACTAAAGTGTTCTCTCCACTATAATTAGTCTGCGTAGTTTTATGTGAACGACAGTTATTTTTCGCCTATCCGTAAAACACGAGTGCAAATGTTCTCTGAAATGACACAGTTTAATATCGGCAACGTCGCTGAAATTTCAGAGTATTATTTAATCATCATCAAGGTGCGTATCCTTTATAGGACGTTGTTCTTTCTGCAGTACATCTGAAATTCACTCTGTCTCTTGCCAGTTCACCCACTTCGTCGATGGTCATGTTCATGGTTTCTTTAATATCTTGTAGCCATATTATTCTTGGTCTGCCTCTGCGTCCTGGGACCCTGCCCTCTAGTATTGTTCTTTCCAGGCCATCGTGAAGCTTGATGTGGCCAAAGTATGTAATTTGTTGTATAGTACGTTGTTTAATATTTAATACAACGCTATAATGCTGTCTTCATCTTTCAGTTTTAAATTCCCCACGGAGCACAGGTCTTCAACAACCTTTTTCCAGCGCTTCCTCTCTCTTGCCATCCCTTCCAATTTGTCCATGTTTTAACCCTTTAGCTGCAAAAGACGTATATATACATTTCCCATTCACTTCTGAAGACGCATTAACACGTCTATTATTATCTCTTCTCTGTGGGCTAAAGACGTGTTAACACGTTATACATTGTTACTGTCACTGCTATAGGCGTACATTCACGTTTGTGACCTAGAAACAAAAGTAGCTATTTTTAGCTCAGCCTTCGGAAAGTATGTAGCAACGAAAGGGTTAAGTATCATTTTAATATCAGTATCCAGCTCTCTTCTCCGGGTATTCCTAGGTCTTCCCTATTCCTCTGTCTCTGTGGGTTCCAAAATAGTACCTGTCTTGCAATTCTTCCAATCGGTCTTCTCAATGTATATCCTATCCATCGCCAGCGTCTCTTCCTTAGCTCTTTCTCCACTTTTATCTGCTTAGTTCTTTCTCTGAGTTCTTGTAATCTTATCATACCATCTCAGTCCCTCTATTCTACGTAAACATCCACTTATGAAAGTCTGTAGTTTTTTGGTGGTTTCTTTTATTGTCTTCCATGTTTCCGAGCCATAGAACAACACTGACTTGATTTGATTAAAAGATTCTTAGCTATGTCTGTGTTTTTAATGCTTTCTGCTGTTAAAATAATTATTTCGTCTTTGCTTTTACCCACAAATTGCCTCAAGAGGGACAATAAACGAAGGGTTACTGGTGTTTGAAATCAATGTGACTTATTTTCAATCCGAGTTAAAATACACTTTAACGTACCACAGGGACGGAGCTATATGAGTATACCCTGTGAAATTAAGTCAATATTTTGTATTAGGCCCATTTTTTAGATCAACTGTAACGACAACGTCCTGCTTCTTTTACGAACGTTTCATCTCGACCACTTGTTAACCACTTTCTGTGATTTGTATGTGATCTAAACTTAAGAGCGAGTGTGCGTTGTGCGAGTTATGCACATACAAGTAGGCTAGTATATTCGATTTCTGCGATGCTTTGTATTTACTATGGTAGGTTCCTTAGGTCCTACATCAGTCGCCTCTTACGACATGCCTTGTAGGTCGCAGTGGTATTATTCTTTGATTCCCTTGCGGGACCTGGCAGCATACTGACGGTAACGAAATCTACTGATGTCGATGATTCGGAAGGTCCAAAATGGCAGGTTTCGGTATGAGTGGATGCGAACTTCTGAGGTTACTAATATATAAGGCTTTTTTTATATGTTGATCCGTTATGCTTGGCATGCGAGTGTTTGTGGCAATGAGAGAGTGTACATGATTTCATCAGCAGCATTGATTGTCGGGGAGTTGATGAAGGATAAGGGCATCGTCATCACAACATAGAAATATAAGGTTAGATTCAAATATTACAAAAAGCCCAAAGGCGAAGGAATGACTTCATTGTTTCGGGTTTCCCAATACGGACTCGTTACTGTCGCAGAAAAGGCATGCCATCCGCCCAGAGCATTGCACAAAGTACAAACTCCGTAGCTCCAGCAACAGTCCTAGGGATCTCACGAAAAAATTGATTGTGTGTCTCGGTTTGGATTCAACCCTACAACCTTCAGTGCGACAGGCAAACGACGTAGCCACTTCGCCATTGAGACCACCCTACAGTGTTTGCACAAACGACAGGCAAACGACGTAGCCACTTCGCCATTGAGACCACCCTACAGTGTTTGCACAAACGAAATCGCAAACGCCACAGAGATGTGGGTTTACAGTAGAATACTGAAAATTCCACGGACAGCGATGAAAAGAAATTTTTAAACCAGGCCTTAACCCTTTAGCTGCTAAGGACGTGTATATACGTTTTTCCCATTCACTGCTAAAGACGCATTAACACGTCTGTGATTATCTATCCTCTGTGGGCTAAAGACGTGTTAACACGTTATACATTTATACTGTCACTGCTATAGGCGTACATTAACGTTTATGACCTATAAACAAAGTGTGGCTATTTTTAGCTCTGTCTTCGGAAAGTATGTAGCAGTGAAAGGGTTAAAACATGACTCCACACAAAGAAACCTTATTAAAAAATACGATTCAGACAAGCAATGTTTTTTGGACATATAATGTGATGAGGAGCTATAGAACATTTGGTGACAGCAGAAACAATTTAGGGAAGGTGAGATCGTGGAAGACAGATGGGAGAAGATGTTGGTGGTGTGAAATCGTTACCTGCAACAAGGAGAGAAAGAGAGTTGTGGAGATACATGATCGCTTACGCCTGCATGCATGGCACTTAATTGATTCTCTTATTCTTTTCTTCCACCATTTACTTCTTTATATAGGTTGGGGTGGGGAGGATATAGTAATCTTGTATGTGCTTGTTCTAATGCACTTTTCAAGCTGTTATCATATTTGTAAAGTTGTTCTTGATGCCGTCGTTCCATCTTTTGCGGGGATTTTCTCTTGCTATGTACCGACTATATTTTTTATGTGTGGCTCTCTGTGGTATGTTGATTGATTGATTTATTGATTGATTGATTGATTGATTGATTGACTGACTGACAGCTCAAAAGACCTATTTGCTGTCTTTTTATTTCCTTAATTCAGTAAACATGATAAAATAAGTGCGTCTAGAAGTTAAATAAATAATACAGGATGAAAGTGTCAATATAAATCATCTATGCTATCGACTTATAAAACATCAAATTTAATCGAAATCTAAAGGTAAACAACTCAGGACATTGGTAAACTTGTCACAGTCTCGTTGTGTGGTTACGATTATGTTGTCTGTAATGTATCCCTTTCATACGAGGTGATTCAACGACATACATATTTTATGAGATGAAGAGATCGATAGTGTATGATCTTTAGGAAGACGACAAGAGAGAGAGAGAGAGCGAGAGAGAGAGTGAATTTATGACATGGAGATTATGAAAATGGCTTTGAATATTTTGTGATCTAACTTTTGATTGATATTCACAGTTCAAGAGCATACATATTTCAAGTGGCAATGTATGGGTGTGAAGCATGGACATTTAATACGCAGTGGGAAAAGATATATGTGCTTTTGAATATAAGTCTTACAGATGTGTTCTTTGTAAATCATGGACAGAGAAGAGAAGAAATAGATCTATCCAGAAAGAACTCAAAATAAAAAAACTGGCTGATGCTACAAATAAGAAAGAAAAATTGAAATATTTTGGACATATAAAAAGACACGAAGGGTTATAGAAGATCATCATGGAAGGAGGCATACGTCACGAGAAGAAGAGGAAGACCACGGAGAGATGGATTCAGGATGTAACTGATTGCTTGAACAAGATTGCTGCATAGGTGAGAAATCTGGCTTATAAGAGAGAAATTCGAAGGACTATTGAGGTGGCAAAGTTCTGCTTAGGGCAAGCTATTTAATGATGATGATTCTCAGTTCGTAAATGGTGTAACTACGTTTTCCCGTTTACCATAACCCATGCTCAATGATCTAATATAATTGCAAGCTGAATGCGTTCAACATACATGGAAGGGAGTATATTTTTGGGTTTTGGATATCGGATTACTCTGGGAGCAATAATGAAAATATATCAGATACAGGAAATTAGAGAACATGTCTTGATGACTCATACTCAATAAAGTGCGGAGAGTATTAGCCATAACTATGTACGTATATGTGGGATGGGTTCTGGGTGTGTTCGTGAGTGTGGGTGGGTGGGTGGGTGGGTGGATGTAAAATGGTGTGCGTGTGTGTCTGTGGGTTGCTTGGTCAAAAATATGAACACGAATACAATAAGATAAACATTGCCCTGTGTTGCCGAGACCCTCAAGGTCAGCAAAGATTAGTAAGGGATCTCTGTGCCTGAGTGGTTAAGTCTTTTGCCTTGCGAGTCGAAGGTCGTGGGTTCGAATCCGGACCGCGATGTTCTGTTCACAAGTACAGTTTTTTTTCTCCCAAAGAGCCCTATCATTGTTCCCGGAACTACGGAGTTCGTGTTTGTGCAATACTCTCGGCAGGTGGCGTGCCATTTCTGCGGAGAGGGACTGAGCCATAGTTCGTAAAACCTGGTGCAATGAAGTCAATCTTTCGCAAAGAATAGTAACACTGCAACCTACAAGGCAAGACGTAAGAGGCGATTGAGGTAGGAGCCTAGTCAAGCTACCCTAGTTAATAATAAGCGTCACAGAAATTGAATCTGCTGGCGTACTTGTATTCGCATAACTGGCACAATGTGCAATCGCTCTTAGGCTCAGATCACACACAAATCACAAAGAGTGGATTAACAAGATATGGAGCGTACAAAGTAGAAGAAGGTAAACGTATTTTTACATCCCAGATTGTTGTCCTTAGCAACACACTTGTAGTGAAACGTTCTATCTATTTTGAAACAAACGTTACCAAATGATACTTCCTATTATAGACAATGGAAAACAAAAGGACTAAGTCGTAGGACAAAACTTAAAATATATAGAAGTCATATACTGGGAGTGTTATTATACAGTATTGAATGCTGGAAAATGACCCAGCACCTGGTACACAAGTTGGAGACATTTCAGAATAAATGTTTAAGAAGAATCCAGCAAATTATCCTGCCAAAATACCATAACAAATTAGGTGCTTTTGAAACGAACGGACTATGCATCTTTGAAGAAGATAAAAGAGGAAGATCGAGGTGGATTAGACATGTATGTCGTATTCAGGTAGGGACATTGGCTAGGACAGGTCTTAGATGAACATCGGATGGGAAGAGAAGATATGGACGTACACAGGAAACATGGAGAAGAACTGTGGATGGAGAGCGTTGAAGGAGTGTGGTCTGACGTGGGAGACGGTTATTAGAAAGGCAGCAGAACAGAAACAGTGGGAGTCTCTTGTGTAAGCTTTATGTGTAAATCGAGACACGAAGAGAATATATAGATAGACTAGGTAGATTATCGATTAATCATAACTTTTACGCTGCTGCTGTTGCTGCTGTGATCATGTTGGGATGATGATGATGAAGTGGCGGCTCGTGATCATTTTTGTTAGTGGTGCCAGACATAAATTTTCGAAAATATCATGGTTTCGGTTAGGTTATATTTTAATGTATAACATAATAAATACACGTTACACATTATTTTTGGTGGGTCCCGGTCCCACTGGCCCTTAATGACGAGCCGCCACTGTGATGATGGATATGAATAATCATTGCAATAGGATATTATTGATCGTCTTTTGTTTTTTCTTGCTTGTAGAAATGAAGTACATCAACTTTGAACATGCTAATTTTATGTAAATTACTTCTTGATTAACGAGACTATAATGTTGATATAACGACAATAGATATTTGATGTTACAAAGCTCATTTACTCTTGTATGTTCGGTTTTTTGATTGCATAATTCGTGAGGCTGTTAGAGAATTGAAGATTGATTGATTGATCTGGTATTAACATAAAAGATCCGCAGTAGCGTAGTTGGTAGTGAACTCGTTCCTTAGGCTAGTGGTTCCGGTTAAATTCTACAGGGGGGGGCGTGGACATTTTTTCCGACTGTTAACGGCCTTCAAGTCGACCCAGCCTCAATTGGGTGCCAGGAAAATCTATTGGAAATAAAAGCGATCAGCGTGATATTGACCCATCGTGTGCCAACGGTCAATGAAAAAATACTGACCGTACACTGTATTACCCTATTTGATCATCAGGTGCCGTGCCGGCTAACGTAGGCGATCATGTATCTCCACAAATCTCTGTCGTTGGTGTGTGCTATCAACTCAGATGTTGACGCTCTACCGTGCCATGGAGTCAGGCTATCCAATATTTTCTCTCTCTGTCTTGCTCTGTCTCATATACAATCGTTTTTACCGGTTGTCAGAATGTGTTCTAAAACTCCCACCTCATCACATGCCCGAAAAACGATGACTGCCTCTTTCTTATATTGATGATAAGCCTTCTCTGTGTTTTGATCTCATTCAATACCTCAATATTAGTCATTTTAGCAATCCATGGCATTCTCATCATTCTTCTGTAAAACCACATATTTGTGGCCCTCAGAGATTTTTCGATTGTCCATGACTCGCTTCCGTATGTCAGTATTGGTTCTATATAACACGCGGTATAAAAAAATGTTCGTTTATGTTATTTTATCTTTTGTTATTAACATAAATTGTTGAGTTTGCTTAATAACGTTAGTTTCTTTGTAAGGATGTTTTTCTTCTTTCTGTTATGTTTGTTAGTCTACCCGTGTTGTTATAAGCAAAATGGAACTCTGTCTTATTTTAATGGTGAAATACGTAAAAAACAAAGTACTGTAGTTTTACCAAATATAAAAGCAGTAACAATACACAGCAACGTTTCTACCAAAATGTCTTTATCAAGCAAAGGACACAACAGAAGTGTAGAAATACACTTCTTACATAGAATACTACATATAAGTCAGACAATAAATTCCTAACGGCCGTAAATTATTTTAATAGCTGCGTTTGTCATTAATTCCCTAACAAACAACAAAATAAAAGATATATAATTTTAACAGGACAATTTGTCGTAAAACATGTTTTCATGTATGATGGACAGAGAAGAAAATACAAATACTTAGAAGAAACTCTGCTGCTGCTGCTGCTGCTTCGAACGTTCCCTATCGACTACCTGTTAACCATTCTTTGTGATTTGTATGTAATCTGAGTCTAAGAGCAATTGTACGTTATTCCAGTCATGCGCTTACAAGTATGCCAGCAGATTCGATTTCTGCGACGCTTTTTATTTACTAGGTAGCTTTATAGGCCCCTACCTTAGTCACCTCTTACGATATGTCTTGTAGGTCGCAGTGTTACTACTACCTCTAGCAAGTAGAGTTAGCAAGCAGCAGCAGAAGAAACTCAAAATTGAAGAAAACCAGACATATTCTATCAAGAAGAAACTCAAAATTGAAGAAAACCAGACATATTCTATCAAGAAGAATGATAAAATTGAAGTATTGTTCACATATTACAAAGACGTGAAGTGTTATTGAAGACAAACAAGGAAGGAAGCCTTCCGACAAGAGGAGAACAAGAAAGAAATAGCGGAGACAGTTTTCGTAATAGGATAGATTATTAAAACATGTCCACAACGGAAGCGAGACAGCTGGATATATGTAAGAGAGACATTGAAGTGGGATAGAGAGGGTTCAAGAAAGAGAGGACGACCTAAGGAGACCCTGAAACGAAATTTGCTGAGAGAAGCAAGAAATAGAGATTTCATAATGGGATATATGATTTAAACATGTCAACAACAAAATCGAAACATCTGGCCTATGTAAGAGAGACATTTCAAAGGACTGTTATGGAGACAAAGTTCTGATCAAGACAATATTTGATGATAATGAGCTTATTTGAACAAGTTGCTAGGGAATTATATTTTGTTTGTTCTTGAGAGTGTTCGATGTGTCTGGGATATACAAGTTAAGAGGAAAATTAATCTTGTTACACATCTTAAAAGAAAATAAGTTGAGAGATTAAATTGTAGTTTGATGTTATGAAAATGTATTCATTTTAACTAGAAATTCTCTGCTGGAATTTGTCTATTCATTTTGATTTATGTTTGAGTTGAGAATGTTTCTGTATTTATTTTATCACTTGTCTCTAATATACGTTTAGATGTGATTTTGACATGTGTCCCTAACAGACGTTTAAATATGATTTTGTCATGTATAATAGGCATTTAGATGTGATTTTGTCTTGTGTCTCTAACAGACGTTTAAATGTGATTATGTATTTGCGTTTATAAGTTTTCCTGTGCAGACAATTAGACGTGTTCATGTAAGCTGTTTCAGTTTCAAATATCTTCATCGCACCTGAACATGTCTATAGGTGCTCCGATCTCATTCGCAATATCTCCAACAGCGTCCAGCGAGTGATCCTAGCAGTACGACTTTGATTGATGTGCTTACTCATATACCTGTTGTGCTGATCTTTTCTTGCTACTCCAATTTTCAATCCAAGCTCCTGCAATCTAGTTGTTGGATTTTTTTAAATGAAAATTTCTTTGCGGCAACACTCTATGAGGGCAAAACAAAATGTCTGCTCTATCCATTGTCTGACCCCTCCCCTTTCCTCCTCGTCCCGATTATAGGTGCAGAGTCAGCAAACATGTCTGCTCACTCATTGCCAACGACACCCATGTGCCCCGGAACGAAGATAAGTCTATTTCTGCAAATTATTGAAGCTTATAATGATTCAGTTCATTGCCGGGACACCGAACCAGCCTCCACCTTTCGGATCCTACTCAATGAATCACTCAGACTGCACACATGGGGGTAGTTATGTGACTCCAGCCAGAGTAGTGCATTAGTCACCGCTAGTACCTCCATTGTCATGCGGCTTGTTGTCATACTAAATGCACCACTTGCTTCCTTGACCATACTGCGTTGAGAATGTCATTTCTGTCTATGGCAGCTCCCTCCGATATTGTAGCCATACCAGTCAATCTATAAGATCATTCATACCCACGAGCATGTCCAGGGACAAAAATGCATCAAAGTGTACTACTAAAAAAAAAAGTTAATTGCCTATCTCTTACATGACTTTGCGAGTCAACCCCAGCTTGTTAACGTTGTTTGCGATTTTTCTAGGCATTCAGTAGATTGCGATTGCTTTCTGAACGGGTGATGTCATCGCTCTATTGTAAACATCCACACTAAACACTTTTCAACCAAACTGTCCGCAGCGTGTTTCGAACTCAGAACGTCAGGGTTACTAGACTGAGCCCCTATCCCCTAAGCCACAGACGCCACTAAATGTACTATTAGAGCAAGAACATCTATTTCTGCCAACATTATGTTTGGGAACAGCACCTACTCATGATGATGATGACAGTCAAGCCAAACAAGTCTAAGACAAAAAAAAGTTATTTATTTTCAATAAAATGGCATCGAAAGTGCATCATTAACAATGTATGAGTCATTTCTATAGTGATTAAATGAGTATATTGCTTGAGGTCTTTCCTGGTATCAAACAAAAATTCCTTACTTTACCTCACGTTCAACTCGTTACCAGGTAACGAGGTTAAACCAACTTTTGATCACATGCTAAAACTCACTACTGGTGTTTATTTGTCTGCTGTCGCGCTTGTGTAGTGCCAGGGCCCATAAGTAAAGCAAAGAATAGTACCACTGCGACCTAAGGGCACATGGTACGATATGATTGATGTAGGACCTAGGAAAGCTACCCTAGTAATTAAAAAAGCATTGCAGAAATCGGATGTGCTGGCCTACTTATAGGTGCATAACTGGCACAACGAACAATCACTCTTAGGCTCGAATCATATACAAATCACAAAGTGGTTAACAAGTGGTCAATATGGAGCTTTCGAAAAAGAAGAAGGAGATTTGTCTGTTGCCCTTCCTCAGGTGGATGATGATATTGGTTGTCCACTATTGCCGTTAAACGTAGGGGTGGAAGCTTTCACAGATAAGTTGCCCTTGTTGTTTTATATCCGTATTTATTGAGTGTGGTCTTGATATTGCCTATCTATTTTTATCTTTGTCATCCCTTGGCTCTAGTATCTGATCTCTTTTTATTGTATGATTTCATTGGTTTTTGGTTGTATTCCATTTTAATTCAATGTTCTAACCACTGCATGTGTTGTCTTTCAATGTATTCGATGTATGATCTTTCACCCACTCTGCTTCTAATGTTCTTTATGATGTCTGTGCTGTTCAATATGGGTTATATTTCATATTTTCCTACTTTTATTAAAAACAGTCAAATAGATCGGATTTTATAGAAGAATGATGAGAATCCCATGGACTGCTAAAATGGCTAATGTTGAGGTGTTCAATGAGGTTAAGACACAGAGAAAGTTTATGATCAATATAAGAAAGAAGTAGTCATCATTTTTTGGACATATGATGAGGAGGAGAGGTTTCTAACACATTGTAACTATCGGTAAAATCGAGGGTAGACGAGACAGAGGAAGACAGAGAGAGACAATTATGGATATCCTGACTTCATGGCACGATAGAGCGTCAACTCATATGATAGTAAACACAGAGACAGAGATTTGTGGAGATCAAAGATCTCCTACGCCAGCCGGCACGGCCCTTGACGATGATTAAAAAACATACACTAGTTCTTGTACTGAGTTAGTTTTGTTGATAACTTGAACCAGCTCACTTGATTTGATTAACTATTTCTCTGAGAAAAGGGTACGTTTTGAAAAACCAAGTATAGATATAAATAAATTCATCATCGTTATTGGTTATTGGTTACTAACAGGGCCGTACTGTGCTATGATACAGAGAGGCGACCGCATCACGCGGTACCGTAATGAGGGCGGATAACAGCAAAATCAAAATAACAATTGAAGGTTATTTTAAAGAAAAAGATTTAAGAGGCGGCATTTCGAAGACTTGCATCATACTGAGAAAATATACCGCACGGCCCTGGATACTAAATTGACATCATTTCACTCCGGCAGACCCAAATGTACTCAGTCTATCCCAACAGATATCGAAGAGTATGCATACCGATGGTTCCCGTAGCTAACTTGTTAGACATACTCCTCACTCTGTCCCTAAGGCATCCAGTTCTACATGTACAACGGGTAACTTAAAACTGCTTAAATCGCTGGATTGATTCAACATCTATTTTAGTGTCTTCATCCAATAGGCAGTCGGGAAGAAACCGAAGAGCATCCCCCTTATCCATCTTCAACTCCCCAACAATCGATGCCGTTGATGCATGAATGTTTGCTCTCTCATTACCGTAAACACCCGAATGTTCTTGACAGTAGATCCACGTAAGCCGCTGGAGGTTAGAAACCTCTATAGACGACATCCACACACACCGAAACCTGCCCTTCTGGATCTTCTGAAGTATAGATCGAGAGTCAGATATAACAATGGCCCCAGTAAATGAAGTCCCAGAGAGCCAATGGAGGGCAGCAGTAACGACCTCAACCTCCATCCTCATACTAGAAGTAGTTGTCCTGTATACACCACTTCGCTTTGCAACAACCTTACCATGCGCGCTAGCCAAGAAACCCCATCCTGGCTTCTCACCACTTTGCACCGATCCACTGGTATATACAACATCATCATCACTTGCATCAGCTGCTTAGCTGTGATTCCAGCTTCCATGGTGCCCCAACCATCATCATCAAATAAATGTCATGAGAAGAACTTTTCAACATTAAAAGTCCGTTGGAATGTCAGCACACACTGAGGTACTAGCAACATTATGATCAAAGACGAATACGTAGACACCAAGCAATATGTGTTTACAAAGCACAAATGCAAGAGACTCCAACTTTTTGATCAACAGGTCTTTTATCAGGCAAATGCTATAGGAATAGAATTGGTACAACACGATTTTGACTAAATAGCAGACATTGTAAACAAAGTGAAACGATGAATTTCTAATAATCAAAATGATCACCAAATAGATTGTCCTGAGCAGAACCTGTCCACTTTAACCCTTTGAACCCTGGCCATCTGTACCTTAAAAACTCGCTACCCGGAACTCCTGAGGAAAAAAAGCCCATATCAGAGTTATATTAAAACCACGATAAATTAGCATCTTTAAGTGCTTTATAATTTGTTATTAACTTATCCCATCATCTTCGTTATTCCTGCTTATTATTTGCATAATACTGAACTGTTTAATTTACTTGATATAATGCATGAGCACGGCTAAGAATACACTTGTATATGTACGAGATTGTTCTAGTCCTTGTTAATGTCCTTCTCTTCTAGACCAGTTGCTCTTCCTCTGTTGCTGTGATGTTGAAATCTTTAGTCAAAACCTAAATCAATCTTCTCCGCAGTATTCCACTTCCCAGTTGCAAGTAAAAATGCAATTACAAAAACACAAACATGTAACTACAGAGATCGCAACAAAATATGAATATATATATATATAGTTGCAGCAAAATTACATGTCCTTGTCAACAGTTATGTTATATAGTATCGTAGTGAGATCGAGTTCCTAAATCTATCGGAGACGGACAATAAAGTGTATATCCTGCGTTCAGTATGAGCACTTATAAGAACCTTTGGCAGTTCAAAATCGAGAAAAGCAGGCTGCAAAGACTCATCCCGAACAAAATTCATTATAATTTTTTTTTTAAATCATCACAAAATTTCGTACCATCGTCAAAATTACATCGGGTACCGTCGTCTGTCTACAGATGTATTGCACTACAGCTGAGATCTTCCTGTGTAAGAAAGAGACCGGAGCACACATGACTACTCACCAAAGTACAACGACGATGGTCCCATCAATCAATCAATCAATCAATCTGGTATCGTCGTTGCGCATGAAAATTCAAATCATGACATATTCTTTACAGAATGTCGCCACCAAGAACAGTAAACTAGTCGTCAATTTTCTACTTATACGTTCAGTTGTCTCCCATTGCTTTCCGAACGGGGAGGTCTGATTTAACCGTTCATAAGATTCCACATGAGCAACTGCCTGTCGTGGAGTTTTTCGTACATTGCACTTGTGACTGTCTGGATTCAAACCCACAACTTGTAGAATGTCTTACACACGTCTTTCCACTTCGCAACGCCGACCCCACTGCGTGTGTGTGATTGTACACAACAACAAATGTGTACATAACATTATACAATCTTTGTGTAAGTTTTCTTCTTCAAACGCTCCATATCGATCACTTGTTAACCACTCTGTGTGATTTGTATGTGATCTGAGTTTAAGAGCGATTGTGCGTTGTGCCAGTTATGCACCTTCAAGTAGGCCAGCACATCCGATTTATGCGATTTTTTATTTCTAGGGTAGCTTCCCAAGGTCATATATCAGTCGTCTCTTACGACATGCTTTGTAGGTCGTAGTGGTACTATTCTTTGCTTCTCTTGCGGGCCCCGGCACCACACTAGTGACATTGTACACTGTGTATGTAAGTTTAAGAATGGGAACTTGCATATGTCTACACCATCCCTAACCTTCCCCCACCACCCTTCTCGTTTCATCTCCGTTTGAGCCAAAATGTCGAGACAATTTTCGATTAACCACTTTAAAGATTCCACACCGGAAGTAACCCGCGCCATTTTGTTTCTAATCGTGATTTTGTTTTGGATTTGTTTTCATACGTTGTTTAAACGCCAAGGAAATTTTGAAATGTAAGTAAACATATATGTTGCGCATGTAGAAGCCTTTGAAATGGCTTCCACTGAGACAAGAATGTTTAGCGTGGAAGAGAGAGAAGGCAGAATGTGAGTGTATGCGTGTTCTTTCTTGATGTGGCTGATTGGAAAGGGTAGGAATACATGTACGTACATTTTGGACACAGTAGTGGTGGCTGAGCGACACAGTAGTGTGGCGGAGCGACAGTAGTGATGGCGGAGCGACAGTAGTGGTGCCGGAGCGACACAGTAGTGGTGGAGGAGCGACACAGTAGTGGTGGAGGAGCGACACAGTAGTGGTGGAGGAGCGACACAGTAGTGGTGGAGGAGCGACACAGTAGTGGTGGAGGAGCGACACAGTAGTGGTGGAGGGCGACACGTAGTGGTGGAGGACGAACAGTAGTGGTGCGGAGCGACAGTAGTGATGGCGGAGCGACACGTAGTGGTGCCGGAGCGACACAGTAGTGGTGCGAGCGACAGTAGTGGTGAGGAGCGACACAGTAGTGGTGACGGGACAGTAGTGGTGCCGGAGCGACACAGTAGTGGCGCCGAAGCGACAGCTGACAAAGAAGATAGCAGATATAGCGAAGACGCACTGAGATGCGAGACGCAAAAATAAGACATATATAGAGATGGCGCTCAAGAGACAACACGACATCAATATTTGATATAGATAAGAGAAAAAACATAAAGACGACACTCAACTAAAGGATAGAGAAAGAGATGGCGCTCAGAGGTACGACCCGGCGTAAATATTTGACCCACAATCACCCCCCTTCCCCTAGAACGCGTCAGCGCCACTGGTTGCGGTACCGCACACTTTGGGAAACGCTGTATTAGACAGAGGTAAGGACTGAACTCATTGATGCGATACGCAACTATAAGATAGTGATAGAGATGGCGCTCAGGGGTACAAATTCTTTTTCTTCACCTCGCAACTCGCTATGAAGCACATGCCTTCAACAAACTTCTTCCTGCTCGTCCTATTTCCTGTTATAACTTTCAATTCTTTCCATGATTTACATATCCTTTTCATATCAGTCTCCCGCCCGAGTGGTTACCGGGGCCCTAACTTGGGTGTAAAGAATAGAACCACTGCTACCTGCCATGCATGTCGTAAGAGGCGACTAAGGAGGCTTGGCTGAAATCGGATGGCCGTGTCCTAAACGTGTACAAGTCTATGTGTTTAGGGGCCTACCAAACCAATGTGCAACGTATCCACGTTCTTGGCAAAGATCAAACACATCACAAAGAGTGATTAAAATTGGTCGTAAAGAACGAACGCAAAGAAGAAGAAGAAGATATCAGTCTCCAACTCTTTTCTCCAGGTATGTCTACTGTGAAACACGTAATAACAAAAGACTGAAGTTTTACAAAATACAACGATACAACAGAAGTGACGAATTTCACAGCACACTACATATAGGCTATAACAGAAACATTCCAACGGTCCTAACATGAAAATCTATCTAAAGGCCACTGGACCCAGTTTGATATGTAGCAAAGGAGATCGGAGCACCACGAACATATCCAGAGTGAAATGAAGATATCCCAAACTGAAACTGAAATGAACCCCTCTCATGGCGTGGGTTCGATTCTATAGAACTTAACACTTTCACTTTTCTGAACGGATTTATTTTCAAAGAGATATTTTCTCAGATGACACACAACCAGTAAACTGGCGAATTCGGTATACATTACAACAAAATGCGAGCGTTGGGCACAAAACTCACAAAGTAAAGGTGTTAAGATTGTAAATGCGCTAAACAAACTTAATGCTGTCAGTGCTTTTTTTCTGTTCAATTAGTTTCAACTAGACGTCACAACACTCGGTGCATACTCATAGATGCGCAGTTTTCATAAGAAACTTGTAAACGATGTCATCTTCTTTTTCGAATGCACCATATCGACCACTTGTTAACCACTTTGTATGATTTGTATGTGATCTGGGTTTAAGACCGATTGTACCTTGTGTCAGTTATGCGCCTACAATTAGACGAGCACATCCGATTTCTACGACGCTTTTAATTTACTCGGGTGGCTTCCTAGGCTCCTACTTTAGTCGCATCTTACGACATGCCTTGTAGGTAGCAGTGTTACTGTTATTTGCTCCCGCTGAGAGTTCCGGCAGCACACGACCGCCAAAGGTGTGAAAGCTATTAGTTCATTTATCACTTCTGTCATACAAAACCATTCTGAACAGAAAACCGTGTTCTGGGAGTGTTATGGCCTTTTCGTCTTCACAGACGGCCAATTGACAAGTGTTTTACTGTGACAACCTCTGAGTTTTTGCTTGTCTCTCTTGTCTTTCAGCTCATACATAAGTCTCTATTCAAATCACTCTCCTCCCTTGTGCAATATCGCTTTGCACACAACTCTGTCAGCAGCTGTTCTGGAAGTATACTTTCAGATACATTATACAGGGTGTTCAACTTAAAAGCAGCCTGTGAATGGAGCTAATCTGGCATATATGTATGGAAATGGGAAGGCTCAGTTATGACGTAGTATAGGTCAAGGTTGTGTGATGATGGTGTGTAATTATAATGCGGGAAGGGGCGATGAACAAATGTGACGTAGGACAAGCTAGTCAGAACCGGTTTAAATAGTAAATAGACGAGATGCAATGCGTACCTGGCAAATTTCTATTTATCACTGGGGCTGCTTTTAAGTTGAACACCCTGTATATACACACAAATTGATTAAATGATTGACTGATAGGACATTATCATTGCACTTTAGTAAGTAATCATGTGTGCTCCGATCTCTTTCTTACACAGGAAGATCTCAGCTGCAGCACATGAACTCCGTTTCACCGGCGACGGTCCCCGATGTAATTTTGAAGAATGTTAAGATATTTTGTAGAGATTTTTATTTTTAATCGTTTCTAATGAATTGTGTCCGGGCAGCGGCTTTCCAGCCTACTCTTCTCGATTTTGAACTTCAAAGGGTTCTTTTAGGTACTCAAATTGAACACGTGACATACTTGTTATCGTCCGTCTCCGATATGACTAGGAACCTGATCTTACCTACACTGAGATCAGGGATCTCTGGAAAAATATTCAAATGACTCCACGAGGGATCGAACCTGCTACATTTGGCACAAGAGACAAGCACCTAATCTTTAGGAAAGAGATCTGAGCACACATGTTACTCACCGAAATGCATTGCTGATGGTCATATCAATCAATTAATCAATCAATCAATCAATTCTGTCATACACAACCATTCTGAGGGATAACTCATGTTCTGTGAGTTTACTTTCATATACCTCCCATCCAGTGACGGCTCGTGCTTAATTTTGTTGGTGGGACCAGACACACATTTTTGGAAAAATCATGGTTTTGGGTTAGGTTATATTTAAATTTATAAAATAATAAATACACTTTACACATTATTTTTGGTGGGACCCGGCCCCACTGGCCCTTAATGACGAGCCCCAACTGCTCACATCTATACACAAATTGAATAGTATATAGTGACTGAACACCCCATCATACATAGCTATGTACAATATCGCACTAACGCTCCACATTTCATGAAAGAAAAACAAAATCTGTGTTTTTATGTTTTCTTGTCTGTTAGTTGCCATGACGACTAGCACTGGCTATCAAGTCTCTTAGCAACTTAAGTGCTTTGTTCTGGTGATTAATTTTCTTCCTGTCTTAAATTCAACGCCATGTGAAAAATATTCTATATTTTCTCTCTTCCTCTACGTTGACATCTTTTATTAGTAGTTTTACTAGTGGACATATTATCATTCTGAGCGTATGCAGCTTAAGCGGTAGTGTGCTCGATTCACAACCCAAGCAAGTCTGGTTCAAACTCCGCGGCAAGCAGTTTGGAAGCAAATTCGTTTCTGTGGGATTTTTACGAAATGCAAAAAATATACCTCACCTTTCAGAAAGTAATTACACACTACTTAACGTATAAGTGGTGCCTAGAAAAAAAAACAACGACTCGTTTACTAGGGTTGATGGCTACGTCTTGTAAAGGATATGCCACGATTTATTATTTTCGATACTATCATTTTAGGGATGTAGGGGTGACGAATTGATTATGCTGGTTGCCTTGCGTTCTGAAAGTGGTGGATTCAAATATGGAACGCGTCGTTCTGTTAAAGAATCTATTATGTTGGAGACACTCATGTCCGCTGTCGGAGTTGCAGAGCTCGTGATTTGTGGTAACATGTAATTTCTGCGGAAAGGGGCCGTGCACTGTTAGGAATACCAGGAATGTTAGAATACAGGTGCAATGTTAGGAATACCAGGTGCGTTAGGAATACCAGGGCAATGTTAGGAATACCAGATGCAATGTTAGGAATACCAGGTGCAATGTTAGGAATACCAGGTGCAATGTTAGAATACAGGTGCAATGTTAGGAATACCAGGTGCAATGTTAGGAATACCAGGTACAATGAAATTAATGTTTCGTCTATAGTTGGGTCTTGTGGCTAGAGGTAGGGTGCTTGCTTTTAGTTCCCAACGTACTCGGTTCGCTCCCTCGTAAAGCAAGCAGGATATTGTTTTTAAGATCCCTTATCTCAGTGTAGCTCAGATCGTGTTCCTAGTTCTATCGTCGACGGACGAAAAAAACGTAGGTACCTTGTTGACGTTTAGTACGTAAAAGAACCATTGGTTGTTTAAAATCAAGAAGAACAAGCTGAAAAACCGCTACCAGGACAAAATTCATCAGAAAAATTAAAAACATCAAACTCCTACAAAACTTGTTTAGAATCTTCTAAATTACATCGGGGGCTCTCGCTGGTGATACGGAGTGCATTACCGTTGAGCGCTACCTGTGTACGGAAGAGATATGCGCACACATGGTAACACACCAAAGTGCAATACCGATGGTCTTTACAACGATCAGTCAATTAATAAATCGTTTGTCAACAATTTAGTCTTTATATTATGAATAACCTTACACAATCGTCTTCGCCCGTGTTGTACCGAGGTCTGCAAGAAATACAAATAATAGTACCACTGCGACATACAAGGCATGTCGTAAGAGGCGACTGATGGGAAGCTACCCTAGTAAATAAAAAGCATCGCAGAAATCGGATGTGATGGTCTACATGTAGACGCATAGCTGGCACAATGTACAATCGCTCTTAGTCTCAGATCACATACAAATCACATAAGTGGACATCACCCGGCACCACAGGGGCAGTAAGGGTACAAGAGGAAAATTTAATCCACAACATACAACATAACTACAACATACAACATGTAGAGTGAAAAAGTTCTAAACCGACTTTACCTACAACGAGTGACTAACAAGTTCACGTTAGACCAGAACAACATGTTCTGCCAGAGTGAAATAACAAGTTCCTAACGTTAGGACCAGGAACTTGTTTGACTCTACATGTTGTGCGCTCTGCCAGAAGTGAAATAACAAGTTCCCTAACGTTAGGACTAGGAACTTGTTTGACTCTACATGTTGTGTGCTGTGCAGAAGTGAAATAACAATTTCCCTAACGTTAGGATTAGGAACTTGTTTGACTCTACATGTTGTGCGCTATGCGAGAAGTGAAATAACAAGTTCCTAACGTTAGGACCAGGAACTTGTTTGACTCTACATGCTGTGCGCTGTGCCAGAAGTGAAATAACAAGTTCCTAACGTTAGGACCAGGAACTTGTTTGACCCTACATGCTGTGTGCTGTGCGAGAAGTGAAATAACAAGTTCTAACTTTAGGACCAGGAACTTGTCTGACTCTCATGTTGTGTCTGTGCGAGAAGTGAAATAACAAGTTCCTAACGTTAGGACCAGGAACTTGTTTGACTCTACATGCTGTGTGCTGTGCGAGAAGTGAAATAACAAGTTCCTAACGTTAGGACCAGGAACTTGTTTGACCCTACATGCTGTGTGCTGTGCGAGAAGTGAAATAACAAGTTCCTAACGTTAGGACCAGGAACTTGTTTGACTCTACATGTTGTGTGCTGTGCCAGAAGTGAAATAACAAGTTCCTAACGTTAGGACCAGGAACTTGTTTGACTCTACATGCTGTGTCAGAAGTGAAATTCTTCATCACTCTTGTATCTTTTGTATGATTTTTTTTTTTTCGATCCAGAAGCACTTGAGCTGAAAGCTCTTCGGCTCGGTGTCATGGACATCGTAACCCTTCGGCTCGGTGCCACGAACACCGTAAATCTGTGGTACCTGTAGCATTTCTGCCAGTCCGCGGAGTTGAACCCGCACTTACAGAGGACTAGTCACCCGTAGTCCAACGCGCTACGAACACGCTGGGCAAGTGGGTATCTTTTGTATGATAAAAGCTTTTGGTCGAATCGTTTCTGTGTATTGCTATTATTTTTGTATTTTGTAAAACTATAGTACTTTGTTTTTACGTGTTTCCCCCTTGCTTTATTGTTTTACTGCAGTCTTCCCTTATATCGATAATACTATGGAAGACATACAACAACTGAATGAAAGGTGCCAATTCAAAATTAAATGAAAGCAGATATACATTAATTGAAGTATTACTAGAGGTAGGGTGGTTGTTAATTGCATATCCTTTACAGGATTTTGCGAATCAACCCCAGCTTTGTAACACTGTTTATGATTTTTCAAGACATTATTACGTTCAGTAGTCAGCCATTGCTTTCTGAACGGGTGGTGCCATCGTCCTTTGTAAAAATCCACGTGAAACAATTTGAGAACAAACTGTCCGCAGCGTGATTCGAACTTAGAACTTCGGGGTTAATAAACCGAATCACTATCCCCTAAGCCACAGACGTCACATTGCTTCAAAATTATGGTATGTTTACTAGTACTACCCCTTTGTGTAAAAGTAAAGTAAAGGAACCCTTTCATACCTTGTGGTATATAGGGCAATACAGTATTAGGCCTGTATTATTCATTGTGGTCAGCATCACGCCGGCCGCCTTTACTTTCCCAGAGCCTGGTACCCAGTTGAGGCTGGGTCGACCTGAGAGCCGTCACGGTGGGGAAAAAATCTCACGCACACTGCGGAGTTGAACCCGGACCACCAGCCTTGAGAAGCGAGTTCACTAACAACTACGCTACCACGGTTCTCACCCCTATGTGTATATAGGGAATATTTCAATTGGTTATTTGAAACGAAAGAATTGCAGAAGTGACAATAAACAGTACGATGGTTTACAGGTAGTCAACACAAAGTCATCGTCGTGGGTAGGTAAAGTGTTCACTCCCAAGAAGCTCTGTTCGTTCCTCATTTGGAGCAATATAGATATTTTCCCAGAGATACCTGATGTCAATTTATGTGAGAACGAGTGCCTAACTTTAACGGAGACAATACAACGTAAATCACGTTTTGAGGTTCATCATCATCATCATCATCATCATCAGGTGCCGTCTCCACATCGAAGGTTGGCTGCAATGAATCTCCAGCATCCTCTGTCTTTCGCCTTGGTGTTGCACACTGCCAGACTGTAACCTGTCCATTTCTTAAAGTTTCCCTCCACTTATCTCTCGGTCTTCCTCTTGCTCTTCCCCCTCAACTTTCCCTCTAGTAAATGTTTTATCATGGTGTCATGCCTTTTATGTGCCCAAAATACTTTACTTGTCTGAATTTTATTTCTTTTAATAATTGTTTCTTCATGCCTAGTTTTCCTAAAACTTGTTTATTTGTCTGTTTTTCTGTCCATGAAACTCTGCTTATTCTTCTATATATTCACATCTCAAATGCATCAATTCTGTCTTCTAACTGCTTGTTCGTTTTGAGGTTGGACAGGTTAAAATATAATTTCCATTTGAAAATAAATAACTGTAGGCTGTAAACTCGCTGCTCTTCCCGCCTGTCCAGCGTGTTCGTAGCGCGTTGGACAACAGATGACAAGCCTCTGTGAGTACGGGCTCAATTCCGCGGGCTGGTAGAAAAGCCACTGGTTCTCCCGATTTACAGTTTTCGTGGCACTGAACCGAAGGGTTACGATGTCCATGGCACCGAGCCGAAGAGCTGAAAGCTCAAGTGCTTCTGGATCGGGGAAAAACTCGCTGCTTGGATACAATTTATCACCCTCTTCGACGTTTCCAGCCGATTAATTGCCTCGCTGTAAGATTTACGATGATGAAAGGCCCGTCTAGTACCACTGTCTAATACAGTATGCATTGCAGTATAAATACATCCGGAGCTAGCACAAAAAATAAAATAAATACTGAGTAAAAGGGTTTAAAAAATAATATAAAAACTGACTAAAAAAAACTTACAAAATGTTTACATCTTCAAAATTACATCAAATATCTTTCCGGTGCTACTAGGTCCGTGAACTGATGTTGATGTCTTCCTGCTTAAGAAAGAGATCGGAGCACATATAATTATTTACATAAGTAAAATAATTATAGATCTATCAATCAATTAATTAATACAATTATGTAATCATTTCAATCAATTAGTTATGTCAAGTTGACGCTCAAACCCTTGATTACAGTTGCCACCCAGCCGCATCACTGCTCTTACGTCCAAAATGTATACATTTTTCGTATAGCCAACAAAATAATTATATATTTTTTATTGTATTTTCTCAGAACGTCTGCAGATAAATTCGGGGTTTCTCTGACGTGCTCTGCAGCTGTGAACAAAGTAGGCTAATGTCACTCGCTCCGTAAAAATATCGCCCTCAACTACCGTCTCGCAAGATTATACAACATATACACGAGAGCATGATGTATCGGTGAACATAATGTTTGTGGTTATAAGCTGCAGAGAAAGAGAGCTGGCGCCAAATTTCTGTTCTGTGCAATGTTATTATTGTGATATGTAAGAAAGCGATAGATTTGCTAGTCTGGAGTTCAGCGGTTCCTAAACTTTACATTACCTCAGACCCCGTTTTAAATACATTATGCTGCCGTGGTCTCCCAAAAGTTTCTATATATGACAATGGACAGGAATGAATTACCTGTGTGTTACAATAGTAAACAATGTCTGTAATTTAACATTTGAATAAACAGCAAAGAAAACATTAGGCCTATAGAATCAAAATAAAATACCAAATTGGAAAGAATCCTTCAGCTCTGCTGCTCACAAAATCAATTTATTTTCATAATGTATCTACATTTACATATTTGAAATGTCAAAGATTATAATATTTCTTCAAGAGCTTGAGGAACCCCTGTCAATATCTCGTGGAAGACTGAAACCGCGGAACCTGTCAATATCTCGCGGAGAGGAACCCCCTGTCAATATCTCGCGGAGAGGAACCCTGTCAATATCTCGCGGAGAGGAACCCTGTCAATATCTCGCGGAGGACCCTGGAGTCCTGGGACCCCAGTGTTGAGAAAGCGCTGATCTGGACAATTTATTGAGAAGAAAACGGTAGTATTTATAGTTGGACATTGCATAAATCTTCAACTAGAAAATGAAGAGAAAATAGCAGTGGCGGCTCATGATCATTTTTGTCGGTGGGGCAAGACAAAAAATTATGGAACAATCATGGTTTTGGGTTGGGTTATATTTTATTTTATAAAATAATAAACACACGTTACACATTATTTTTGGTAGGGCCCGGCCCCACTAGCCCCTAATAACGAGCCGCAGCTGGAAAATAGAATAGTGTTACAGTTTTGTAATATGTTTGAAATATTGTAGTCTAGTCGTCTGTCCTCTTTACTGTAATTATGTTTTGTCTTACAGCGTCAGAATAAGAAGAGATTTATAGAACGAGCTTTGGTGTGCGCTTCATAAATATTACCTTTCGCAGCGTCTGTTATCTCCGAAGTCCTCTTTTGTGGGGACGGCCTTTTGCTTTGTATCGCGCACTTGTGCTGCTGAGGTGCGCAAGGGAGAAAATATTAGTAACACTGCGGGCCCACATGGCATGTCGTAAGAAGCGATTGAGATAGGGGCCTAGAGAGGCTGCTCTAGTAATTAAAAAGCGACGTAAAAATCGGATATGTTGACCTACTTGTAGGCGCATAGCTGGCACAACATACAATCGCTCTTAGGCTTGGATCACACACAAATCGCAAAGAGTGGTTAACAAGTGGTCGATATGGAACGTTCGAAGAATAAGACACTTTAGACCAGCGTTTTCCAAAGTGGACGGTACCACCCCCTGTGGGCGTGAAGCCTTCCAGGTGGGCGTGGTGGGTTCAGAAGAATTGGGGGGAGTTTCTTGATTTTGCTATTGATAATCATTAGAAATTTGAATTCTACATTTAAATTCATCTTATGCCCATTTTACACGATCCCTTTTTATATCAATTTTCTATTTCTTGTATATAAACATTTGAAAAATTGATCATGTATTACAGAAATATATATCAATTTTCTATGTCAAAGTAAAAATAGAGCATGTATATATGTGGGAGGGGGGCGTTGGCAAACTGTTATAATGGGGAGGGGCGTTACAAAGTTTATGTCGTTAAAAGTGGGCGGTGGACCGAACAAGTTTGGGAATCTATGCTTTAGACTCTTCTTCTTCTTCGAACGCTCCATATCGACCACTTATTAAATTAGTATTTGTGATTCGTGTGTGATCCGAGCCTAAGAGCGATTGTACAGTGCGCCAGTTATGCGAATAAAAGTAGGCTAGCATATCCGATTTCGGCGACACTTTTATTTACTAGGTAGCTTCCTAGTCTTTTACCTCAGTCGCCTTTTACAACATGTTATGTACGTCGAAGCGTTACTAATCTTTGTTCCTCTTGCGCACCTCGGCAACACACAGGCGAAAACTATGCTTATGTGTTATAATGTGAATATGACTTTACTGTACTCTCATAAGTAAATTCTGTTATGATCTTGTGTTTCTATTTCCATCTCAAATTTCCTTCTTTATATGTCCCTGGTGAGTGTACTCTTTCCTATTTAAGGGACTAAATCCACTTTAAGATCAGGATTCTCTTTCAATCTGCGCCAGTAGTCTGTTCTGGTTATATCTGGATGTCTGTGGCGCAGACTAGAACAACAACAACATAACGATTTACATCAGAAGATTAGTACTAGTTACCAAGAATCTTAAGATATATTTATCTTACATAGTCTTGTTTAGACACCTAAGTGAGGGTTTTTTTTCCCATTGATATTTTATTATGAAAATATCCACAACACTACTTGGTTACAATCCTATCAACGACTGACTCATCATGATGAGATTACAGACAAAAAACAGAAAGATCACAATAATACAAGCATACGCCCCAACAACCACAGCTCCTGATGACGAGATCGACGAATTTATACAATTTACAAGGAGCAATAGATAAAGTTGGCAAAAGAGATATTTTGATCGTAGTTGGCGATTTCAACGCAAGGTTGACAAGGAAACAGCTGAAGAAGAGGAAAAGATAAAAGGTCCTTTCAGTATAGGACAACGAAACGAACGAGGCACAAAACTAATTGAATTCTGCCTAGAAAATAATCTCTCCATTACGAACACCCTAAGCAGGCAACATCCAAGAAAACTATACACCTGGACCTCACCAGATGGCAACACCAGAAACCAAATAGATTACATCTTGGTCCAAAGAAGATCGATAACAGGCATTCTATCAGTAAAGACACTACCCGGAGCAGACTGTGACTTCGACCATGAACTGCTGGTGGCAGAGTTTAAATTAAGACTGAAGACAACAAAGAAAGCAGCTGGCCCTATACGTTTTGATACAAATACCATTCCACTAGAATACAACATAGAAATACAAAACAAATTTGACATATTTATCGCGGCTTAAGAGGACATGACACCTGACGAACTGGCAACACAGGCAAGAGATCTATTACTCTCCACCGCACAAAACATCATACCCAGGAAAGTATACAAGAAACAAGTCTACATAACTGAAAAAACACAGAAGCTAATTGAAGAAAGAAGAAAGCTAAAACAAACGGGGTTAAAACGAAACAGAACTGAATATAAAAACTGCTCAAGAGAAGTCGAGAAAGAAATCCGAAAAGACAAGAAACAACACATAGTCATCTCATGCAATAAAATTGATGAATTATGAAAACAAGGGAAAGAGAGAGAAATGTAAAACGAAATGTACTAGAAAGATGGCGTGAGTACTGCAGAAACATGTATGAAGACACATCTAAAAATCCACATACGATAATAACAGAAACGAAGATACAGAACCAGAGCCCATGTTGGATGAAGTGCGCCTGGCCATCAAAAGCCTGAAGAGAGGAAAGTCACCAGGGTGCGATGATACCAGCGGAATTGATTCAAGCAGGCGGGGAGGCCAGTGTTCGGGTATATCATAAATTGTGCACAAAGATATGGAATAGCTCCTCCTGGCCAAAGGAATGGAAAAGATTAGTATTTATACCTATTCCAAAGAAAGGAAACATGAAACTATGCACCAACTACAGAACTATTGCCCTTATAAGTCACGCCAGCAAAATCCTACTAAAAATCATAATGAAGAGGATGGAACAAAAATTAGAAGATGAAATACACAAAACACAAGCAGGTTTCAGAAGAGGTAGAGGCACTAGAGATCATATTTGTAGCATGAGACTCATTATCGAGAAATACAGAGAATACAACATAGACCTGCGTGCATGTTTCATAGACTATAGCAAGGCTTTCGACCATATACAACACCAGAAAATGTGGAACATCATGAAAGACATGCACTTTCAAACACCCATAATACAACTCATAGAATCTCTATACCACGAACAACAGGCAACCATTAAAATAGGAGGTGAAATAGCTGAATGGTTCGAGATTAAAAAGGGGGTACAACAGGGATGTATTTTGTCACCATACTTATTCAACATATATGCGGAGAATATCATGAGGAATGTAAAAGACGATGCCAACTATGTGAATTATAGCCCTCTCACTATAGGCGACAAATGCATGCCAGAGCTTAGATACGCAGACGATACAGTATTATTATCCACCAGCAAAGAAGGTTTGGAAAATCTAATCATGACGACCAAGAAACATAGTGAAGACCAACATCTATATTTGAATATCGAAAAAAAACAAAAATCATGTCAACTGACTAAGCAAAAGGCTCACCTAACATCCAAGTAAACAATGAAGAACTCCAATGTGTAGAGAGCTACGAATACCTGGGCTCAATAATTAACAATTACGGTGACTGCTCCAAAGAGATCTCAAGAAGATTGGTAATAGCAATCAAGAAGTTAAACACAATGAAGAACATGTGGCAAAGCACCAGCAAAATACTAAAATTAAAAATATTGATAGCATGCATTTTCCCAGTGGTTACTTATGGTTGTGAATCATGAACTATTACACAAAAATTAAGCACCACAATCCAGTCCTTCGAAACTAAATGCTACAGAAAGATCCTACGATTACCATGGACTGAAAAAGGAAAGAACACTGATATCCTGAAAGAACAAAATGTTAAAGAGAATTGGCTGATAAACAATATACAATACAGAAAAATTACATACTTTGGTCACATCAAGCGTCACGATGGCCTGGAAAGAAAAATACTAGAGGGCAGTGTCCCAGGACGCAGAGGCAGACCAAGAAGAAGATGGCTACAAGATATTAAAGAAACCATGAACATGACCATCGACGAAGTGAGTGAACTGGCAAGAGACAGAGTGAATTTCAGATGTGCTGCAAAGAGAGCAATGTCCTATAAATGATACGCACCTTGATGATGATGATACTTTATTTATATGGATGGTTCTCAGCTGACGACTCCCTTAATGATGAAGAAAGACTACCACGTCCTCCTACAAATCCTCTTTTCCCTCATTTCCCGTATTAACTGTAATTTGAAAAGATCAAAGGGAAAAAAACAACATGGTTTCATTCTGAGGTTTGTAACAACACTGTTCCCTAAACACAATAACATTGTCTGTGAAAAATGTAAAAAGTAAAAACAAAAAAACCACTAAATTTTTACAGGGAATTTGAGAAAAATGTCAACATGAAACAAAATCAATAATATTCTTGGATATTTTGTAAAAGAATTCTTTAACGTTCTAGTAATAAAAAAATAAGATGAATTTTAACTGAAATAACAAGTTAATATAACAACTATCATTTGATGTCAGCGTCCAGGTTTGCTACATTGAACAATTCGCTCTGATTCAATTACATTTTATTCACTTTTGCAATCCGCAAGTGTTGATGTATGTAGACATTTAGTTATTTTTTATCTTATTCTTTCTTTTGTTAACATTTGATTCTTGTAAATACGGTCATGTACATGTGTCATGAGTAAACAGAATGTGAAATAATAAATTGTGAAGTTGTAACAATCAGAATCTGTTCAACAATCATTAATGTGTAGTTATTTTGGTAATTAAGCAAACCATTGAATCATTAATCAAATCGTCTGGTCGAATGGATTTGATCGAAACTCTCATGCGGGAGACCCGCGTTTAATCCACGGTAAGGCAAATAACTTTTTTTTCTGCTGAGGTCATAAAACAACATTCCTAACTTGAACAGCTTCATGGCGACTGTACTATTCATGCGGCCATTACTTACCTTAGAGTATCGTCCCACCTGTCCTACATCGCCCTACAGCGGTACTACAGTCAGTAATCACAGTATTTTTTAAAAAGAAATCACGGTCCAAATTGCGGCATATGGCCAAACGAGACAGACGTTTGTGGTGAAGGCTGCTACATTTGGTAGTTATTGTAGTTATATGTATAGTTATAAATAGGTTTAAATATGTTATAATAGATTATATAAAATATTTCAGAGCTTTTTTAAAAGTAAATATCCACAACAATGTTAATTGCCGGCCTGAATAATGAAATATCAGTTATCAGTGATATGAGAACTATCATCCCAGCACTGCAAACATGTCCGCAGGCTCTCCGATCTTCACCTCAACAAATCCAACAGCTTCCAGTTGCCAAACAGGCCAGTTCGATGTTGATTAATCAATCTATTTGCATATTTAGTATGTCGTTCTTTAAGTGCAGCTCAAATATCGACACCCATCTCTCTCAATCTGGTCATTAAGTAATTGTTTGCAAACACATGCACTTTTTAAATTCATTTTCCTCCTTGTGGAGCACTGTGCTCCGACAGTTGTCCTCCAGTTTTCCTGGTTATATACTTTGGGGCATTCCATGATAATCCGGCATCCAGTAGTTTTTCAATAACACTAAGTTTCCAAGTTTTTTTTTTTTTAATAACTGCATCTTTTTTTGTTTCCCGTGCGGGTTCCACTCAAGTTCTTGTCTGGTAACACTCAACTCGGTCGTCCACAGGGTATATTTGACTCCACTTCCCCCACCCCGTCATTTTCTCTTCCAGACATAGGTCATCATGGAACCTGACTACACTCAAACAAATTGAAATACAATTAACTTGTGAAACTCGTAGATGTAATGTGATTGACATTAAGTGTTATTGAATATGCATCCATGCCAAATGTCACCATGTGGTAGTGGCTTCCATTGTTTCCATCAACAAATCCCAAAACATGGTAGCGTGTTGCTGTAAATGTTCTTGATGAATCAGCTGGAGTACCTGCTCGTTTCGCATCAGTGTGTCTACTTGTTAACACGACATTTTGTTTTTTGATGATTTGAAAAGATGTTAGCTTGTTGGTTTGTATATATGTATGTCCAACTGCTGTTAATATCATTGTTCAAACACCGTAATGCACTTCTTTGTGCAATGTGTAATTTCAAACACTTTAATGCACTTCTTTGTGCAATGTGTAATTCCAAACACTTTAATGCACTTCTTTGTGCAATGTGTAATTCCAAACACCTTAATGCACTTCTTTGTGCAATGTGTAATTACAAACACTTTAATGCACTTCTTTGTGCAATGTGTAATTCCAAACACTTTAATGCACTTCTTTGTGCAATGTGTAATTCCAAACACCTTAATGCACTTCTTTGTGCAATGTGTAATTCCAAACACTTTAATGCACTTCTTTGTGCAATGTGTAATTTCAAACACTTTAATGCACTTCTTTGTGCAATGTGTAATTTCAAACACTTTAATGCACTTCTTTGTGCAATGTGTAATTTCAAACACTTTAATGCACTTCTTTGTGCAATGTGTAATTTCAAACACTTTAATGCACTTCTTTGTGCAATGTGTAATTCCAAACACTTTAATGCACTTCTTTGTCAATTGTAATTCAAACACTTTAATGCACTTCTTTGTGCAATGTGTAATTCCAAACACTTTAATGCACTTCTTTGTGCAATGTGTAATTCCAAACACCGTAATGCACTTCTTTGTGCAATGTGTAATTTCAAACACTTTAATGCACTTCTTTGTGCAATGTGTAATTCCAAACACTTTAATGCACTTCTTTATGCAATGTGTAATTCCAAACACTTTAATGCACTTCTTTGTGCAATGTGAATTCAAACACTTTAATGCACTTCTTTGTGCAATGTGTAATACCAAACACCGTAATGCTTTACTTTGTGCAATGTATAATTCTAAACAACTTAAAGTTCTATGTTGTGCAATGTATAATTCTAAACAACTTAAAGTTCTATGTTGTGCAATATGTAATTCCAAACACCTTACTGCTCTAGCTGTATAATTCAATACAACTTAATTTTCTACTTTGTGCAATATGTAATTCTAATCAACTCAATGCTCCACGGTGTGCAAATTATTTGCAGGCCCTATGAAAATTATAACGGTAAGAGAGGAATTATTATTATTATACATTAATCTATAAACTAAACTACAATATTATAATTTTGCCTGCTTGCTAATTCTCTTAATCTATCTACCGACATTTTAACCTTCTAGTTCATAAACTTAGCGCCTTGCCAACATATTTGTCGTCTCATTTACATGTTTTATTCGCTATTAGTCTCCAATTTCTTGTTCATCTGCTTTATCACAGTATATGTAACTCTCCCACTACCTCTTTACATCCAGAAGTTGGCTATTTCATTAGTCAATCAATTCTTTGTCATTCAGCTTCTGTGATTCATCTGGTCTACTTGTTACATGACATTCTTTTTTGCATTCTGAAGAGTCTGTTATTCTGAGTCATATTTGTTCAACTGCTGGTAAAGGTTAACTGTTTATGTTGCTTCTTTGAAGAGAGATGAGAGGATGAGAAGGAGGTATAAGACTATGTAGAATGAGATAAGATTAGTCAACATCACGAGAAGGAATAAAACTTTAAGATTGATAGATAATAGATAGAGAAACGTTTAAGACTTATATAATGTGAGGAATACATTAAAACGTTTGTGAAAATTTTTAATTCAAAGACTAAGAATCTGTAAGAATGGAATGAATACTTCTTCTTCTTCTGAGCCAATTTCTCTGTGATTTGAATGCATCTGAGCCAAGAGCGATTGTACTTTGCCAGTTATGCCATAGACAATGTCGAATGCACATCCGTTTGATATGCTTTTATTTAATATCTACTTAATGCACCTTACATTGTACATCAACCGTAGTGCTTTACTGAGAGATGTAATCAAACACTATGTGAATTGGGACAGAATCAAAGTAATGCACTCAGGCGATAGATGGACAAAAAATATAAAGTGAAATGGAACTAATAAACTAAAGATAGTGGTAAGAAAATTAGACAAAAAGAGAGCAATTAAGAAAACGCATGGATAAATAAAGGAAAGAACACTCCAGAAGTAAGACAAGGTTATGGATGCAAGATAATCTAGAAAATTAAAGTTAAGAGTGAAGAGAAACATGCCTACTGAGGTTTATAATTATAGAATCAATTTTTACTGAGCATATGTAATTGCTAAAAACTAAATATTCTGCAAAAGTGAATAAAGCGCCCATCATTGAAATACTAACGAAGTCAAATGATTCAGAAGAATAACTTAACTAAACTCAATATTACCCTTCAGACAGTTGTAAAGGACTTAATCTCACACATTTTACTTTAGTTGCATTGTAATCAGGACTAAGCCGAAATCGCTAGATTAGATTTAGTTGTGAATAATCATCCAATCCTTGGTTAATGAACACCTAATCACTTTAAGAACATTCATACTGACACCAATGATACGATTAGAACAATTCAATTATCAGAAAGTTATTCGTGGCTAGGTGTCACTTTGGGTTACTATCTGGCTATTCATTCACATTGACCACATTTGTAAATGCTAGTTATCTGAAGCAAACAACCTGAGAACTATGTTAAAATGTTTTTGAGGTCAGGCAATCATATCAACAACAGAAGAACAGTAGAAAGCAACAGGACCAGTTAGCATGTGAATAAGAGGAAGAAGATTATTAACATCGACAAGAAGAAGTAATGATTGCGGGAGTAAGGAAAATAGATAGCATCTCCATCGATAATCATACAAATCAAGTAAAAATTAAACTGGGACTCATTTTCAGCAAATGGAAGAAAATGAAATCAAACTAGAGAGAAATTCAATCAAATATAGGAAATGGCGCAATTTGACGTGCAAACACGTCACTTAGACACAAGAGCAATAGCTTCAACATTTGTTTGCCATTATGTCATGCCAAACTACGCGACAAGCACATCGATGAAAGCTTTCATACAGGTATGCTCTAGGCCCCTACCAGAATGCTTGTGGTCGAGTGTAAGAGGGGTTGAGAAATGAAGACATCAGGAAAAGTGGACAATAGTACTAGACTTCATCAAGGAACAAATTAAATGGTTCGGTAGTAGCAAGAAACTAAGAGTGAAGAGCTCAAAGAGAATGCTAGACGGTAACAATGGTGAAAAAAGCAGAGACATTGAAAAGATGGACTCAAGATAACAGAGACACCAGAGAGAAGACAGTGACAGGAAGGCTAACAAAAGGCGATTTAAAGTAAATCTCTGACCTGAACGCTATGGAGGAGGTTAACGAATATAGAAGATAAAGAAGAAGTAAGTAAAGGAACCCTTTCATACCTTGTGGTATATAGGCAATACAGTGTTAGGCCTGTATTTTTCATTGACCGTGGCACACGATGGGTGATGTGGTCAACATCACGCCGGCCTTTACTTTCCTCGAGCATGTCTGGTACCCAGTTGAGGCTGGGTCGACCTGAAACCGTCGCGGTCGGGAAAAATTCCACGCCTACTGTGGGAGTTGAACCCGGACCACCAGCCTTGAGAAGCGAGTTCACTAACAACTACGTTACCGCGGCTCTCAAAGACGATATAAGGGTGGGAGCTTAATGATGGGTAGAATAGAGAGAAAGAAGATGAGAAAGACAGTGAAGAATAGATGGAGAGAGAAAGTGACTGAATAAGTTCAAGAAGGATAGAGCTAGAGAGTTTATGACAAACATTGCACAATTAGAGATAGATGAAGATATTACATGAAAGTATAAAACAATGAGAGATAGATGAAGATATTACATGAAAGTATAAAACAATGAGAGATAGATGAAGATATTACATGAAAGTATAAAGCAATTAGAGATAGATGAAGATATTACATGAAAGTATAAAACAATGAGAGATAGATGGAGATATCACATGAAAAGTTATAAAACAATTAGAGATATAAGGTGAAGCTTAAATATAGAAAGATAAAAAATGAAAGATAGATGAAGATATTAATGAAAGTATAAAGCAATGAGAGATAGATAGAAGATATGACATGAAAGTGAAAACAATAGAGATAGATAGAGATATTACATGAAAGTATAAAACAATGAGAGATAGATGGAGATATTACATGAAAGTATAAAGCAATGAGAGATAGATGGAGATATGAAAGTATAAAGCAATGAGAGATAGATAGAGATATTACATGAAAGTATAAAGCAATGAGAGATAGATGGAGATATTAAATGCGAGAAAAAAAAGCCAAGAAATGTCTGGAAACAGTAAATAAAAGAGTACGTTGAGAAGAGATAAGATGGATACATTAAATGGGAAAATAAGTCGAGCGAGCAGGGATAGGTTGAAAAAATAACTGAGAATACAGAGCAGCAAAGTAGTGTTGGATAGATTAGAGTGAGACAGTGTTGGATAGATTAGAGTGAGACAGTGTTGGATAGATTAGAGTGAGACAGTGTTGGATAGATTAGAGTGAGACAGTGTTGGATAGATTAGAGTCAGACAGTGTTGGATAGATTAGAGTGAGACAGTGTTGGATAGATTAGAGTCAGAAAGTGTTGGATAGATTAGAGTGAGACAGTGTTGGATAGATTAGAGTCAGACAGTGTTGGATAGATTAGAGTGAGACAGTGTTGGATATATTAGAGTGAGGCAGTGTTGGATAGATTAGAGTGAGACAGTGTTGGATAGATTAGAGTGAGACAGTGTTGGATAGATTAGAGTGAAATAGTGTTGGATAGATTAGAGTGAGACAGTGTTGGATAGATTAGAGTGAGACAGTGTTGGATAGATTAGAGTCAGACAGTGTTGGATAGATTAGAGTGAGAAAGTGTTGGATAGATTAGAGTCAAAGTGTTGGATGATTAGAGTAGACAGTGTTGGATAGATTAGAGTCAGACAGTGTTGGATAGATTAGAGTGAGACAGTGTTGGATAGATTAGAGTGAGACAGTGTTGTATAGATTAGAGTAGAAGTGTTGGATAGATTAGAGTGAGACAGTGTTGGATAGATTAGACTGAGACAGTGTTGGATAGATTAGAGTCAGACAGTGTTGGATAGATTAGAGTGAGACAGTGTTGGATAGATTAGAGTCAGACAGTGTTGGATAGATTAGAGTGAGACAGTGTTGGATAGATTAGAGTCAGACAGTGTTGGATAGATTAGAGTGAGACAGTGTTGATATATTAGAGTGAGGCAGTGTTGGATAGATTAGAGTGAGACAGTGTTGGATAGATTAGAGTGAGACAGTGTTGGATAGATTAGAGTGAAATAGTGTTGGATAGATTAGAGTGAGACAGTGTTGGATAGATTAGAGTGAGACAGTGTTGGATAGATTAGAGTGAGACAGTGTTGGATAGATTAGAGTGAGAAAGTGTTGGATAGATTAGAGTCAAATGTGTTGGATAGATTAGAGTCAGACAGTGTTGGATAGATTAGAGTCAGACAGTGTTGGATAGATTAGAGTCAGACAGTGTTGGATAGATTAGAGTGAGACAGTGTTGGATAGATTAGAGTGAGAAAGTGTTGGATAGATTGAGTAGACAGTGTTGGATAGATTAGAGTGAGACAGTGTTGGATAGATTAGAGTGAGACAGTGTTGTATAGATTAGAGTGAGACAGTGTTGGATAGATTAGAGTGAGAAGTGTTGGGTAGATTAGAGTGAGACAGTGTTGGATAGATTAGAGTAGACAGTGTTGGATAGATTAGAGTGAGACAGTGTTGGATAGATTAGAGTCAGACAGTGTTAGATAGATTAGAGTCAGACAGTGTTTGATAGATTAGAGTCAGACAGTGTTGGATAGATTAGATTCAGACAGTGTTGATGAGTAAGAGATCAGAAGGTTGGATAGATTAACAGACAGGAAGATTAGAGAACAGTGGATAATTAGACAACAAGTGTTGGATAATAGAGCAGAACAAATTGGATACATTAGTCAGATGGTTGATGTGAGGAGACAGTGGATAGATTGAAATCAGCAATGTTGAAGATTAATACAGTGTGGAAGATAGAGTCAAACATGTTGGAAGATTAAAGGTCAGAGTGTTGGAAAATTAGGAGTCAGAGCAGATTGTGATAGATAAGTCAGGAGTGTTGGATAGATTGAAAGTGAACAGTGTTGGATAGGATTAGATGAGAGAGTGTTAGATGAGAATAGAGTGAGACAGTGTTGATAGATTATAGTGAGACAAGTTATGGTTAGAAATTGTAGACAGTGTTGATAGATTTAGAGTGAGACAATGTTGTAATTAGGAGAGGAGACAGTGTCTGATAGATTGAGTGAGGCAATGTTGGATGACTAGGAAACAGTGTTGATAATTAGTGAGAATGCTGATAGATTTAGAGTCAGACAGTTGATAGTTAGAATCAACTGTTGATAATTAGAATCAGACAATCTTGGATAGATTAGAGTCAAAAGTGTTGGATAGATTTATGTCAGACAGTGTTGATAGATTAAGTCAGACATTTGGATAGATTAAAGTGAGACAGTGTTGATAATTTAGAGTGAGAGAGTGTTGGATAGATTAGAGGTAGACAGTGCTGATAGTTAGAATTCAGACAGTGTTGGAAGATTAGAGTCAGACAGTGTTGATAATTAAGTGAGACAGTGTTGGATATATTAAGTGCGCAGGATAGATTAGAGGAGACAGTGTTGGATAGATTTAGAGTGAGAACAGTGTTGAATAGTTAAGAAGACTGAAATAGTGTATAATCAAAGTACAGTGTTGGATAGAATTAGTAGGAGACAGTGTTGAGAAATTAAGAAAAGTGACAGTGTTGATGATTAGAGTGAGAGAGGTGATGTATTTAGATCAAATAGTATTGATAGATTAGAGTGAACAGTAAGTTGATAGATTGGAACTGAGAGTTGTTTTGGATAGATTAGAGTGAACAGTGTTGGATAGATTAGAAATAGACAAATGTTATGATTAGAGGAAGGTGTTGGATGATTAGAGAGTGAGACAGTGTTGGACAGATTAGAGTGAGACATGTTGATAGATTAGAAAATCAGACAAATGATTGATAATTAAATTTGAGACAGTGTTGGAGATTAGGAGTCGAACAGTGGTTAGATTTGAGTTGAGACAGTGTTGGATGATTTCAATCAGACAGTGTTGATGATGAATGAGACATGTTGGATATATTAGAAGTGAGGCAGTGTTGATAGATTAGAGGAGTGAGACAGTATTGATAGATTAGAACAAGACAGTGTTGATGAGTTAGAGTGAGACAGTGTTGATAATTAACAGACAGTGTTGGATAGATTAAGTGAAAGAATTAAATGATTAAGAGTCAAATAGTGCTTGGATAGATTAGAGTCAGACAGTGTTGATAGATTAGAGTCAGACAGTGTTGGATAGATTAGAGTCAGACAGTGTTGGATAGATTAGAGTGAGACAGTGTTGGATAGATTAGAGTGAGAGAGTGTTGGATAGATTAGAGTGAGACAGTGTTGGATAGATTAGAGTGAGACAGTGTTGGATAGATTAGAGTGAGACAGTGTTGGATAGATTAGAGTGAGACAATGTTGGATAGATTAGAGTGAGAGAGTGTTGGATAGATTAGAGTGAGGCAGTGTTGGATAGATTAGAGTGAAACAGTGTTGGATAGATTAGAGTGAGACAGTGTTGGATAGATTAGAGTCAGACAGTGTTAGATAGATTAGAGTCAGACAATGTTTGATAGATTAGAGTCAGACAGTGTTGGATAGATTAGATTCAGACAGTGTTGGATAGATTAGAGTCAGACAGTGTTGGATAGATTAGAGTCAGACAGTGTTGGATAGATTAGAGTGAGACAGTGTTGGATAGATTAGAGTCAGACAATGTTGGATAGATTAGAGTGAGAGAGTGTTGGATAGATTAGAGTGAGGCAGTGTTGGATAGATTAGAGTGAAACAGTGTTGGATAGATTAGAGTGAGACAGTGTTGGATAGATTAGAGTCAGACAGTGTTGGATAGATTAGAGTCAGACAGTGTTTGATAGATTAGAGTCAGACAGTGTTGGATAGATTAGAGTCAGACAGTGTTGGATAGATTAGAGTCAGACAGTGTTGGATAGATTAGAGTCAGACAGTGTTGGATAGATTAGAGTGAGACAGTGTTGGATAGATTAGAGTGAGAGAGTGTTGGATAGATTAGAGTCAGACAGTGTTGGATAGATTAGAGTCAGACAGTGTTGGATAGATTAGAGTGAGACAGTGTTGGATAGATTAGAGTCAGACAGTGTTGGATAGAGTAAGAGACATAAGTGAGAAAGTAAAGCACAGAGAAATAGAACAAGTGGTAAATGTGAAACTTAATTCTGGTTAGGATAGAGAGAAAAATAGATACATTACGTCAGTCATGGTTATGTGGGAAAAGAACAGGAAATGAAGCAAGGAAGAAATATGTAAGAGAGAAGAGTAAGGTAGCGATGTGTGGAAGGGGGAGTTAAAGGTGAGAGTGTGCGGCAATAAAGGGTTCATGGAGAGATTGTGTGAGAAAGTACGGGAGAGAGAAAGTATGAAAGTAAATTTGGAAGGGATGCAGGGAGAAAGGGAGTGACTAACTCATGGAGGAATAGAGTGAGAGCTAGTTTATGTGTTACATTTTCAGCAAATTATTTAACAATTCTTATTGAATATACATAATTTTACATATCTATTTCAGTTGTTGTTCTTCTTATGGATGTGGAGGACCAGCTCTCGATCCTTGCCCAAGCTTCAGCAATGTCTATGACTCAGGACCACGCCTACTTCTCCTTCTCTAAATCGCCATATGATTCTGGCAATGACAGTATGATAAGTGTCAAATCAACTGTGACATTAGAACCGAAATATTTCAACGACAGCAGAGCAAAAAATGTAAACATTCTTGAGAGTTTATTTGTCATTGATATGTCTTTTCCTGAAACAAACAAATTAAATAATTCATTGGAAGTGATTAAAAAGCGAAAACGAAGTACAAATACAGACAATTTAACGAATGTTCATTCGTCTGATATGGTCCATGAAAGTGTGGAGGCTGTAAGAAACAGTGCCAGATCTTTGAATGTGATTTCTGAATCTTCAGGTAGCCAGTTTCAACGACAAAGGAAGTCAAATTCAGAATCTATACATGAAGCAACTAATCAATTTCATGCTTCCAAAATCATGAATTTCTTTCAAAGAGACACTGAACTTAGAGATATAAGTTCGTTAAGTAGAGAACCACAAGGTTCTCAAACTGTTCACCAGAAAACACCAAAAACCGATACTAATCAAAGCTCTCAGTTTCAAAGGAATGTAGAATCTTCAGGTGTGACGAAACAAACAACAAGTGACATCTTCAGAACCACTGCACATAATCAGTCAAGGCTTATGTTATTTGACAAATTATCATCAATGTATAAGAAAGCTAATCAAAAAGCCTTGACCTTAGATGGTCAACCTCGAACGTTGTTTTTCCAAAGCGAAACAAGTACAGAACAACCAAAGCCTAACATATCAATGCACATTTTAAAACAAATATCATCAAGTTTTTGCAAATTTTAGAACAAAGCGGGACATTGAGTCATATTATGCTACAGAAGCAGATCTGGATGCTATGTACGACACAGTGTTTCTTATTGTCTACGCTGTACATGTTTATATAAAACAAAACAATGCAGTACCTTTTTCAAGTGACTTGATCTTGTCTCTCACAAATTTGACATTCCAGGTGTCTTCGGAGATTTCAGTGTAGACTCGAAACAGATGGTTAGTTTTGATTTCAGTGTCTATGATTTCAATACAACGTCAGGTGTGATGGAACCTCGAATCTTGTATCGTGCAGCTTCCAGTGAATCGTGGGTGCTACGTGAATTACTGCAGATTTCATGGCCAGGAGGTGTCATTCTGGCACCGAATGATTGCTTCAAACAAGATGCTAACTGTAATGAAGGTGAGTACAGAATAAACATGTGTTTTACTATTAACATTTTACCTGTGTGTGCCGAGGTCGTCAAAGGGATCAAAGAATATTAACACTGCGAACTATAAAGCATGTCGTAAGAGGCGACTAATGTAGGGTCTAGGAAGTTACCTAATAAATAAAGATCTTCGCAGAAATCCGATATGCTGGTCTACTTGTAGATGCAAAATGGACACAACGAATAATTGCTCTTAAGCTTAGATCACATACGAATCACAAAGAGGGGTTTATCATGGTCGATATGAGTGTTGGAAGACGAAGCAATATTAATACTATTTTTAAATATAACAATGCACGTCTGCCCAGCGTGTTCGTAGTGCGTTGGACTACGGGTGACTATCCTCTGTGTGTGCGGGTTCAATTCCGCGGGATGGCAGAAAAAGCCACAGATTCCCCAGATTTACGGTGTTCGTGGCACCGAACCAAAAGGTTACGATGTCCATGGCACCAGCCGAAGAGCTGAAAAGCTCAAGTGCTTCTGGATCGGAAAAAAAATTACAATAATCTTAAAAATCAACTTTAATCTACCTATCTCTTGTTATTTTTTACATTTTGTCTTTACGCTTGATTGATTGATTGATTGATTGATATGGATATCATCATCGCCCTCCGGTGATTAAACACGACTCCTTTAATTTCTTTTAGACACAGGATGATCTCAGCGGTAGTGCACGAAATATGTAGCAGCGACAAGGATCCAAGTAATGATGAAGATAGTGGAAATGTAGGTATATTACTTATCTTATCTTATCTTATCTTAACCACATTTGCCAGTGAACGCTGGGAAGTTAGTTTCTATTTTTTGCCAGTGTGTTGCGCTTACGTTGTCAGTCCATGCTTCCTCTAAGACTCTGAGATAATTTCTATCCATCTTGTTCTTGGCCTGCCTCGTGCTCTGCGCCCTGAGTGTCGATTATTATAGGCACGTGATGGTAGTAAATGTGGTTCCATTCTCATTAAATGGCCGAACCACTTGATTCTTTGCTTCTCGATGTACTGTATGCATGGTATAGTACCAACGATGCTTCTGATATTCTCGTTTCTCACTCTATCTCGCCTTGTAACGTTGACAGCTTTTCGTAGACATCTCATTTCACATGTTGTAATCTTTCTTTCTTCCTATATATGTTATATTACTATATATAGTAATATAGTAATATATAGTAATATGGTATATTACTATAATCAGTTAATACAATTTGCCCAGGTATCGGATTTCCAGTCTATGCTTACCGATTTTAAACTGTCAATGCATCTTTTAAGTTCTCAATTTGAAAACAGCAGTTTCGTTTTAGCGTCCAATTCTGATAAGACTAGGAACTCGATCTTACCTACTTAAGATTCTGGGTGGCTGAAAAAAATACAAATTTCGTTCTAAGCGGAAAACGAACCAAATACATTTGGAACAAGAGGAAAGCACCTTCCTTCTGCGCAACAGAAACAACCATCCAACGTGTTCTCATTGAGTAACTAAAGCTATCAATTGAAGGAAAGCACCTTCCTTCTGCGCAACAGAAACAACCATCCAACGTGTTCTCATTGAGTAACTAAAGCTATCAATTGAAAATGGGTGTAACACAGTGGTAGTGAGTATTTTCACAATCTCTTTCTTAAACAGGAAGATAGCAACGGAGTTTGTGCACTGCCGCTGAGATCTTCCTGCATGGCATTGTCGTACTATGATACAGAGAGGCAGCCGCATCAGGCGGCACCGTAAGGAAGGCGACATAAGCAGCAAAATCACAATTACAATGGAATGTTATTTTAAGGAAAAACAATTTAAAGGGCGACATTTCGAAGACTTGCATCATACTGAGAAGAAATACCGCACGGTCCTGTCTTCCGGTGTAAGAAAGAGATCGAAACACACATGGCTACTCACCAAAGTGCAATGATGTGGGTCATATCAATCACTCAATCAATCAATCACACAATCTAAGTCCACTGTCTTGAACTACAGAGATATGTGGTATAATAAAAGTGTATTATTAGAAGGGAAAACTACAGAGATATGTGGTATAATAAAAGCGTATCATTAGAAGTGAGAACTACAGAGATATGTGGTATAATAAAAGTGTATCATTAGAAGTGAGAACTACAGAGATATGTGGTATAATAAAAGCGTATCATTAGATGTGAGAACTACAGAGATTTGTGGTATAATAAAAGCGTATCATTAGAAGTGAGAACTACAGAGATATGTGGTATAATAAAAGCGTATCATTAGAAGTGAGAACTACAGAGATATGTGGTATAATAAAAGCGTATCATTAGAAGGGAGAACTACAGAGATATGTGGTATAATAAAAGTGTATCATTAGAAGTGAGAACTACAGATATATGGGGTATAATAAAAGTGTATCATTAGAAGTGAGAACTACAGATATATGTGGTATAATAAAGGTATCATTAGAAGTGAGAACTACAGAGATATGTGGTATAATAAAAGCGTATCATTAGAAGTGAGAACTACAGAGATATGTGGTATAATAAAAGCGTATCATTAGAAGTGAGAACTACAGAGATATGTGGTATAATAAAAGCGTATCATTAGAAGTGAGAACTACAGAGATATGTGGTATAATAAAAGCGTATCATTAGAAGTGAGAACTACAGATATATGTGGTATAATAAAAGCGTATCATTAGAAGTGAGAACTACAGAGATATGTGGTATAATAAAAGTGTATCATTAGAAGTGAGAACTACAGAGATATGTGGTATAATAAAAGTGTATCATTAGAAGGGAGAACTACAGAGATATGTGGTATAATAAAAGCGTATCATTAGAAGTGAGAACTACAGAGATATGTGGTATAATAAAATCGTATCATTAGAAGGGAGAACTACAGAGATATGTGGTATAATAAAAGCGTATCATTAGAAGTGAGAACTACAGAGATTTGTGGTATAATAAAAGCGTATCATTAGAAGTGAGAACTACAGAGATATGTGGTATAATAAAAGCGTATCATTAGAAGTGAGAACTACAGAGATATGTGGTATAATAAAAGCGTATCATTAGAAGGGAGAACTACAGAGATATGTGGTATAATAAAAGTGTATCATTAGAAGTGAGAACTACAGATATATGGGGTATAATAAAAGTGTATCATTAGAAGTGAGAACTACAGAGATATGTGGTATAATAAAAGCGTATCATTAGAAGTGAGAACTACAGAGATATGTGGTATAATAAAAGCGTATCATTAGAAGTGAGAACTACATATATATGTGGTATAATAAAAGTGTATCATTAGAAGGGAGAACTACAGAGATATGTACAACAAATTGTAATATAATAATAACAATTCCTCTCATACCGTAACACGTTACATAGGGTCTGCAAGTACTTTCTCCATACCGTTCTATTTTGGGCAAAACGTTCAATATCTTCCAAGCAACTAAGATTGATATTTCTCCCCTCCCTCCACCCACCTCAGCAAAGTTCGTTTCAGGGTCTACTTAGGGCGTCCCTCTTTCTTCAATTCTGTGCATCTCATTTCAATGCCTGCTTTGATATTCTTTGATCATTTCTTCTCAATGTGTGGCCAACATATCTCTATCTTCTCCTTCTTATAACAGTTGTTACTGGTAATTGTAATATATTGAGGTGAATCATGGACAACAATTGTCAAGACTAATCAAGAAAAATTAGAGAATATGGAGTTCTGGTTTTACAGAAGAATGATAACAACATCATTACATTATATATTATGCATATTGCCTTACTGTGTACCGCACATGGCTACAATAACAGAGGAAAATCTGGCCAGCAATGGCGGAATGCGGGAGGCCATTCAGAGTCAGAACTGTTTGATTCTGAACACGATTTTTCAAGTGCATTTTCGCCATGTTTGGTCTGGTATTTTCCGGTTTCGTTTGCCGAGCTACTGAGTTAGTGCTTGAGCAACACTGTGAGCTATGACTGTTACATGGAATGCTTTTTTGCTGTGTCAACCGTGCGTTTGTTGTGTGTATTCAGAAAATGGCGGACAGCGGTTATGACGAACACGCTCAATCTGCCATATGCAGTTATATTGCGAGTGCAGAAAGCTGAATTTTGTCATGATTGATGTTCCCTTCGACAAGAATTGCAATTCAAGTGATGAACAGTTTTGTGTTGCTACATTAGCAACGGCCATATGCATTTTATGCGGTGCAGGTTGCTTTTTGTGGTGGTACTCGGCTGTTTCATTCTGGAATTAGTTTACAGAGGAAACATTTCACAGTTGTTAGCATTTCGTGTGATTTTCATTGCCACAGGAACGGAGCAATTATGGGGTAACCCGTTGCAGTGAAGTTGGAACCGTACTTATGAACTATGAACTATGAACAGAGGAAGCAGCAATGTACCGAAGTGACGTTCTAAACGCATTGAGTGGTCGTCAATTGAAAGTTGGGGTAACGAAATGACTGTCTCTCCGAACAGAGGAGTTTCAGGGTTTTGAGTCTCACTCGCTGACCTGATTGAGAGAGACGGATGTCGATATTGAGCAGCCTGAAAAGAACGACATACCAAATATGTAAAGTGATTCATTAATCAACATCGAACTGGCGTGTTGTGACGTTGGACACTGCTGAATTTGATGAGGAGGAGATCGGATCATCTATGGACGTGCCCGGAGTGCTTTGATGATAGTCCTCATATAACTGAAACTGAAACATTGCATTGAATATGAAAAATAACAATGTCCTCAAAGAAAGCAGATGAGAACAGCTTGATTATTAAACACAGCATAAAGTAACAATCAGCGTTCTTTGGATATATCTTCTTTGAACGCCCCATACCCACATGTTAACTACTCTGTGTGATTTGTATGTGATCTAAGCCTAACAGCGATTGCACGTTGTGCCAGTTATGCGCATACAAGTAGACCATCACATCCGATTTCTGCAACGCGTTTTATTTACTAGGGTAGCTTCCCTAGACACCTACATCAGCCGCCTCTTACGACATGCCTTGTATGTCCTATTCTTTGTAGGTCCTTGCAGTGGTATTAATCTTTACTTCCCTTGCAGTTTGGATATACCAACCAATCATTCAATCAAGTCAAACATGTCTGACTGTATTCTTTTATTTACTTCTTCTTCTTTGCGTTCGTTCTTTACGAACAGTTTTAATCACTCTTTGTGATATGTTAGATCTTTGCCAAGAACGTGTATACGTTGCACATTGGTTTGGTAGACCCTCATTTTCCCTCTCAAGCCCATCTCCTTTGCTTTGGATAGAGCTGAAGATTTATACATATTTGATTTTCAAAGGCATATACACGACCTACCGCTCTTATGATTGTCGTTGTTATCTGTCGTTACTGACTGTAATACCGCTCTTTTGGCGGTGTAGGACTGGAGGGACATGAGCCTGGGGAATTTAATGGCCGCATGGTTAGTGCAGTCGCCACGAAACAGTTCAGTTTAGGATGTTTTCTTTATGTTCTCGACAGAACAAAATTTATTTGGCCTTACCGTTAATTTAACCCTGTCTCCCGTATGGGAGCCGCGCTCTAATCTATTCCACCAGACGCTCCATTTTTATCTTCTTCTTCTTCTTTTGTCAGCACGCTGTTACCGGGTTGTTAACCCAGTGTCGTGGTTTTATGTATTTGTCTTGCGCTTCTCTGGTGACTTGTGTGATGGTTTTCTTAGTCCTCTGGCAGAATTCAACTACGTTATCTATCCACCTTTTCCTAGGTCTACCTCTCGCCTTTCTTCCTGATATTTTGATGTGGAAATCTCCATAGGCAGTTTGGTCTGTTCGCATTCTCACTAAGTGGTCAAACCGCTTCATTCTCTGTTTCGCTATATAGCTCAAGCACGGTCTTGTTCCAACCTTTTCTCTGATGCTGGTATTCTTATGATGTTGGTGACTTTGCGGAAACATCTCATTTCGCATGTTGCTATTTTCTGTGTATGGTTCTTATTCATTGTCCATGTTTGGCTTTCGTAACATAGAGTGGGTATGAAGATGCTGTTGATCAACGGTTGTTTAGCTGTCAGTGAGAGGTTTGGATGTCTAAGTAATTTCGCTAGCTGGTAGGTTAATGCATTTGCTTTCTGGACTCTAGTTTCTATCTCTCTGTCGAGTCTTCCATCCTCTGTAAATATGCTTCCTAGGTACTTGAATTCCTGTGCTTGATCTATTGTACTGCCATTGATGTTGATGTTTAGTGTATTATGTTTCCTTCCTATATCCATTACCTCAGTTTTGGCTATGTTTATGTTCATGTCATATTTGTTACAGTTATAATATAAGGTATCGATATGATGTAGCTCTTGTTCTTGTTGGTAAATCAAACATTGGTCGTCTGCAAACAACAATTCATTAATTGTTTTCGTTTCTAATTGTTAGTCCGTTGATGAAATATGCACTATTTATTGTCTATATGATGTAAATGTATATGATGTATATATCCCCAGGTTTGAAAGCTTCGATCATTGCTGTTATTGTCATTGCTGCCCTGGTCCTGATCGGAGCTGCTATATTGGCTGTTGTTCTATTTAAGTAAGTATTTTGTTAATGTAACATGTGGTCAAATCTCCATGGTCGTCAGTTTCAGTTTCATGTACATATGTGCTCCGATCTCCATCACAGAATCTCTAATAGTGTCCAGCGATTAACCATACCAGTTCGATGTTGATTGATAAACTTTCAACCAAGATAAATTGTTCATTGTTTATTTGAGGATCATCTTCATCTCACATCGGACACGTCCATAATTGCTCCGATCTCCTAACAAAGCATATATTTCTGTGTTTAGGCTAACAAGTCCCGTTCTGTGTTGATTGATGTATCCACTGGGTTTTATCTCGTGGTTTTCCCGTCTAGACACAACAATCGGTATGCACAACTGGCGCAACCGAGATAGAGAATACCCGTTATCTTCTTCTTTGAAATCTTCAGAGCGTATGTTTTTTCTGAGAGTGTTCATGATGTCGCTTGTGTCCATAGAAGACCCATTCTCGATCGAAGCATTGCCCGCCAGTGCGTCTGCTCTCTCATTGCCCTTCACCCCAGCGTGACCCGGGACAAAGGTGAAGGTAAGTGTCTGGATGAACTAAGATAAATGGTATTTTCTATATCTCTTGTGCACGTTGTGATAGGTGCTGAAAAACGGGAAAACTATGAAAGAAAACCTTAATAGATACACTAACAAACACAGATCGGCCGTTATTTTGTGTAAACACACTGAAATACATACTTGGGTGGCAATCGGAGCAACTATGGACATGTCCGATGTGCGATGAAGATGATTCTCAAATGAACAATGAACAATAACGAGCTTAAATATATGCCAGTCATTTATTGATAATTAATGAAAATTTGATCCCACTTTTAAATTAACATTCGCCTTTCACAGTTGATGCAAGAGTATTTTCTCTCGTCTATTGCTAAGCATTATTTGTGACCTATTCAGAACTGATTAACTACACCAAGGATAGAGAGGTGTGGAAAGACATTCTAGCCTTCGCTGACAAGCATGGTACGGATTGAATATAACGTTAACTGAACATGTTATGAAATGAATGCATTTTGTCAGATGAGAAGAAGAAGTGTGTTTTGTAAAACCCCAGGGATGCAACGGTAGAAATGAATATGATCAATAACTATACAGTGTACAAGTATTTGTAGCTTCCAAAAAAACAAATGATGAAACACAGTATTCAAACCAATAACCCTTATTTCTTACGTCACCCATTGCCTATTCTAACAAAACGAACCTTACCTGATTATTCTGTGTCTATCTAAAACGATGCGTTTGTGAAAGACACTCCTCAGCAAAGCCATTTCTTGAATGGTTCGCTGGTCGTGTCCGTAAGAACGCTTGCATTGTGTGACAAACTTAACGAACGCATAATTCGGTAAAGAATGCACGTAAATAGATGCAAATGCACGTAAATAGATGCAAATGCACGTAAATAGATGCAAATGGTCGCGTTAACCTATATAAGTCTGATGGAAAAAAAAAATCAAAAATTTCCATGATTCAAATATTTGTCAATCTCAAGTATTACTTTAACACAGACAGTTTTTTTCAATTAAGATCAGGAGATATGATACATTTTTATGTATAGTTCATTGAATAACGCAGCTGTTTTATAAAGAGACTATACTGACCTAGACGTGGACAAATCTGAAACGTGAAACTTTTTTTAATAATTGCAATCAGGAGAAGAAGAAGAATAGAAAAAAAAGATTATTAATGTACTGAAGAAAAATGCTGGTGAAAAAATCCGAAATTGGAAACTGAAGAAGTAAATGTTGACAAAGATGATATCAATTTACCGGAAAGTCTCATAGCTACAGGGGCGTTTCTTAGAATTATGAAATACGGAGCTTAATAAGGAAAACGAGTAGAGAAAAAAATGACAATTACGTTTTGTAGATTCCTGGTTCGCAATATTGTTGATGTTAGGCAATGTACTCTCGAGTTGAAATGAATGTGTTCGCTTCATTGTTTTTCATGTTCCGTCTCGCCGATCTGAGATATCTCTTGGTCAGAGATAATCCGCAGGCTCTTTTAGTCATAAAGCTGACAAACTCAAGTGAAAAATGTACTTAAAAATTGATTCTCCTTTATAGTCGGGGAACCATAGCATTCCAGCTATGTTAGTTGATAGTAAAGACGGTTTCTGTTTAAAAACTACATAACAAGCCCATACCAATATGCAACTGATATCATGTGACAATATTATGTCACAAATTCAAGTTAACGTTTAAGAAAGGCCAATTCTGGGAATTTTATTTTAAAAAGTATTATTACTCGTATTACTAACTTACTTACTGATTCCTCTCCGCTCCTCGTGGACTATGGGACCTCAACAGTTGTTCGCCACCCATCTCTGTCCCTGGCTGTTTTCTTTATGGTCTTCCTGGATATTCGAGCACCCTTCTGTTGCTCAAGATGATTTCGTCTCCAGGTCTGTATAGGGCGTCCTCTTCTTCGTTCTGCTTGCCGGTTCTACTCAAGTGCTTGTCTAGTGTCACTCGACTGAGTCTTTACCCCCATGAAACCATTACCTCGTAGTAGTGGGGGGGAGGTGGCTTACGTACTTCAATGACCCGGAGAGCTATGCCGGCAGAGTTACCCAACTCGGAAGGTCAAAGAAAACCAGATTAAATGTGGACTCCTGGTTACCCAGGCTGTAGGCTGTGCGATAGGTAACTATTATCCATTAAAAAAGAACGTAGTTAAGAAACCAAAAACAAATTATTCAAAACTAACTCGAGTCTCGGAAGGACTATTGCTCCATGCTGGATCAGATGACGCAGCAGTCAAACCCGTCAAAGTAAAAGCCAGATAATTGTCTGAACTGTGCCGTAGGCTCTGTTCATCGAAAAAGAATAACAGTAAAAAACACCTATAATCGAGACTAGAATGCTGGTCAGATTGTCTGCTGAGTCAAACCCGCCTTTATAATTATAGCAGGTGGCAGCCTGACAGAATACACCATTAAACGGTCAAATTGTACAATTGTTTACGACGACATCGACTAGTAGTAGTGTAGTAACGAATAGGTGATCGAAACTCGAACTCAAGATATCGGCTCCCGTGTGTTGCCGGTGCTGGCAAGGGAAGCAAAGAATAGTAACACTGCGATCTACAATGCATATCGTAAGAGGCACTCTCCTAGGAAGCAACCTAGTAAATAAAAGCGTCAGAAATCAGTTGGCTGGCCAACTTGTAGGTGCATAACTGTGACAACGTATAATTAACAAGTGTTAAAAGATGTAATCTAGAACACAAATTCGGATATTTAACTCTAATGTTAAAGCAGTTCTACTGTATGGGTCAGAAACATGGAAACAGCTAAAACAATAGGCATAAATTGCAACATTCATCAACTGGTGTCTGCGCAGAATAGAGGGAATAAGATGGTATGATAGGGTCACAAATGAGGAACTTATGGAGAGAACAAGACAGATTCCAGTGAACGAACAGTTTAAAAAAAGACGCTGGCGCTGGATAGGATACACTTTGCGAAAACCGGAGGGAATATAACAAGAAGGGTCCTTGCCTGGAACCCGCAGGGACAGCGAAAGAAGGGAGGCCGAGAAATACACGGAGACGAGATTTGGAGGCGGAGATCAACAATTTAAAGAAGAGCTGGAGGGAGCTGCAGGAGATAGCTAGAGATAGGAAGACTTGGCATGAGTTGGTTGAGGGCCTATGCCCCAACCCGGAGTAAAAAGGCAAAGAGAGAGAGAGAAGAGAGAAAAGATGAAGCGTCTTAAGAAGATGTGAGAAGAAGAAGAAGGAAGACAATCGCTTTACCCAGAAACCCCCCTTCCCCCGCCCTTCCTTTACTAACATAATCATTCTCTCAAAAGATGTAAGTCTCCAAATGTTTCCAAATTGTGTACAGTGAATCAATACAACATCGCGATTGGCTTCTGTCTGCTGAGAAGGAATAGATCGTACACCTAAAGGCTGCATTATCGGTCAACCATCATTAGAATCACGTCCAGACCTGGTCCATCTAATCCAGCTTCACTGAAATCCTTCACGTTCAAATTGCCTTCCTAATTCTCCTGGTAATTTTAGTGGGAACGTTTTCTAGACTCCAGATAGCCTGAACTAAGATTAGTAACTTTATAGCTTGTGCCTTTAGTGCTTTCTTGTCAGCATTCATTCTCTACTACTATTAACAATTCGTGTCTTAACATTTCAGTAGTGTTTACTTAAGTCTTGTCTTTCTACTTCTGCTTGATTGCTTGATTGATTGATTGATTGATTGATATGGATGCATCATCATTACACTTCAGTGAGTCTTCTTTTTTAGAACGTTCCATTTAAAAAAAAATTTATATTTATTTTTTTACCGATCCAGAAGCACTTGAGCTTTCAGCTCTTCAGCACGGTGCCGTGGACATCCTAACCCTTCGGTTCGGTGCAACGAACACCGTGAATTTGGTGAACGTGCTTTTCTGCCAGACCGCGGAATTGAACCCGCACTCACTAGGAGCTTGTCACCCGTAGTCCAACGCGCTACGTACATGCTGGGCAGACGGGCTAAAACGTTCCATATTGACCACTTGTTAACTACTCTTTGTGATTTATATGTGATCTGAACCTAAGAGCGATTGTACGTTGTGCCAGTTATGACTTACAAAGTAGGCCAGCAAATCTGATTTATGAGATGCTTTTATATTTACTGGGGTAGCTTCCCTACTTCCCTATCTCAAAAGATTCTTAGCATGAGAAGAGAAAGTACTAAAAGCATATGAATGTAGTGCGTTGAGTTACAGCCAACTCTAGATAACTAGGTTAGACAACCTGACGGGAAACACCTGACCTAGATCAGAGCGGGGGGCTGGAACTTATATATTTTTGACAGGACACTGCAAGATTTTTTTCAAATTTACTAATTCTGTGAGTATATGGTTATTTATAGGTGAAAAATATTCATAATATTGATATTACTTATTGTTAAACTTAACTTGTTGAATAATATAACTTTGATTTAGCATTTTGTGTTGATTTTAAAATGAAATCGTCTATACACAACAATACTGCAATGGGAAGGTCACGTCGTGTAGTTGTGGTCTGATTTCGATAATTCTTACCCGAGTCAGAAGGCCCATTAGTTTATAGTTGGCTCTGGTTGGGTCCATGAGTGTTAGGGATATAGCGAAGAAGAGCGTAGCAGCCATTGACATGTACGGAGTGCAATGATGATATACCAAACTGAAACTGAAACAAATACCTACTGTGTGTGCGGGTTGTTTCGTCTCTATATATATATATATATATATATATATATATATATATATATATATATAATAAACAATAGTAATAATAATAATTCCTCTCGTACCATTATACGTTACATAGGACCTGCAAGTAATTTCTCCATACCGCTCTATCCTGGGCAACTCGCTCAATCTCCTCCATGGAACTGAGACCGATATTTCCTGCCTCTCTCAGCAAAGTTCGTTTCAGGGTCTCTTTAGGTCGACCCCTCTTTCTTGAACCCTTTGCATCCCACTTCAATGCCTGCTTTGATATTCGTTGATCAATTCTCCTCAAGGTGTGCCCAACATATCTCCATCTTCTCTTTCTTATAACAGTTGTCACTAGTGGTTGACCAGACATGTCTCTGATTTCATCACTTCTTCTGAATTCGTTCCATTTTATATTCATTATTTTTCGCAGACATCTATTTTCAAATGCATTCAACTTGCTTTCTATATCTTTAGTCCTTTTCCAACTCTCGCTAGCATATGTTAGGATTGATACAACATTTGAATTGAAAATTCGTAATTTAGTTTTAATACTATATAACTTGCAGTTCCATATTTTATATATATATATATATAATTCCTCTTTGCCTTCTTGGACGCATGGACATGAATCTTTGAAACAAGGACATTTAACAAGGCAGTGGAAATCATAAATGTGCTTTTGAGTATAAATGTTACAGAAGAGTTCTCCGTATATCATGGACAAAGAAGAGAAGAAATATATCTATCCAGAAAGAAATTAAAATAAAAGAAAACTGACTGATGCTAAAAATAAGAAGAAGACAATAAAGGAATGTTGGACATACAAAGAGACACAAAGAGCTTCAGAAGATCATCATGGAAGAAGGCATCACGGCAAAGAGGAGAAGAGGAAGACCACGGAGAAAATGGATTCATGATGTAAATGATGGTTTGAGCATGTCCGCTGATGAGACAGGACATCTGGCCTACTAGAGAGAAAAATGTTGAAGTACTGTTAAGGTAGCAAAGTTCTGCTCAGGTCAAGCTATTTGATGATGATTGACATCTGTCTCAGTCTCAGGACATAATACGTTTTGCGTCACGTAGCTTTTCTCTGCGCTGAATCACGTCTATTGTGGCTGCAATGGTCTATTCTGGCGTGACAATCCTTACCACATTTCCTGCAGATGAGACTGGAGACTAGAGCTGATACATAGAATGATTTTTATGACCTGTATTTTACCTCCACAAGTGATGGTGTTTCTCTTCTTTGGAGTCGCTGCCTGCCGCAATGCTTGCATGTCTTTTGCAGACAGCTCCTAATTTTCTTTTTCTATGCCACATTAAGTTAGATCACGCTTGCTGGTATCAATGGAGCGTAAGAATGGGCGCACATGCTGTCTAGTAGCAGTTGCGAGTTGGTGTCATATATATATATATATATATATATATATATATATATATATTATATTAATTGTATATGCGACGCTCCTTATTTCCATATAGATAGCCTTTCTTTGGAATCGTGTTAACTGAATGTAATGCAATTTCTGAAATAATCTAAAGCTTTGAGATACATGAATGTCTATGATTGCAAAGAATGTATCGCCACTCATTCTAGCACGAATGCTCACAACATGTATTTCGCTCGAAAACAGTACTGCACATGATCTTCGCTATAAAATGTGTGTAGCGTTTCATCATCACGAACTATTTTGTCCTGGGCAGAACGTTGCCATCCTAACTGTCTTTCGGAATTTTTCTCTCTCATAGGACACATATCCCGCCTCTGTAGCCGTTATGTTCAAATGTTCAGTTACATCTTGAATATATCTTCTTCGTAGTCTTATCTTCTACTCTTTAGTAGGTGTTACCATGACATATTATAGACGAGGTGCTGGTATTCCAAGCATGTATACCTTGCTGAGTCAGTAATGTGTGAGATGGTTGGGAGGACACCTGTGCTGCCGTATGGTAGCGTGCGATGGTAGAATCATAAAGAACATTCTATATGATCAAGCCGTAGTGGTACTAGACAGCATAGTTGCCGATTACTGCGCTTCATTGATTCCTGCAAGCATGATCTAACTTCATTGCATAATAAACAAAGAAAATGGGTATCAGTTTATTAAAGACAGACACATATAGCTAGCGGCAGTGATGGATGACTCAAAAAGAAAGACAACAAAACATAACAAATGGAGGCACAAGAGAAAACAGAGTGGAGAGAGACCATCCTATGAATCAGCTCTTGTCTCCAGTTCTACCTTCACCAACTGTGGTAAGGAATGTCAATCGAGAATAGGCAATTACATCCACAACAGACGTTATGATTTAGCACAGAACAAACTACTTGTCGCAAAATCTACAGTCTCCTTAGATAAAGGGACCAATGATGATGGTGGCCATAATAGACTAACTGAAAAGAGAGAATTTAAAAGGTGAACAGTTTTTGAGAACACCTTTAAAATTCAATCTTGCTGCGTCCTTACATAATCACGGTCTAAAAATTCGTCATTACTCTGAGTGACATTTACAACAATTAATAATTCAGGATGGTTTTATTCTGTTTGTTATTTATCCTTAAGTACAAAACACAAACAATCTTTGACATTTTCTTGAACAAACATCTTAAATTTCTCTTGGGGAACGGTGTTTATTAATTAATTTGGAAGCTAATTTATGTTAAAAATTTGAAACGTTTTAAATATTTATGTTCGAAAGACGTTAAGCTAACAGACAATTACAAATTTGATAAATCGATGAATAAATTTAGTAAAATTTTCAATACACCCTTCTTCCCCCTCGTATCCCTTTTACTCCGTATTTGTTTTCTATCTCCTGACACATTCACATTATGTTATGTTATGTAATGTTATGTTTTGTTATGTTATGTTACGTTATGTTATGCGATCGACGTCATGGCATGTTGGGCATTCCCATGCGTGCTCTGTCTTTCACTGCAGTAGCTATCCTAATGTCCATTTGCTCACCGTACCCATGAGAAGTTGAATAGTATATCTTCACTCTCTACCACCATGACGCCACTGACTGGTATGTCCAAACTTAACTGCTAATTCTTGGACTTGTTCCAGTGTCTGAGACTCGCGCGTATTACATAAATGAGAGCGTACCACATCGTCTCTGTCCACTTGATTCTGGACATTGTTTTCAGGGCCGTGCGGTATATTGTTTTCAGTATGATGCAAATCTTCGAAATGTGGCCCCTTAAATATGTTTTTTCTTTAAATAATTTTTAATTGTGATTGATTTCGCTGTGTATGCCGCCCTCCTCGCGGTGCCGCCTGATGCGGCCACCTCTCTAGGTCATAGCACGGCGCGGCCCTGATTGTTTGCATGAAAGTCAGCACGCTCGTTACCCTGCACTCCAACATGTCCAGTTGCGTAGCCAAATCATTTCTAGAGATGTGATCTCCGATTGCTGTCCACTCATTCACTTGTAGACTTCCAGATTCAATCATTTGAATCATATTCATCGAGTCTGATATGATAATCATTTGTGCTACCTTGTTGTTCAGTCACTCATGAGAGAACCCTGGAGGCAGCGGTGATCTCCATAGTCATGCTCGATGGTGTTGTACATTCACATTGCAATGTATACTGAAATAATAAGCTTTGCGTCATCGTAACAAATAATGGGAGCCAGCGTGTAGGCTCAGAAGTGCGAATGGTTAATATGAAAATAATATACTAAATATGCAAAGAGATTGATTAATCAACATCGAACTGGCGTGTTGGGTCCATGGACGCTGCTGGATTTGCTGAGGCGGAGATCGGAGCACCTATGGACATGTCCGAGTGCTATGATGATAGTCCTCATATAACTGATAACTGATGTATTCATTTATGAGTCATAACATCGTTTATGAACTAATTTTTCTGCATTTTTTATATTCCTCTTGTGCTGACCAATAGGGTCCAAGGGCGAAGATTTGACTTCATTACACCAGGTTTCCGGCCCCATATGGCTCCATTGCTGTCGGCATAGATAGCATGCCATCTGTCGATCCATAGATAGCATGTCATCTGTCGATCCATAGATAGCATGTCATCTGTCGATCCATAGATAGCATGTCATCTGTCGATCCATAGATAGCATGTCATCTGTCGATACATAGATAGCATGTCATCTGTCGATCCATAGATAGCATGTCATCTGTCGATCCATAGATAGCATGTCAGGAATAGATGGAGCATGTGATCAGTCGAGGTCATAGAATATATGTATTCATTTTGAGTCATAACATCGTTTAGAACAATTTCCTGCATTTTATATTCCTTGATGACAATAGGTCAGCGATGTTCGACTTCATTACCGTTCAGCCCATGGCTCATTCTGTCGATCAAGATAGCATGTCATCTGTCGAGAGCATTGCAAAAACGTGAACTTCGTAATCGCGGCAATCGGAAGGATCTCATTAACAACTGCAAGTGTCTCTGTTCGAGTTCGATCTCACAACCTTCAGTACATCAGGCAAACGACTTAACCACTTCGCCATTGAGATTCCCCTTCTTCTTCTTCGACAGTTATCCGTTACATTGGGTATACAAGTACTTTCTTAATAACGTCCAGTTCTAGCTAACTCATACTATCTATTTTATGGAATTTATTCCGATGTTTCTCGTCTATTTCTGTACAACTTAATGGTAACTAGTTATAAATGTATGCCAGCAAAAGTTAAAAGATAACTGAAAACAGAAAATAAATGATTTCTCTCTCTCTCTCTCTCTCTCTCGATGGTTCTTTCACGGCCATTTTTATCATTCTTATTGTGATATATAAACAGCCTAACACCAAGAACGGGTGTGATACGTTCATAATCATCAGTACCACTTGGAGCTCTGGTGCTTATCCTTTGGTGATGTGTTCGATTTCAACGACCGTTTACTGGGTTCGCTCTCCGTCAACATTTGGCTGTCTCCAGCCGACCTGCAATGCAGTAGGTTGTTATTTTATTTTAGGGTAGCTACCTTTTGACGACCTGCCCTCTTGGGTTGTTGAGCGCCATCTGCCCAGGTTACCGGTCTTTTTTGGACTACTTGGTTTGCCTGCCGTTAAGTTTTACTCTGCTAGCCTTTGATTGTCCCCAATCCAACTACAAGGCAGTAGTAATTCCCTGCGAGGGGAAACGCGCACTGGATTCAAATCTCTGCTGGGCTTTCCAGTATTTCTGCACATTTGAGTGGCCCACTCACCCATACGCTTGCTTTGGTGCCTTTCTGTGCTTTCTGGAAGCAGTCTCATCCTTTATGTTGTTTGTTTCACCTTTTCCACCGTCCGGCCGGAAGATTGCGTAACTGTGGTACGGGTTTTGCCTTGTTACACTATGGGCTTTTGGACTCTTCCCAGAGCTGGCAATTTTAGTGCGGTCATTTACTCCGGGGAGCTAGCATTCGTTCGCAGAAGGCTCGTACATTATCGTTTCTTAATTTTTAAAGACTAGCTTTTCATCGTACTTCGACCTGGAGATTCGTGCAGTTTGTTCAGGGTTTCGACCTGCGTTACTTTTCCGTACTTGACTACTACACTACCTGTAGCTTTCCTCGTTCCTACCCGCTTAGCCAAACAGGAACCATGATCTGTTACCAGGGTCACCACGTGGAGGTGGGGTAGAATCTTGATTAGTGCCAGCTCATAAATTCTGGCGTGACGTTGTCCTTATGTACATTTGATCCCATAAGTGGTTTTGAAAATTAGATTTGATTTTAAAATAAATGAATAATTTTGAAATAGATGTCTGTGACAAAATAATGAATCTTCTTCTTCTTCTTCTTCTTCTTCAGCTCCTATCGACCACTTATTAACCACTATGTTGATTTGTATGTGATCTGCCCTAACATCGTTTATGTTGCGTTTTTCCCTACAAGTAGGCAAATCAATTTCTGCAATGCTTTTACTTACTTCCTAGTATTTACTTCCTAGTACTTCCTGTCCTACATTATCGTTCCCTCTTACGACATGCCATATAGGTCGCAGTGGTGCTATCCGTTGCTTTCCTTGCGGGCGCTGGCACCACAGCGGCAATAATGAATCTAAAATGTGACGAATTAGGTTTAAAAGATGCATGCAATCAAAGAAATGTCTGGTCAACCACTAATAACAACTTCTACCAAAATAAAGAGAAGATGGAGATATGTTGGGCATACATCACGAAGAAGGATCGAGACAAAGAAGGCATTACAATTGGAAAGAAGTTGTCCAAGAACACAATACTCATTTTGAACGTTACTGACATAGTTTACGAAATCATCATCATCAAATAGTTTGTCTTGAGCAGAACTTTACCACCTCATCGGTCCTTCGGAATTTCTCTCTCTCATAGATTCCGTTATGTTGAAACCATTAGTTAAAAAGTGAATCCAGTTTCTCCGTGGTCTTCCTCTTCTCCTTCTTGCCGATATGCCTCCTTCTGTGATGGTCTTTTCTGGCCCTCATCTATGTCTCGTGTTAAATGTCCAAAATATCTCATTTTATTTCTTTTTTGTAGAATTAGCCAGCGTTTTTTATTTTGAGTGCTTTCTGGATATATCTATTTTTATCTTCTCTGTCCATGATATACGCAGGACTCTCATGAGGACTCTCATGAGGACTATCATTACTGAATAACGAACAGCTACATCAACACATTAACAGTTTCAGTTTCAGTTTCAGCTTGGAATATCTTCATTGCACTCCGGACATGTCCATAGGTGCTCCGATCTCCTTCGCAATATTTCCAACAGCGTTAAGCGACTGACCGTACCAGTTCTATTTTGATTGATGAGCCGACTCGTATACCTGGTGTACCGTTCTTTTCTTGCCACACCAATCTTCAAACAGTGTTCTCGCAATCTAGAAGTTGACGTGGATTGGTTTAGATGAAGGCCTTCTCTGCGGCTACGCTCTATGAGGGAGTTCACGATGTCTGTTCTGCCCATTGGCTGACACATATTAACAGACTCCAGTTAACATGCAATGAATACAATATGAGAATAAACATCGACAAAACCGAAGTAATGACATTCGCTAGATAAGAAATCCCTACCAATGTCTCCATCGACAATCACCCACTAAAACAAGTCAAAGACTTTACTTATAAGGAGCATTTTCTCAGCAAACGGAAGAATAACTAACGAAATCCAACATAGATGCAACAAAGAAAACCAAATACTTGGACAAATGGCGCCAATTTTAAAATGCAAAGATGTCACCACAAACATGTGAACACAAAAAGAGAAATGTTCAACACAATCTTTCTACCCACATTATGATACCAGTGCCAAACCTGGACGCTAAGATCAAATGATAGAACAAAACTAGTCTCGACAGAGATGAAGTGTCTACGCAGAATGCTGGGTGTAACACGAAGAGACCGGTTGAGAAATGAAGACATCAGAAAATAAGTGGGTACAGCATTGGTACTGAACTTCATCAAGTAACAACAAATTAAATGAATCAGCCAAATAAGCAGATTACCAAAAGACAGTGCGCCTCATAGAGAAATGTTGCTCCGATACAATGCATAAAAAGCAAAAGTCCGGCTACGCAAAATGTGGACCTCAGAGATAACAGAAGCTATTTTTTTTTCCGATCCAGAGGCACTTGAGCTTTTCAGCTCTTCGGCTCGGTGCCATGGACATCGTAACCCTTCGGTTCGGTGCCACGAACACGGTAAATCTGGGGAATCTGTGGCTTTTTCTGCCATCCCGCGGAATTGAACCCGCACACACAGAGGGATAAACAGAAGCTATAAAAGACATTATTTATGAACCTCACACAAGGGTTCGTTCTAGAAATCTCTTCTTATCCTGATGATGTAAGGCAAAACAGGATTGAAGAAAATACTGAAAAAAGTCATTTCGTGGAAGAGATTGAGCGAGCTGTCAAGAATAGAACAGTATAAAGAAATTAATTTGCAGTCCCTATGTAGCACATAACGGTGCCAGAAAAAACAGAACTATTGACTTCACTGATGACAGCCACTGGTGGCTGAAAAGTTAACCAGAAAGTGGAAAAATAGTATATTATCAGTGTCGGCTAGTCATTAAGAGCCAGTGAGGTAGGGCCCCACTAAAATCAATATGTAACGTGTATTTATTCTAAAATATCATCATCATCAAGTGCCGTCTCCACATCGAAGGTTGGCTGCAATGAATCTCCAGCATCCTCTGTCTTTTGCCTTGGTGTTGCACACTGCCAGACTGTAACCTGTCCATTTCTTTAATTTGCCCTCCCACTTATCTCTCGGTCATCCTCTTGCTCTTCCCCCCTCAACTTTCCCTCTAGTAAATGTTTTATCATGGTGTCATGTCTTTTATGTGCCCAAAATACTTTACTTGTCTGAATTTTCTTTTTCTTAATAATTGTTTCTTCATGCCTAGTTTTCCTAAAACTTGTTTATTTGTCTGTTTTTCTGTCCATGATAAAATATAATGTAAATTAAAATATAATGGAAGTCTAAAATATATCCTAACACAAATCCATGATTTTTTCCCAAAGTTTTTGTCTGGCCCCCACTAACAAAATGATCACGATCCGCCACTGTATATTAGACAACTCTGAGACGAAAATGGTGGAGATAACGGATTCTGGAAGCATTCTTATAAACTTGATAGATTTGTCAGTGTATCATTCAGCTTATGTATATTTACATTGGAAATTGTGTGAATTCAGACAACATCTTCTTCAAGCAAACAGTTTTGCTAAAGTAAACTGGAATAGCGTCGAAATATTTTGGAAACACTGTTTAGGATGTGCACAGATTTTAAAATCAATAAATGTATTTGTTTGTTAAAATCGTTTTCTTGATTGCAATTATTTATAGTTTAAATGTGAGAAGTGGTTCGTAAGCGTTATCATCAGCTTGTGCCGTTTGCAGATCAAAGAGTACCTGCAATAAATTTAGAGCAAATTATGGTTTTTGTCCGTGGTGGTAGACTGTGACAGTTTGATGCCTGTTTATCTATTGATATGTTTCCTTTCAGTTATATCTCCGTCTTCCAGTTTCGATCTTGCCCTTAACGGCACCATGAATTTCTCTCTTATTTTCAGCTTTAAGTGCCCCCTCAATTGTCCCCACAATTACTACTACCTCTCATCTACTCCCTCAACTGCGTGTTGAATTGCTCCCTCAACTGCCCTCTTAACTGCCCCCTAACTGCTCCTCAACTTTTCCCTCAACCGCTTCCTCAACTGCATCATCGACTGCCCTCAGTTGCCCCCACAACTGCATTATCGACTGCACCCTCAGTTGCCCCCTCAACTGCATCATCGACTGCACCTTCAGATGTAGTATCAAACAATGTGTCATGTTATTTCATGTAATCAAAAAACATTTTGTGTCGAACTTTTTCTTATTTTATTGGTTCTCTTTCATTCTTTATTGGTTCATCTCTTTCATCTCAACTTATTTAACATGAATTTCATCTCAGGAAAAACCCTGACTATTCGTTATATCCATATTTCACACGCTTCCCCTTTGTCTTCGATGTGTTTGTTTGTCACGTTTTCTTTACATGCAATTTTACACATCGAAACATTAATAATGACAGTGCATAGAAAAGCGACAAACATTGTGTATATATGTCAGAAAGGAAATGTGTGGGATATCACGGTACGTCACCACCAACTGCTCCCTCAACAGTTCCTCAACTGTCTTCTTAGCTGCCACCTCTACTGTCCCCTCATCTGCCCCTCCACTGCCCCTCAACTGAACTGTCCCCTCAACTATCCACTCAACTGTTCCCCACAACTGCCCCCTCTAACAGTAAAAATTGACCTCAGCATTCAGAAAAGGGCAAAATACTAAACATATAAGAGGTGACTGGAAAATCAAGAACTCTTTTACTGCGATTGATAGCAAACGTGGTCTCTGACAGCAGCACACCACAGAAAGCTCACCACGTGTGAAATGAAATGCTGCAGGAAGGCATTGGGGTTTGGGGAATGGGGGAGGGGTGGTCCCCAGGAAAGATAAACTACGAAATGAGAAAATCAAAAGCAGAGTGGGCATAACTTTATGCACTGAATACATTGAAATACAACACATGCAGTGGTTTGGACATTTAATGAAATACAACCAGCCACCAATAACAGCCTACAATACGAAGAGATCAGGCACTAAGGAAGACCAAAGAAGACCAAAGATCCAAGGAAGACCAAGAAAAGATGGATAGACAATATCAAGACCACACTAAATAAACACGGATATAACACAACAAGGGCGACTCATCGGGCCCTGGAAAGCAAATTAAAACCCCCACCACTACGCTTAACGGCAAGAGTGGACAACCAATTCCATCATCCACCTGGAAAAGACAATATACGAGTAAAATAGATCACGGAGTCATGTAAAGAATATTCCACAATTGTCACCTATTCTGTAACAGACTGCATCTATTCATTTATGCAATAAACCAGAGCTATGGCACTTAACATGCTTTCTGAAATTATTTTTTGGTGATGACCTACTCTGTTAGAAGCAGGATCTGCCAACATTAAATCATATTTATGACATTCATGATAACACACATGGTCAGTCTCTCTGTGGCAGTGTCAGCTTCTTACTATCAGATAGGAGAATGTTTGATAAACACTTTGGGCAAATTATTTCATCTGTTAAATGATACTTCTTTTTTTTCAGCAGGTTGTGGCCCCTGTATTTTATCTGAAAGTTTTGTAGCGTAGAGATAAGGTGCTTGTCTCTCGTGTTAAAGATACCAGGTTAGCTCCCTCTTGGAGCCATCTGGATATTTTTTCACAGATCCTTAATCTCAGTTTAGGTGAGATCGAGCTGCGAGTCATATCGGAGATGGACGATAAAACGAATGTCCTTTGTTCAATTTGAGCACGTAAAAGAAACATTTTCAGTTCAAAATCGAGAAGAGCAGGCTGGCAAGGCTCTGCCCGGACAAAATTCATTAGAAAAGATTAAAAATGAAATTTTTACAAAAATATCTTCACCATCTGCAAAATTACTTCAGGGATCCTCGCCAGTGCTACGGAGTTCATGCACTGCAGCTGAGATCTTCCTGTAAGAAAGAGATCGGAGGACACATGGTTACTCACCAAAGTGCAATGATAATGGTCATATCAATCAATCAAACAATCAGCCGGATATAATGAATGGGAGTGGCAGTATACTTGTTTTCAATCCTAACATGAACCAAACTGTACTGCCTTGAACGCTAGGTGGTGTCGACTTATGTGGACTGGTTAATGATTCATCAACCAAAAAAGTGTCCAAAGGCAAAGGAGTAGCTTTAATGTAACGGGTTTCCCCATATGGCTCCACCACTGATTTCATGAATGACACACACTCTGATGAGAGTGTTCTACTAAGCAATAGCTTCGTAGCTACATCAACACTTCTAGAGATCTCTGGAAAGAATTTCACATGCGACTTAGTTTTGACTTGAACCCACAAGTTTCAGAATGCCGGCCCTGTGTGCAGACTCATTTTAAAGTATCATCATTTGATTTCTTAGCTGTCCTTAGAACTTTCAATATTCTTCTGTAAAATCACACCACTGTGACCTTCAGAAATTGTATTGCTTGCTTGTTCATTGTCCATGATTTGCTGCCATACATAAGTAGTGAGTACTTTTATCTAAATCAATGCACGTCAACAGTTAGATTGCAAAACTTTGGATTACAGATAGAGGGGGCATAAAATAACAGCACAATAAGCGTATGAGTACGTTCTTGAATCAATATCAAACTCTTGGTACAGTTATTCGCCTAATATTTGCGAAAAAATATTGTGAAGGACCACATTTGTCCACATCATAATTTTCAGTTTTTAGTTTTAGTTGTCAGATCATCATCACAGTACGTCGAACCAATTCGTCCAAAAGTGCTCCGATTTTCCCCTCAGTATGTCTCTCAGTGTGTGGCGACTACCTCGGTTCTTTGTTGGTTTACTTTTCTTCTTTGCCTACCAGAATAGGATTCTTGTCTAGCTACACCACGTTTGACTTAGAATTCTTGTAGTCTGGTTAGTATTGTAGATTCACCACTATTACTTGAATCATGTATACGCCCTCTCTCTCTCTCTCTCTTAGAGAATGTTATCATCATCATGAGAGCATTCAAGGTATTCCAAACTTGCACAAAATTACTTAGAGTTGTTAGATTTTGCAATAATAAAAACGTAAACGAGTCTAGGGTGGCGTCTGTGGCTTAGGGGATAGTGACTCGGTCTATTAACCCCACGTTCTGAGTTCGAATCACGCTGCGGACAGTTTGGTTGCAAATTATTTTGAGTGGATTTTTACAAAGGACGATGGCACCACCCGTTCAGAAAGCAATGGCAGACTACTGAACGCAATAATACCTAGAAATATCACAAACGGCGTTAAAAAAGCTGGGTTGATTCGCGAAAAAGTCCTGTAAAGGATATGCAATTAACTTTAACAGAGTCTAGACTTTAACATCTGTGTCTCCATAACAACCATTATTATTATCGTAATACGAAACAGTAACACGATTCCGGATGTTGAAAATTCTGGAAATCTTAATTAGCAGAGACCAAAAAAAAAACCAACACTGGTAGCTATGATTGTTTGAAATAGCAAACCTGTCTGAAAACTTCAAGCGTGAGGATTTAGTTTCATAATCATATGTCTATAGCCCGAACATATATATATATATATATATAATTCATTTGCTACTGTCTAGAAGTTGAAATTGTTCGTGTCCCATGTTGTAGACTGTGTTGCTGATTGTGTTTATAATGACTGAAACAATATCAAGATTAGAAACATAAATAATAATGTAGATGGATGTAGCTAAACTGCAATACCGGGACGGCAAACAGTTGACGACAACACCGAGGAAAGACAATAAGACTGACAGCGTAGCAGACAATTTTGCACAGAAGATTGCATATTATGGTAGGAGTGCAACAACAAAATAGAAGGTAATAGTTTGACTACGTTAACTACGACTGCTGGACAATAGAGATAGTGGCATAAGGAGATTGATATGAACAGTGGAAGAGAACAGTCGTGTGTGTTACTTAGTAGCTAGATCACAGATTCCCAAACTTTTTCGGCCCACCGCCCACTTTGCACAACCTAAACTTTGTAATGTCCCTCTCCCCATTATAACAGTTTGCCAACGCACCCCCAACATATATATCATCATCATCAGGTGCCGTGCCGGCTGGCGTAGGCGATCATGGATCTCCATAAATCTCTGTCGTTGGTGTTGCTATTTAACTCAGATGTTGACGCTCTACAGTGCCACGAGGTCAGGCTATCCACAATTTTCACCAATGAGATTCCCTATAATGTCTTTCACTATTTTCGATAAGTTTTGATCAATAACATTTCTTGGAAAAATAATGTGGTGGCTTCCCATTGACATCCACATCCACATGAGGAAATATGCTCCATCTTGGACAACCATTTGCGGTTGTCAGGAAAGTGAGTGCCCCTCTCTGACCAACAGTGGAGGTTTCCACTTATACCGGTGGATACTCGGTGACTTGACTTATATTACAAAATAACGGGAGAACACTGTGTTGTCGTGTCGCTCGAACTGATAACACATATATACATGCTCTATTTTACCTTTGACATAGAAAATTGATATATATTTCTGTCAAATATGGTAGATTTTCAAATAATTATATACATGAAATAGAAAATTGTTTAAAAAATGGATCGTGTAAGACGGGCATAAGATGAATTAAAATGGAGAATTCAAATTTTGTATGATTATTTAATTGCAAAATCACGAAACAAAATACCCCCGATCCAAATGCTTCTGAACCCACTACGCCCCCACCTCTTTACTGAAAGGCTTCAGCGCCCACTGGAAACGGTATCGCCCACTTTGGGAACCCATGAGCTAGATAGAATAGTCAAGGTAGATATCGTAGAGTTGAAAGACATACTGACAAACTATGTATCCTTCATAATGAACGCTGAATATACCATGTAATCTACTACCAATAAATGTGAACCACGCCTGAATATGGTCTGTTATCTATACGTTGTATGAGTGTCTGACGCTATGAACATAATAGTTGTTACAACATCAGCTCGAGACATTAGTACTACAATTTGAAGACCTCTGCATAATACATAACAATAGGACCTTATATAACAACAGGATTGAACAAAACTAGATTGAATTAACTCTTCTAATGTAAACTTTCATCAAATGGTGTCTGCCAAGAATAGAGGAAATGGGATTGTATGATATGGTCACAATTTGGGAGTTCTTCTTCTACTTCTTCTTCGATCGGTTCCATATCTCATCATCATCATCATCAGGTGCCGTGCCGGCTGGCGTAGACGATCATGGATCTCCACAAATCTCTGTCGTTGGTGTTTGCTATTAACTCAGATGTTGACGCTCTACCGTGTCATGAAGTCAGGCCATCCAACATTTTCTCTCTGTCTTCCTCTGTCTCGTCTACCCTCAATTTTACCGGTTGTCACGATGTGTTCTAAACCTCCCTCCTCATCACATGCCAGAAAAATGATGACTGCCTCTTTCTTATATTGATGATGAGCTTTCTCTGTGTCTTGATCTCATTCAGTACCTCAACATTAGTCATTTTAGCAGTCCATGGGATTCTCATCATTCTTCTATAAAACCACATTTCTGTGGCTCTCATAGATATTTCGATCTGTGTGTTCATTGTCCATGACTGGCAGCCGTATGTCAGTATTGGTTCTATGTAGCACTGAATAACTCACATTCTGATCACAATTGACAATGACTCTTTTTAATCACTCTTTGTGATTTATATGTGATCTGAGAGAGCAGCAGTAACGCAGTTGTTAGTGAAGTGGCTTCTTACGTTAGTGATCCGGGTTCATTTCTACAGTGATCGTGGATTATTTTTCCGACCGTAACTGCTCTCGGGTCGACCCAGTCTGAATTATGTACCAGGAAAAACAGTGGGAAGTAAAGACGCAGTTCACCACATCACCCATCGTGTGCCGACGGTCAATGAAAAAACCGGGTCTGACACCGTATTACTCAATACACCTCAAAGGTTTGAAAAATGGTTCCTTTACTTTACTTCAGTGGCGGTTCGATGTCATTTTTGTTCGTGGGGCCAGACACAAATTTTTGGAAAAATCATGGGTTTTGAAGTATTTTCTATTATTTGTCTATTTGGGGAAGTTATTCTCCCTTTCGATTATTGGTGGGGCCGGGCCCCACTGGCCCTAAATGACGAGCCGCCACTGCTTTACTTACTATGTGATCTGAGCTTAAGAGCGATTTTTACCTTGTGTCAGTTATACGCCTACAAGTAGGCCACCAGCACATACTAATTTTGCGACGCTTTTTATTTACTAGGATAGCTTCCGTGATCCTTACCTCAGTCCCTCTTATGACATGACTTGTACGTCGCTGTGTTACTAATCTTTACTCCCTTTGTAAGTCTCGGCAACACATGGCGAATAGGAAGTTCATGAAAGGAATCAGACAGTGAACCGTCCCGTGTGTTTGACGGGGTGCTCTCAAGGGAGCAGGAAATAGCAACATTGTGACCTACAAGGCATGTCATAAGAGGTGACTAATGTAGGGTTCTAGGAAAGCTACCCTAGTACATAGTTCATAGTTCATAAGTACGGTTCCAACTTCACTGCAACGGGTCACCCCATAATTGCTCCGTTCCTGTGCCAACGAAAATCACACAAAATGCTAACAACTGAGAAATGTTTCCTGTGTGAGCTAATTCCAGAATGAAACAGCCGCGTACCGCCACAAAAAGCAACAAGCACCGCATAAAATGCATATGGCCGTCGCTAATGTAGCAACACAAAACTGTTCATCACTTGAATTGCAATTCTTGTCAAGGAACATCAATCAGACAAAATTCAGCTTTCCTGCAATATAACTGCATACGGCAGATTGAGCTTGTTCGTCATAACCGCTGTCCGCCATTCTCTGAATACACACAACAAACGCACGGTTGACACAGCGAAAAGCATTCCATGTAACATTCATAGCTCACAGCGTTGCTCAAGCACCAACTCAGTAGCTCGGCAAACGAAACCGGAAAATACCTGACCAAACATTGCGGAAATGCGCTAGCAAAGTCGTATTCAGAATCAAACAGGCATGACTTTGAATGGCCCTCCCGCATTCCGCCATTGTTGGCCAGATTTTTATGTACCCTAATACATAAAAGTGTTGTAGAAATCGGATGTGCTGGCCTACTTGTAGGCACAACACACACTCGCTCTTAGTCTCGGATTACATACAAATCACAAAGAGTAGTTAACAACTGGTCGATATGGAGCGATCGAAGAAGAACAAGATCACAGTGAGCAAAGAAGATACGAATCAACGATAGCGCTATTTAGGACAAATCTGGAGAAAATCCTAAGGGAATATAACAGAATGAGCCTTTTACTGGAACCCACCGCCCGAGTGGTTACCGGGGCCCAAATTTGGGGTGTAAAGAATAGAACCACTGTTACCTGCCCGCATGTCGTAAGAGGTGACTGAGGAGGTTTGGCTGAAATCGGATGCATGTGTCCTAAACATGTAGATGTCTATGCGTTTAGGGGCCTACCAAACCAATGTGCAACGTATACACGTTCTTGGCAAAGATCAAACATATCACAAAGAGTGATTAAAATTGATCGTAAAGAACGAACGCAAAGAAGAAGAAAAGATTGGAACCCACAAGGAAAGGGAAAGAAAGGGAAGCCTAGGAATACATGAAAAATATATTTTGAGGCAAAGATTAAATATACAGAGTAGCTAAAGGTAGTTGCAAATGATATCAATAGATAGGAAGACTTAGTGTGAATTATTTGAGGTCATATGTCCTCAGGGTTAAAAGCATAAACAAAAGAGATAATAAATAAATGTTACAAAGTTCTGACCATAATTTCTTTTATGTCACCGACGTTTTATCACAAACAAGTTGCGCGTTTTCCTTATCTTTTTATATTATTGCATATTTTTATATTATTTGTATATTAAATATTTATATTATATTTTGTTTTAATATTTAAAGCTCTTTATATGTTTATACTAAAACTAAATACAGGGATATTTTTTTAATTACAGAATTTTCAATTCCAATGTTGTATCAATCCTAACAAATGCCAGCAGATTTGGAAAATGACTAAAGATATGGAAAGCAAGTTGAATGCATTTGAAAATAGATGTCTGCAAAACATAACGAGCATAACATGGAACGAATTCGGGAGAAGTGATGAAATCAGAGAATTGTTTGGTCAACCACTAGTAACAACGGTTACAAGAAGAAGAAGATGGCGGTATGTTGGGCATACCTTGAGAAGAAATGATCAAAAAATACAATAGCAGGCATTAAAGTGGGAAACAAAGGGTTCAAAATAGAGAGGACGACATAAGTAAATGAACTGAATCGAATTTAGCTGTGAGGGGCAAGAAATATCACTCAATCCCATGGACTAAAGAGATTGAGCCAGTTGTCCAGGACAGAGCGATACGGAGAAATTACTTGCTGGCCCTACGTTACGTATAACGGCCCGAGATGAATTTATAATTTGTTTAAACATATATATATATATATGACCAACACAAGGCGAAAGAAGGGAAGTAATCATAAATAAGATAAAATCTAGAAGAGGAAGTAATCATAAATAAGATAAAAATCTAGAAGAGTAGAAAAATATTGTATGAGATAAAAGAAACAATTCAAATATTACACATATTACATATAGAAAATATCGAATATTCTATAAACCATATTGAACAACCATGGTGGCAGGTGAACATGGAGATGCCATCAATATAATTGAAAATGATCATTTGAGAGATGAAAAGACATCATTAGGTAAAGTACACAATTATGTCAATAGACAAGCTTATAGAGCGGCCTTTGATGTCTTAGAGGAGTAGTTCTCAAACTGTATGAAGTCGGGGCACACTTGAAATCCTACAAAAAATCGTAGGCGCACTGTACACAAAAACTTAATAAATAAGATGCAAAAAGCAAAGAAATACAGACATTATTGGAAAATGCTACAGTACCTTATTCATCATTAAATGTCTGCCTATGAGAAGCATGGGTATAACGTGTTAACACGTCTTTAGCTCAAAGAGAAGAAATAATAGTAAACGAGTAAACACGTTTAAGCAGTGACTGTAAGAACGACTAAACCCGTCTTTAGCAGCAAAGTGGTTAAAAATGCAATTATTCTGGAAGAAATTGTAAGAAAATGTCAGAATTTACGCTATTTGCTAAAAGTTGCTTTGCAGCACAATGGTGCACGCTGACCCCACGTTCCCGGCCTCTGATCTGGAATTTCCTAGGGGACAGCTAGGAATGTCATCGGGTACACTGGTGCGCCTTTGTACACACTTTGAGAACCACTTTCTTAGAGGTAATTGATATGAATCAATCAATGAATACTCTGACTAGGAAGAAGGTGTTGCGATGGTCGTAGTGGTAGAGAAAGAATATGTATTAGTTATTGGTTACACAGAACCGAGGTCATTGCACTGCGGGCAGACCCATAGGTGCTCACTCTCCCCCAACATATATCGACGAGTATGCATACTGATGGTTCCTGTGGGTCGCTGGTAAAACACACTTCTCACTCTGCCTCTTCTTCTTCTTCTTCTTTGCGTTTGTTCTTTACTACCAATTTTAATCACTCTTTGTGATATGTTTGATCTTTGCCAAGAACGTGTATACGTTGCACATTGGTTTGGTAGGCCCCTAAACGCATAAACTTCTACACGCTTAGGACATGTGTATCCGATTTCAGCCAAACCTCCTTAGTCGCCTCTTACGACGTGCATGGCAGGTAACAGTGGTTCTATTCTTTACATCCCAAATTTGGGCCCCGGTAACCACTCGGGCGGCTCTGCCCCTAAGGCATTCAGTTCTACCTGTATAGAGAATAAATACGTTTTTTTAAGAACCGCTACTCTTGATTTTTCATGAAAATATGCTCTCCTCCCCTTACTAACTACGTGTTTTTCTCACTTTGTCTTCGATTTCTCTCTTTCAGAACTGTCATCATATTTACAGTGTTTTTATTCTATATATTTCTTGACAACGGTCTTTTAGTAGATACGTCGATGTGTTTTTCTTTTGTGCTTAAAAAACTACTTTTCTTTTTCAAATAGTAGCATGTCCCATGCGGAACGTCACTTTCATCACAGCCCGCCTGAAAACCTCCCTCTCTCTAGCTAGTTATCCCATCTCTTCCAGCGTCACGTTCAATGTTTCTTTTATATCCTGCAGCAAACTTTTCTTCATTTAAAAAAATGTTTCTCCTTGATACATCATTTTTATGTTCATTGTATCGATAATCAAATTTTCTCTGATAATTAAGTATGTACAAAGAAAACTTCACTCTGTTATCAATGTCAAATATGATTCATGACAAGATCACAGAAGAGAAAGATGACAGTAAGAAAGATATATACTTGCGAAAAAGCTAGTAATATCAAAACTACAAAGAAAAAACCTGTGCTGGTGTCCAATAGACATCTTCTTCATGTTAACCACTCTGTGTGACTTGTATGTGATCTGAGCATAAGAGGGATTTACGTTGTGCCAGTTACGAACATATAAGTAGAACAGCCAATCCGATTTTTACGACCCTTTTTATTTACTAGGGTAGCTTTACTAGTCCACTACCACAGTCTCCTCTAACCACAGTCACCTCTAACCAGTCTCCTCTAACCACAGTCTCCTCTAACCACAGTACCCTCTAACCACAGTCTCCTCTAACCACAGTCTCCTCTAACCACAGTCTCCTCTAACCACAGTCTCCTCTAACCACAGTCACTTCTAACCACAGTATCCTCTAACCACAGTACCTCTACCACCACAGTCCCTCTTAAAACAGTCCCTCTAACCACAGTCATTACCACTATTCCATATTCTAACCACAGTCCCCTAATTACCCACTTTCCTTTCTAACCACAGTCCCCTCTAACCACAGTACCTCTAGACAGCCCCTCCACAGTCCCTCTACCACAGTCCCTCTAACCACAGTCCCTCTACCACAGTCCCTCTAACCACAGTCCCTCTAATCCACAGTCCCTCTACTCACAGTCCCCTCTAACCACAGTCCCTCTAACCACAGTTCCTCTAACCACAGTCCCTCTAACCAAGTCCCTCTAACCACAGTCCCTCTAACCACAGTTCCCTCTAACCACAGTCCCCTCTTCCAACCACAGTCCCTCTAACCAGTCCCTCTAACCACAGTCCCTCTAACCACAGTTCCTCTAACCACAGTCCCTCCTAATACCACTGTCCCTTCCAACCACAGTCCCCTCTAACCACAGTTCCCTCTAACCACAGTCCCCTCTAACCACAGTCCCCTCTAACCACAGTCCCTCTAACCACAGTCCCCTCTAACCACAGTCCCTCTAACCACAGTACCCTCTAACCACAGTCCCTCTTACCACAGTCCCTCTACCACAGTCCCTCTCTTCACAGTCCCTCTAATCACAGTCCCTCTTACCACATCTCTTCTCCCTTTCCACAGTCCTCTTTCCACAGTCCCTCTAACCACATGTCCCTTTAACCACAATTCTTCTTATCCAGTCCTCTTACCACAGTTCCCTCTAACCACAGTTCCCTCTTACCACAGTCCCCTCTAACCACAGTCCCTCTAACCACAGTCCCCTCTAACCACAGTCCCTCTAACCACAGTCCCCTCTAACCACAGTTCCCTCTAACCACAGTTCCCTCTAACCACAGTCCCCTCTTACCACAGTCCCTCTTACCACAGTCCCCTCTAACCACAGTCCCCTCTAACCACAGTCCCTCTACCACAGTCCCCTCTAACCACAGTCCCCTCTAACCACAGTCCCTCTAACCACAGTCCCCTCTAACCACAGTCCCTTCCAACCACAGTCCCTTCTAGATTTCACTATTTACTTCTTAATATAAATGTTGGAGGTAGGGCAAGAATGTAGTGATCATGTGTGTGCTTATTCTAAAATACTTTGTAAGCTGCTATTCATTTTACCACTGTTCGTCATGTCGTTCGTTTCATCTTTTGTATGGCATCACTGTTGCACTGTACTCGTTATACTTTTTCAGTTTGGCTCTTTGTTGTAGTCGATAGGTGTCTTCTTCTTCTTCTCTTCTTTGCGTTCGTTCTTTACGACCAATTTTAATCACTCTTTGTGATATGTTTGATCTTTGCCAAGAACGTGTATACCTTGCATGTTGTTTGGTAGGCCCCTAAACGCATAGAATTCTAGACGTTTAGGACATGTGCATCCGATTTTAGCCAAACCTCTTACGACATGCGCGGCAGGTAACAGTGGTTCTATTCTTTACACCCCAAATTTGGGCCACGGTAACCACTCGGGCGGATAGGTGTCTTAAATCATTTAATTTGTTGTTATTTTATGAATAGTTTCCATATCCAATTTCACATCTAGTTTCACATCCAGTTTTTTCTGATTTTTTTCATTTCTAACTGTCTCTTATTTTAACTCTTGCAGGTCTTATAAGACGCATCATCTCCTTCATTACGATTTGACAATGTTAAACATTATTATTGATCAGATATTCAGTAACAAAGAAGGCCACACCTGTTAGGAAACTATGTACCCGAACATACACCAAAAGAAATATTAAAATCGGCAGGACAATGTCTTAGAGAATTTTTAGATCAGAAACAGGTGCCACCAAAACTCTAACATAATCCTCAATGACCGAAAATTTTCAAATATTTGTTTAGTTTTATTCAAACTAGGACTTGGTTTCGGAAGCGCCTGCCCTACAATAGTAGGTGCCTAATGAGGGCGTAAAGTTCTAATCGTTCTTGACAAAGACCGCTTATAAAATCACAAGAACATTCAGCCATATGTACATGTGGACAGGCACATCAGACTGCTGAGCACATACTTCAAGACTGCCTCGAATATTATATACAGAGGCAAACTCACTGGCCTAATGAAACAACACTCGACAGAAAACTACACGGACCTCTGTGTGAGCTACAAAAGACAGTGAAGTTTATACAAGAGACAACATTGAATATATAGACAATATTTCAAGCGAACGAAAGGAAGAAAAGAAGCAGGGGCGGCTCGTCATTAAGGGCCAGTGGGGCCTGGCACCACCAATAATCGATAGGGAAAACTTTCAGGAATAGACAAATAATAGTAAATACTCCAAAAACCATGATTATTTTCCGAAAATTTGTGTCTGGCCCCACCAAGAAAAATAACGAGCCGCCACTGGAAAGAAGGATCCCAATAAGAATGATAAAAATGGTCGAGAAGAAAGATACAAACAAACAAACACATATTCACACTTTGCTATCATTAGTTGAAGCATTAACACAATATCAAAATACAGAAATGAGAGATACACTGAACAAACAATGTCAACATTATCAAAGAATTGTTATACAATCGATATTGTCTCATTGTAAAATAAATGTTAAAGATAAGACTGGGAGATTAGCAAAAGTACCATGACAAATAATGTGTGATAACAAATAAAGTAATCTTGAAACAAACAAAGGTTATAAAGATAACAAGATATTAGTTATAATAAACTTAGTCATATATGACATATTGCATAACAACATCGCCTGTGTGTTCCCGGAGCTCTCAAGGATTGTGGGGGTAAAGAATAGTACAACTGAGACCTACAAAGCATGTCGTAGAGGCGACTGATTTAGGGCCTAGGGAAGCTAACCTAGTAAATAAAAAGCGTCGAAGAAACCGGATGTGCTGACTCACTTGTAGGCGCATAACTGGCACAACGTGCAATCGCTCTTAGGCTCAGATCACATACAAATCACGCAGAGTGGTGAACAAGGGGTCGATATGGAGCAATGAAAGAAGAATAAGAAGAAACATCAGGTATAGTAGACCAGTATCGGCTATTCGCTATCGAAGACTATTTGTGTGCTAGTACTTGTTACGTAGTTCATTTTATACAGCAATGTTGTATTGTTTGCACCACCTAGCGTTAACCCTTTGAGACGCTAAGCCTATATACTGGCTAAGGTTTTTTTAGAATGTTACTAAGCTGATATGTCGGCTTTTGTCTGCCCGATCAAATAACCGAATGTTTCTTCAAACTAACGTTACTGAATTTGATATATAATATGTCTCATTACAAAGAAATTATACTTGAATTATAAATCGTGTACTCGTGAACTCACTTAAACACACCGTCATTCATTGGATACCATCACATTGCAATATAAACGGAAATGAACAAGCTGACAAGCTAGCTAACGAAGGTGGGCGACTACCGCAGACTGATCACGAGATCAGCTATGAGGAGGCCAGAATAACGATCGGTTGGCAGTATAAAGAAAAATGGTCTAAGACCACCCACAACACAGCAGCAGAGATGGATACTATGGTCTATCCCGTAGCGAACAAGTCGCTATATTCCGTCTCTGTACTCACCATATCAGACTCCGGGCTCACATGTTCAACAAATTTAATATTGGCACAACTAGCCTGTACCACTTCGAAAAGGCGGACATGACGGCAGAGCACATACTGCAAGACTGCCAGTTGTTAGCAGGCCTGAGAAACGAAACCCGATAACACAGAGCTTTGCCAGAAGCTGCACGGAGAGATGGAGTCAGTAACAACAACCAAATAATTCATGATAACATTTGGTTCATCGGTCTAGGCGGGGATCGACAGAGAGAGAGCGAGAGAGAGAGAATTGTAAATGTCTAAACTACTTAACATTGAATGTTAAATTTGCATCGCAAAATAGATGCGTCCAGGGGTAAACATAAATGCGGAACGAAATGGTTCAGCAACGATTATTAAGTAAAGTGCACCAACTAACGAGAATATATTTCAAGATAACAAATATAAACGAATACTTTAAAGTAACCGAAACACACATCACTTCTATTTATTTCATATTGTTCTATGTTCCTCAGACGTCACTGGCTCAATAAGGAAATGACAAAAGGACCAAATAAAGTTATCATGTGTAATGAGGATCTTATATTTGTCCTACGGAAAGACGTAGGCAAGGGATCAAGGGTAGGTAGCTTAATGTCTGTTGTCTGCTTCATTATTTTATTGTTATATGTTGACTATAAGAGAAAGTTTATCATCAATATGAGAAAGATGGCATTGTTACTATTCTTTGCTCCCCTTGTGAGTCCCGGCAATACACCAGCGAGTGTTTGTTTAATCTGTTAGACCCTGTCCTTCAACGAAGTATATGTATTCTAAAGACAAAGGACTAGCTCCATTGCACTAGCGGTTATTGCACTAGCGGTTATTGCACTAGCGGTTATTGCACTAGCGGTTATTGCTCTAGCTCCATTGCACTAGCGGTTATTGCCATAGCGGTTATTGCACTAGCGGTTATTGCACTAGCGGTTATTGCACTAGCGGTTATTGCACTAGCGGTTATTGCACTAGCGGTTATTGCACTAGCTCCATTGTACTAGCGGTTATTGCACTAGCGGTTATTGCACTAGCGGTTATTGCACTAGCGGTTATTGCTCTAGCTCCATTGCACTAGCGGTTATTGCCATAGCGGTTATTGCACTAGCGGTTATTGCACTAGCGGTTATTGCACTAGCGGTTATTGCACTAGCGGTTATTGCACTAGCGGTTATTGCACTAGCTCCATTGCACTAGCGGTTATTGCACTAGTTCCATTGCACTAGCGGTTATTGCACTAGCGGTTATTGCACTAGCGGTTATTGCACTAGCGGTTATTGCACTAGCGGTTATTGCACTAGCGGTTTGCACTGCGGTTATTGCACTAGCGGTTTTGCACTAGCTCCATTGCACTAGCGGTTTGCACTGTTCCATTGCACTAGCGGTTATTGCACTAGCGGTTATTGCACTGCGGTTTGCACTAGCGGTTATTGCACTAGCGGTTATTGCATTAGCTCCATTGCACTAGCGGTTATTGCACTAGCGGTTATTGCACTAGCGGTTATTGCACTAGCGGTTATTGCACTAGCTCCATTGCACTAGCGGTTATTGCACTAGCGGTTATTGCACTAGCGGTTATTACACTAGCTCCATTGCACTAGCGGTTTCCCTTCTGCCACGGTCCCTCTCCGAAGAAATGGCACTCTACCCGCCAATAATATTGCACCGCAGATCCAAGTAAAAGAAGACCGAATAGCTTAGTCGACAAATCGGAAATGCCCGTGTGATTGGGGCTGAATTATATATATATTTGATAGACACTCAGCTTTAGTGCAATTTTACTCAATTCTTTGAGTTCATGGTTAATTATTAATGAAATTTAATAATAATACTGATATTCCTTAGTGTTAATCTTAACTTGTAACATAATATAACCTTGATTTAGCATATTGTGTGGTTTTTTAAATGAATTTGTCTTTATCTAATGATACTGGAATGCAATGTCACGAGACAGTTGTGGTCTTATTTTCTAACATTTTTACCTGTACTAGCTGGCCTTATGTAGTCGGCGGCCACGATTGCACAAAGTACGACCTGTATATCTAGCTCTCAATATCATCCAATCTCAGATATCTCTGAAAAATACACTTATGAAAAGAAAGATGCGGTCCGGATTCGAAACCCCGACTTCCAAAATGCAAGTAAAATGGTTTAACCACTTAGCCACAGAGATCATACTGAAGTTCTAAGGTTATATAAATGTCGTATATATAGATGTTATTTGATCACTTCGCGACTTCCTGTTGGATGAAGACACTAAAATAGATGTTGAATCGATCTAACGATATAAGCAGTTTGAAGTTACCCGTTGTACATGTAGAACTGGATGCCTGAGGGGTAGTGTGAGGAGTGTGTTTAACCAGCGAGCCACAGGAACCATCAGTATGCATACCCTTCGAAATATGTTGGGGGAGATTGGGACCCTATGGGTCTGTTTGGAGTGCAATGACGTCAGTTCAGTAATCAATAACCAATAACTAATCTGAGCTGCTTGCACCATCTGAGGTTACAACGATCCCAATGTATTTTGCTTGGACCATCTGAGGTTGCAACGATCCCAATGTATTTAAAGTGATAGATTTGTCTTATTTTGTTCATTTGCTTGGATTGTTCATTTAGATGATATCGGGTTTTTTGAGAGTATCAAATCTTTAGCCTTTCTGATTTTAAGATCATCATCATTATTATCAAATAGTGTGTCCTAAGAAGAACTTTGCCACCCCAACAGTCCTCTGGAATTTCTTTCTCTCACAGGTCAGATGTCTCTGCTCTGCAGTCGTCATGTTCAAACCATCAGTTACATCATGAATCCTTCTTCTCCGTGGTCTTCCTTTTATTCTCTTTGCCGGTATGCCTCCTTCCATGATGGTCTTCTCCAACCCTTCGTATCTTTTTATATGTCCAAAATATCTCAATTGTCTCTTTCTCATTTGTAGCATAAGCCAGTTTTCTTTCATTTTGAGTTCTTTCTGAATAGATGCATTTGTTATCTTCTCTGTCCATGATATACGGACGACTCTTCTGTAACACTTATATTCAAAAGCTTCTATATGCTTTTCCACTGACTTATTAAATGTCCATGCTTCACACCCATACGATGCACTGGGAATACAGTGCATATACATGCTCTTAGTATTCTGTTCTGTTTTCCTATCAGTTCTGTTTCATACTAATTTTTGTTGCTTAATTTTTTTGTAAAGTCATGTTTGTTCTTCTTTTAATTTCCGTCATCGATTTTAAGATGTAGACCTTTATTGTTACTTCATTTCATCCTCATATTAAATAGTTCCTGATGTTCTATTTTGTCATTTTCTGATATCATCGATAGTTGATATTCTCAAAGAATGAAATTCTGTTTTTTCACTAAAACTGCTCGGTGTCTCTGTTTCTTGACATTATATGGTTATGTTGAAGATGAAAGAATTGATTCGAATCTTCAGATATGTCTCCAAGTTTCTAACAGGCCTCATCACGACAGGCATTATGTCGTACATTTGCTTCGTTAACTGTTCATTATGCCGATCCAGCGTCTCTGAGTTCCTAATTATTCTATTCAGACGCCATGGGGGTGTGAGGTTTATTGATTTGTTTTGTAGCTCTGGTAACATTCCTGCATCATGTCACAAACTTATGAGATGAGTAACTAGGTTTCAGAATGTCAGGACATCGCTAGGAACTAATGTCAGCTGTTGGGTTGAATATAGAATAATGTTATTGCCATGCGACCAGAGTCTCTGACGTTACGAAATCAATTCTGCAGACTAATAATGAAAGGAAAAGCAAAATAAAAGCGGTGTAAAAGATAATCGTCTGTGTGTTGCCGGTACTCGTAAGGGGAGCAAAGAATAGTAACACTATAACATACAAGGCATGTAGTTAGAGGTCACTGAGGTAGGGACCTAGGGAAGCTACCCTAGTAAATAAAAAACGTCGCAGAAATCGGTTTTGTTGGCTCATTTGTAAACGTATAGCTGGTACAACGTACAATTGCTCTTAACCCTTACGCTGCTACATACTTTCTGAAGGCTGAGCTAACAATAGCTACTCTTTGTTTCTAGGTCACAAACGTGAATGTAAGCCTATAGCGGTGACAGTAGCAATGTATAACATGTTAACACGTCTTTAGCCCAAAGAGGAGAGATAATAACAGACGTGTTAATGCATCTTTAGAAATGATTGGGGGAAACGTATATATACGTCCTTAGCAGCTAAAGGGCTCAGAACACATACAGAGTGGTTAACAAGTGGTCGATTTGGAGCGTTCGATGAAGAGAAAGAAGAAAAAACATGTGTGTTGCCGGAGCCCGTAAGGAGTTCAAAATTTAGTAACACAGCGAGGCAAATGGGGTAGTGGGCCAAGAAAGCTACCCTAGTAAATAAAAAGCGTCGCAGAAATCGGATGTGTTGTCCTACTTGTTGGCACATAACTGGCACAACGTAAAATCGCTCTTATGCAGAAAGCATTGAAACGCCAATGTGCCATGACGTCAAGACCAGAACATAACATTTCTACTTATATATGGTGAATATTCTGATGATTGACAGATTGATTGATTGATATATTAGATACCATCTTTCAATCAAAATCCGGAATCTTGTGTCTCCAAAACATTGATGTTTCTTATCCTTGCATCGTGTTGTGAAAAATTATTCTTTCTCCGTCTTTAACCCTTTAGCTGCTACGGACGTATATATACGTTTTTTCCATTCACTTCAAAAGACGCATTAACACGTCTGCTATTATCTCTCCTCTGTGGGCTAAAGACGTGTAACACGTTATACATTGCTACTGTCACTGCTATAGACGTACATTCACGTTTGTGACCTAGAAACAAGGAGTAGCTATTTTTAGTTCAGCCTTCGGAAAGTATGTAGCAGCGAAAGGGTTAATTATTTCACTTCTAATAATATCTCTGCCTTGCTACGTGTTTATTTTGTAGGGGATTACAGGCTCTTAAGCGAGGCACATCAGTTAACCTAAAAACTAGTTTTATTTGGCTATTTCAGAACATATAGGCCAACAAGAACACAAAAACAAAGATTGAACTCTCTGGAGGATAATCTATTAATAATCTTGAAATCTCTGCTTTTCTCTTGTCTTTTTAACATAAACCTATATCTAACGAATATAATTCATCAGCAGCGTCACGTCTCTTTATATGTTCAAAATATTGTTTTTGTCTTTGTTTCATCTCTTTTATAAATTATTTTTGTAATTCCCAATTTGTCAGATCCTCTAAATTTGTTTTCCACTTCTTACCGTTTCTTTTAAATAAGAAATATTCCTTTTTTCATTCTCAGCTTTTCCGAGCTCCTTTTTCTTCTTCTTCCAACACTCCATATCGACCATTTGTTAACTCTCTGTGTGATTTGTATGTGATCTGAGCATAAGAGCGATTTCACGTTGTGCCAGTTATGCGCCTACAAGTAGGCCAGCACATCCGATTTATATGCTGCTTTGTATTTACTTGTGTAGCATTCCAAGGGCCTACATCAGTCGCCTCTTACGACATGCATTGTAGGTCGCAGTGATACTATTCTGTGCTTCCTTTACGGACCCCGAAGCCACACGGGAGACTCCCAGATCCTAAATTATTTCAGTTTTCTATTCGTGTCCATCATGGAAGGAGGCATCACCACGGAGAAGATTGATTCATGATGTAACTGTTGTTTTAAGCAAGCCAACTGCAGAGGCGGGAAATTTGGCCTACGAGAGAGAGAAATTCCGACGGACTGTAAATATGGCAAAGTTCTGCTCAGGACCAGGTATTTGATGATGATGATGAACCGAGTCCATTAATTATGCAAACATTTTATATCCGTGCTTATTATTGAATTATAAATTATGCAAAGTTATTCTATCCGTGTCTATGAAATATGCAAAATTCGTCTATAAATCATCCACACTGATAGTTCACAAATGTCTGTTCTGTACGGCAAAGTGACCACAAACCGAATGTTCTGTACGGCAAAGTGACCACAAACCGAATGTTCTGTACGGCAAAGTGACCACATTTACCGAACGTTCTAAATGGTGTGGGTTCGATGCGGGACCGAGTCACAATAAAATAATCACAACAGTTAAACAATTTCATTTAGGCAACTTTCCCAGTCCTTCTTCTCTTCCACCATTTGCTTCTCTATAGAAGTGTTGGAGATTGCGGGGAGGAGACGTAGTGATCTTGTGTGTACTTGTTTTAAAGCACTTTGTAAGTTGATATTCATTTTCGTAAGGCTGCTCTTGATGCCGTCGTTCCATCATTTGCGTGGTCTTCCTCTTGCTTTGTATTCATTATATTTTTCTGTGCGGCTCTCTGTGGTAGGCGATACCAGCAGCCGTTAATGTGTAAGATGTGCTTTAAGGGGATTTGTCTCCGACATTTTTTTATTAATTAAGTTGAAATAATTCTTTTATAATGAAATTGTTAAGCTATGAATGTAGATCTATTTTAATGCTTAAAAAATGGAAAAGTGCATGGTTGCTATGACAACAGCGGCCATCTTTAAAAACGTACATGTATTAGAATCCTAAAATTTACAAAACAAAAACAAGATAAATGGATGAATGATTAATAAACTGTAAGCAAATCAATGAACGGAACTGATAAGAAAACAAAGCTCAGAATACTAGGAGCTTGCACTTCCCAGTAGCAACGTATGGGTGTGAAGCATGGACATTTAATAAAGCAGTGGAAAAACATATATGTGCTTTTGAATATAAGTGTTACAGACGGGTCCTTCGTATATCTTGGACAGAGAAGAGAACAAATAGATCTATCCAGAGAGAACTCAAAATCAAAGAAAACTGACTGATGCTATAAATATGAAAGAGAAAATTGAGATATTTTGGACATATAAAAAGACATGAATCGCTGGAAAAGATTCTGAGGTACCATCTGTTTAACAAGTATAAAATAGGCCCATCTGACATATGTACATGTGGCACCATCAAGATGACAGAGACACACATACTGCAAGAATGTCCAACGTACATGGAACAGAGAAAAACACATGGCCAATCCCCATATCAGTCCAAGACAAGCTATACGGAGATGTACATGGACTCCGGTTGACCACTAACTTCTTTAAAAGTATACAAATCGATGTCTGAAAACGTTGGAAGAAGAAGAAGCTGGAAAAGACCATCATGGAAGGAGGCATACCGACAAAGAGAAGAAGAGGAAGACCACGGAGAAGATGGGTTCAGGATGTAACTGATGGTTTGAACATGACGGCTGCAGAGGCAGGACATCTGGCCTATGAGAGAGAGAAATTCCGGAAGACTATTGGGGTGGTCAAGTTCTGCTCAAGACAAGCTATTTGATGATGATACAGCATATCAAATGATATCATCAAGGTTCGTAACCTTTATAGGATACGATGCTTTCTTTGCAGCACAATTAAAATTCACTCTGAAGTTCATCCACTTCGTCGATGGTCATATTCATGGTTTCTTTAATATCTTGTAGCCATCTTCTTCTTGGTCTGTCTCTGCGTCCTGGGACCCTGCCATCTAGTATTGTTCTTTCCAGGCCATCATGACGCTTTATGTGACCAAAGTATGTAATTTATATGTATAGTATGTTGTTTATCAGCCAATTCTCTTTAACATTTAGTTTTTCAAGACATCAGTGTTCTTCCTTTTTTCTGTCCATGGTATTCGTATGATCTTTCTGTATTTAGTTTCGAAGGACTGGAATTTCGTTCTTGTTTTGTGTGAAATGGTCCATGATTTACAACCATACATAGCTACTGGAAAAATGCGTGTTCTTAATACTTTTAATTTTAATATTTTGCTGGTTCTTTGCCACATGTTCTTCATAGTGTTTAACTTCTTGATTGCTACTCACACATTTATTGTATGTAAATCTCAAGACATATATTTTATTTTTAGTTTTAAATCTTACGCTTGGCAACAAACCGCACACAATGTGTCTAATTTTTCTTCCAGGCATCATTCTTTACAAAATTATCTTCTCTAGGCACTCATGTTGTTTGATGTGTCCTATATATTTACTTTTCTTTTATTTGTAATAAATGTTTCTTTTTAAAGTGTTTCTATGCTTTCCTGGTGAAATCAATATTGAAAACAATTTCTGTCTCTGTTGTCATGTTAAAATAAATGTTTCAGGAAACTATTTTCTATATTTTCTGTCTAACACATCAACAGGGAAAGGAATTCTTACTCTCCTGTTATTAAGTTTTAAATGTATGACAAAAGACGAACATTGACCCTGATATATTGATTAATGCTCGCTGCCTGCTGATACCTCCTTGATTTCTTCCTTCATCTTGCTCCATCTCTCTATCTCTTTCGTTTTAAAATATGTAATTAATATTTTTTTCCGACAATCACTCTTTCGTTCAAGATATTCCGACTTCAAAAAATTCAAATACTGCCAATCCTGAAATACTTTTTATTTTACATTTTGCCTTTCAAATTTATTCTCTTTTTTCCCACTTGTATTTGCGTTTTATCTCTTCATTGAGCATCTTATTTTTCTTTAAACGCTCCATATCGACCACTTGTTAATCTTTTCTTTGTGATTTGCATGTTATCTGAGCCTAAGAGCGAGTGTACGTTGTGCCTGTTATACGCCCACAAGTATGCCAGCACATCCGTTTTCTGTGATACTTTTTATTTACTAGTGTAGATTCCCTAGATCCCTACCTCAGTTGCATCTTACGTCTTCTTCTTCTTCAAACGCTCTATATCGGCCACTTGTTATTTACTCTTTAGGATTTCGGTGTGATCTGAGCCTAAGAGCGAGTGTACGGTGTATCAGAATTTCTATTGTAGAAGTTGTAAGGCCGTATTCATCATCATCATCAAGTAGCTTGTCCCTTCTAGAAAACTCACATGACAGCAGCACTGAAAAACTCTCTGTTCTGTGCAAATGTTCCGGCGTCAGCAGCAGTCATTCTCAGATCGTCAATGACATCGTCACCAATCGTCTTCTAAGTCTTTCTTTCATTTTTCTTCCAGGCACCATTCCCTCCAAAATTACCTTATCTGGGCACTCATGGTGATTGATGTGTCCGAAATATTTAATTGTCCTTGCTTCTATGTTTTTTAATAGCCAACACTCTTGAATATCAATTTGCTTTCATATATTGTCACAAAAAAACACACATTTTGCTGATAGACCATATTTTGCTGATAGACCATATTTTGCTGATAGACCATATTTTGCTGATAGACCATATTTTGCTGATAGACCATACTACTGGTACAATTATACTGCCCACTATATAATTTCACATTTATTCATTATCATCATAGAGCTTGTCCTGAGCAGAACTTTGCCACCCCAACAGTCCTCCAGAATTTCTCTCTCTGTCAGCCTCATGTTCAAACCATCAGTTACATCCTGATTCAGTAACTAATAACCAATACCTAATCTGAGCTGCTTGTACCATCTGATGTTACAACGATTCCAATGTATTTAAAGTGATAGATTTGTCTTATTTTGTTCATTTGCTTGGATTGTTCATTTAGATGATATCGGGTTTTTTGAGAGTATCAAATCTTTAGCCTTTCTGATTTTAAGATCATCATCATTATTATCAAATAGTGTGTCCTAAGAAGAACTGTGCCACCTCATCAGTCCTCCGGAATTTCTTTCTCTCACAGGTCAGATTTCTCTGCTCTGCAGCCGTCATGTTCAAACCATCAGTTACATCATGAATCCTTCTTCTCCGTGGTCTTCCTCTTCTTCTCTTTGCCAGTATGCCTCCTTCCATGATGATCTTCTCCAGCCCTTCGTATCTTTTTATATGTTCAAAATATCTGAATTTTCTCTTTCTTATTTGTAGCATCAGCCAGTTTACTTTCATTTTGAGTTCTTTCTGGATATATCTATTTGTTCTCTTCTCTGTCCAAGATAAACGAACGACTCTTCTGTAACACTTATATGAAATAGTCCATATATGTTCATTCTACTGCTCTATTAAATGACCATGCTTCACACCCATACGTTGCCACTGGGAATATGCATGCTCTTAGTATTCTGATCTTTGTGTTCACATTTATTACGTTCCATAAATCGTAACAGTCAACATAAAACATACGATATTAATTTATTTTTTCATAAGTTGATTTTAAATTTTCTATATCAGATTATGAAGTCCAGAGTAACATTGATGGACAAGGACAACGCACCCGACCTTATACGAGGATCTGATCCAAATAGATCCATGGCAAGCATTAATGAGCTGAGTGACTACACTGAAACAGCTAGATATAATGTGAGTAATGTCCACTGTTTTTAATGTGATCTGTTTGTAATGTTCCCTCTCTCTGTGTCTCTTTGCCTTTTTAACCCGGATTGGAGCATAGGCCCTCAACCAACTCATGCCAAGTCTGCTTATCTCTAGCTATCTCCTACAGCTCCCTTTTTGGCATGGGGTTGGCTACCCTATCTAGTAGAAAATGTTAGCCAAAAATTCAACCAACCATGTCTGTAATGTATTCTCTATTTAATGATGTGAATAAATGGTGCTTCTAATGCGGGTAAAAGGACGGAACAAATAGCGATGTGGAAATCAGACAAGACAAGGTTTCGTACTTTGGTCACATCAAGCGTCACGATGTCCTTGAAAGAATAATACTAGAGGGCAGGGGCCTAGGATGCAGAGGCAGACCAAGAAGAAGATGGCTACAAGGTATTAAAGAAACCATGACCATCGACGAAGTGAGTGAACTGACAAGAGACAAAGTGAATTTCAGATGTGCTGCAAAGAGAGCAACGTCCTATAAAGGATACGCACCTTGATGATGATGAGGAAATGTATGGAAGTCTAAAGAAATAAAATCTGTATCTGAAGTTAGAATATAAATCTCAAATATTAAAGCATTTCTGCTGTATGGGTTTAACACTTAACTTGTGTTAAATTAAATGTATTTCTAATACAATATGTTTTTAAAGTGAAATATTTGCTAATTTTTCAACCGTAGATGTAAACTCATTCCGTACTAGCTGCCGCAGAGTGCGCCAAGACTATCTGTTGAAATAACCCAACTGCCACACTCTACACCAAGCATTGTTTCAAGTAGCATTTAACTTACAACAACTCATTTTAATCAAATTTCTGGTTGTTATCTACACCAAAGCTCTCTATTTCTACATTGTGGTTCGCTCTTTGAGTTTGGTAATCTTTGTTAATTGTATACATTTTATATGTTTTGTTCAAACGTTTTTTTCCAGTTCGGTAGTGATTCATCAGCATTAACCATTTATAATATGAGATAAGTCAGCTGTTAATATAGAATAATTATCATTATACCTTTCCAGGTCGGCTGGCGTAGGCGTTTATGGATCTCCACAAACGTCTGTCCTTAGTCCTGGCTTTCACTTCCTGGTCATGATTTCAGGATGCGTAGAATGCTCCCCTGTGTCGGATCTACCACTCTATAATTATTGTTTTCAACACTTGTCACAATATTTTCTAAGTCTGTTTAATTCATCATCAAATTATTTGAGCTTAGCAGAACTTTGCTACCCTAACAGTCCTTCAGAATTTCTCTCTCTCTCATAGGCCAGATGTCCCTATTCTGCAGCCTACATGCTCAAACCATCAGTTACATCCTGACTCCATTTTCTCAGTGGTCTTCCTTTTTTCCTTTTTCCTCGATGTCTCCTTCCATGATTGTCGTTTTCAACCCTTCGTGTCTCTTTATCGTTTTATATGTCCAAAAAAACGTCATTTTTCCATTCTTACTGGCAGCTTCAGCCAGTTTTCTTTGATTTGGTGTCTTTATTGATAGATCGATTTGTTTTCTTCTCTGTCCATGATATAAGGAGGACTCTGATGTAATACTTATATTCAGAGCACATATATGTTTAATAGTGTTTCATTATATGCCCGAAATATGATGAATGTTTCTTTTTATTGTTGCTATTGATCTTTCTTATGTGTCTTTCTCTTTTCATAATGCCAACAATAGTTTTGTTTAGCATGCGATGTGATTTTTATTAATCTTGTGTAAACTGACTACCAATTGTTAGTCATCATGTGTCATACCGATCATTGACCTTCACAATTGTGAGCTCTTGATGAACTCTTGATGAGCTCTTGGTGAGTTCTTGATAATTGCTATATGTTCGACGCTGAATATAACGATTTCGCCCGAGTAGTTACCGGGACCCAAATTGGGGTGTAAAGAATAGAACCACTGTTGCCTGCCACGCATGTAGTAACGTTAAGAGGTTTGGCTGAAATCAGATGCACGTGTCCGCTAGGGAATGCTAACACGAAACAAATGCTTGCAGAAAACGGATGCACCAGGCCGTAAGGCGCATAACATGGTGCAACGACCCCACACAATGAGGAATGGGATAACGGATTATACGGTCGCCAATTTGCCTCGGAGATTTAGCCACGCAGTAAGAATGTCAGACCTACCATCACGAGGGTGGCCAAAATTTACTGCGGGAAGAGATCGGCACAAACGGGAAGCAGAAATCATAGGAATTATATCCTACAGAGCTGCCCCCAGTATGCAGACTTGAGAAGAAAGAGGGGGCCCACTTACACTAGCGTCCAAGACAAACTGTATGGCATGGTTGATAATCTGAGGCAGACGGCCTTTATTAGAGAATCCCGCCCGTCTGCCCAGCGTGTTCGTAGCGCGTTGGACTACGGGTGACTATCCCTCTGTGTTTACGGGTTCAATTCCGCGGGATGCCAGAAAAAGCCACAGATTCCCCAGATTTACGGTGCCCGTGGCACCGAACCGAAGGGTTACGATGTCCATGGCACCGAACCGGAGGGTTACGATGTCCATGGCACCGAGCCGAAGGGTTACGATGTCCATGGCACGGAGCCGAAGGGTTACGATGTCCATGGCACCGAGCCGAAGGGTTACGATGTCCATGGCACCGAACCGAAGGGTTACGATGTCCATGGCACCGAACCGAAGGGTTACGATGTCCATGGCACCGAGCCGAAGGGTTACGATGTCCATGGCACCGAACCGAAGGGTTACGATGCCCATGGCACCGAACCGAAGAGCTGAAAAGCTCAAGTGCTTCTGGTCTGGATCGGAATAAAAATAAAAAATAATAAAAAATTAGAGAATCCGAAATCCCAATCTAGTAAGAACGCAGAAGAAGAAGAAGAATATATCGATTTAACTATGCGTGGCTCTATAGTTCAATCAACAACATACCTTTTATCAGAAAGTATAACCGTCATGTATTAGCAATAGATACGTGATACTATAATTTTTGGTTCGGTTTCTGGGCTAGTATCGCCGACTTCATCACCGTTGCAGAGAGAAGGTTCATATCTGAACTTCTTTACTGAAGTGAAATCGAACACGATGACATCGCTGACAAAGATGAAACATCGGACACCATCTCACTCCTGCACGGCCATGCATTAAAAAATGGGATTGATGGAAAAACGGCCGCATTGAACATACATATCCCGCGAGCAGAATTTGAAAACATGAACCATAGTAAGATGCCGGAATATGACGGTACAGTCCGACTTCAACACTAACACAAACTAATCAGCCGCTAGCCGAAATCTTGAGACCAGAAATCCATTTAAAACTGCTGGCATGTGATCCAAATTCCGAGAGGGACAAGCTCATCGTCATCAGTTGCTAGCTTAGGCGATCATAGATCTCCACAAATCTCTGTCGTTGGTGTTTGCTATCAACTCAGATGTTGGCACTCTACCGTGCCATGAAGTCAAACTATTCAAAATGTTCTCTCTCTGTCTTCCTCTGTCTCGTCTACCCTTGATTTTACCGGTTGTCACAATGTGTTCTAAGCCTACCCTCCTCATCACGTGTCCGAGAAATGATGACTGCCTCTTGTTATTTCATTGTTATACAGTTTGTAGAGAGTCCGGGTACTAACTATTTTACCACTACATTACTGATGGTAAGTTCTGTTTATCAATTTAGAAAACGAATCATCTCATACTATAGTTGGATGATTATGTTTTAACATCTACAGGGAGACCTAGTTCATGTTAAAGAATTGGATATCAAGGGATTTGAAATGAAAAGTAAATTGTTGACTTTTATACGACTGGTAAGTGTTAAGTTATACATTTATACGGCTGGTAAGTGGCAGTTTTTACTTTTATCTGTCAGATAAGTGTTAAGTTATACTTGTGTGTACAGCTGGTAAGTGTTAAGTTATACTTGTATACGGCTGGTAAGTGTTAAGTTATACTTTTATACAGCTGGTAAGTGTTAAGTTATTCTGTTATACAGCTGGTAAGTGTTAAGTTATTCTTTTATACGGCTGGTAAGTGTTAAGTTATTCTTTTATACAGCTGGTAAGTGTTAAGTTATTCTTTTATACAGCTGGTAAGTGTTAAATTATACTTTTATACAGCTGGTAAGTGTTAAGTTATACTTTTATACGGCTTGTAAGTGTTAAGTTATACTTTTATACGGCTGGAAATGGAGAAATTTTACTTTTATGCAGATGGTGCTGTCAAATTGTACTGATATGCGATTGGTAAGAGTATCGATTGCTTACTATTACACGACTACCAATTGCTATTATTATTATAATCAACATTGATAACATTCAGCTTTTCTGCTATTCTTAATTTCTCAGTGTCGGGATCTGCGCCACGAAAACTTGAATCCATACGTGGGATTTCTAGCAGAGTCTATCCGTCCAGCGATTGTGATGGAATACTGTAGCAGAGGAAGCCTTTATGACATCATTCACAACGAAGACTTCAAACTAGATTGGGATTTTAAGCTGTCTCTGCTGACAGATTTAGTCAGGGCAAGTGAAAAATAATCAGTTTTATCTTAATGCAATTTTTCCGAATGAACATTGACTTATTAACCGACATTATATATATGACCTATTTCGTCTTTACAGACGGTCAATTGGCAAGTGTTTTACTGTGTCAACTTCTGAGTTTTCGCTTTTCTCTCTTGTCGTTCAGCTCATACATAAGTCTCTTCTCAAAGACTCTCCGCCTTTTCGTAATTTGACTTTCCGCACAACTCTGTCATCAGCTAGTCCTTTCCATGTGCTGGGACCTATAGAAAAGTTTTTCATTGAGGCTTTGCAGACAACTTTATATCTGAGCAGTGGTCTGCCCTGGTGCCTCTTCCCTCCGAAAGTTCACAGAACAATATTTGTTTTGGTATGCGATAAGTCTTCATTCTTCTCACATGCCCCAACCATCTTAGTCGTCTACTGCTGAGCATGCCCATGATGGAAGGTAGTCTTGCACGTTTCAGTACTTCAGAGCTGGTTATCTTGTCGTACCACCTGATGTTCATAATCTTGCGGAGACATCGAAGGTGAAAGATGTTAAGTCTCCTCTCGTGTCTTGAGTAGGATGTCCATGTTTCTGAGCCATACAGTAAAGAACTAATTACACAGGCTCGATATATTTGAATCTATAATACATAAAGGCTTACTCTGCTCTCTGCATTTCTCTTGTAGCTGTCGAAGGGTATCATGTCTCTTGTATCATGTCAGTTGTTGACCGTCCAGCTCTGAATCCACATTGCGACTCTGGGGGAACACGCTTTGCTAGTTTCTGTAGTCGTTTAGAAAGGACTAGTGCAAAAGCCTTGCCTGTGACACTTACGAGTAAAGGGAGATGCCTCTGTAGTTGTTACAATCCCCCTTATCCCCTTTGTTCTTATAGAGCGTCACTATCTTTGCATCCCTCATGTCCTGAGGAAATGCTCCTCTCTCCAGCACTAAATAAGGAGAGGGTAGAGGTGGGAGCAAGCTGAAGTGTCGTCTCTCTTTGTGCCTAGCCTGGGCAGCTGATAAGGAGAATGTGCCTTGCCCATTTTCCACAAACCCCCTCTTAACCCTACTGTTTCATCCAAAGGAAAGACAAAGTCTATACGTTTGGAATCAAGCAGGGTTTGCAGGAGATGCCAGAAGATGGCAAGGAATACACATTTAACCATCAATTGCCTTAGGGTCCCTCCCTCCGGATTTTTGGTCAAGGTTTACTCTTCTAGCCTATTGCAGTACCGTGCTGACCCACAAGGCAGTGGGGATTTTTGATCAGGGTTTACTCCTCTAGCCTTTAGCTCTCCGAGTCCCTCTCCACAAGGCTGTGGGATTTTGATCAGGGTTTACTCCTAGCCTTTAGCTCTCCGAGCCCCTCTCCACAAGGCAGTAACGACATTAACTAATTTTATATATATATATATATATATATATATATATATATATATATATATATATATATATATATAAAGTAAAATAGAGAGTGTGCAAGAGAGATAGAGAGAGAAAGAGAGAGAGAGAGAGAGAGAAAGAGAGAGAAAGAGAGAGAAAGAGAAAGAAATAGTACCCTATTTGCTCAAATGTTCAGATTGTTTAAACAAATATTTTAATTTTGATTTAGGGCATACGATACCTGCACTCATCTACTTTAAAGTTCCATGGTCACATGACTTCTAAGAACTGTGTGATTGACAGTCGCTTTGTTTTGAAGATAACCGACTACGGGGTGTCAGGTATCATGGAGAAGTGTAGAGCGTTCAAGATCTTTGATTCAAAAGGTGATTATGTGTTCATACTTTAACCCTTTCACTTCGTAATTTGTGCATATCACATTCCAGTGGCGGCTCGTGATCATTTTTGGTGGTGGGGCCAGATATAAATTTTCGGGAAATTCATTGTTTTGGGTAAGGTTATATTTTAATTTATTAAGTAATAAATACACGTTACACATTATTTTTGGTGGGGCCCTTCTGGCTCTTAATGACGAGCCGCCACTGTTACATTCGTCTTGCAATGTATACTGACATAAACCAATATATTGGCTTTGTGTTATCTTAACAATCACTGAGAGACAATATATCGGCTCAGTAGGGGAGGGATGGGTTCTTCTTCTTCGTCAGCACACTGTTACCAGGATGTCATTCTAGTGTCGTGCTTTTTATGTATTTTGTTTTGCGCTTCTCTGGTGACTTGTGTGATGGTTTTCTTAGTCCCCTGACAGAATTCAACTACGTTATCTATCCACCTTTTCCTCAGTCTTCCTCTTGCCTTCCTTCCTGATATTCTGTTGTGGAAAGCTTCATAGGCAGTTTGGTCTGTTCGCATTCTTACTAAGTGGCCAAACCACTTCATTCTCTGTTTCGCTATATAGTTGGGGGGATGGGTAAATCTTGTCATATTGTTCTCATGTTCATAAACAATATAATCTTCATTTAGATAAGGTATAGCATTATATACTGTCACGCAATTCAGAAAAGAACATCATATTGAATGGTTTTGACACATGAGAAGAATGCCCTGATATCGACTACCACAGAGAACTTCACTGAAAAAGTATAACAAGTACAGAGCAAGAGGAAGATTATGCATAAGATGGAACAGCGGTATCTAGAACAGGTATTATAAAAATGAAACAAATCTTACAAATAGCATTAAAACAAACCCACAAAAGATAACTCACCCCCCCACCCCCACTTTTATAAAGAAGTAAATATAAGCGTTCGGCAATAGACTCGGACTCATGTGGGCTGTAGATTCCACCATACACTCGACATTTCCGATCTGAGTAAGGGAATTGGCCCACCTACTTAATGGTCTATAATTGTGAAGCGACAAGCCTTTAAAACCGAAAAGTATGAAAAGTTAGTTAGTTAGTCTTTCCTCTTGGGCCTGTGGGCGGCGCATAGGGCAGAGGTCATTGTTCTCCATGTCTCGCGGTTCGTTGCTATCTGTTTTAGGTCTTTAATGTTTACTAGGCCCATCGTTGAGCCTTCTCTGATGATGGTTCTACGCAGAGTCTCTCTTGGTCTTCCTCGTTTTCTTTTTCCTCTGGTGTCCATATGAGGTATTGGGAAGGGAGTCTTCGGTAAAGACTTCGGTACATTTTATATATATATACCTACATTATTTTTCATTTATAAATACATACACACGCAAAACACAGAACACACACACATACTCCTCTAGTACCATTATAAGATACATAGGCCCTGCAAGTAATTTCTTCATACCACTCTGTCCTGGGAGAGTCGATCAAACTCTTCCATGGAAATGAGACCGATATATTTCTTGCCTCTCTCAGCAAAGATCGATTCAGTGTTTTCCTAGAATGTCCTCTCTTTCTTGAACCTTTTACCTTCCACTTTAATTCCTTCTTTGATATTCTTTGACCATTTCTTCTTAATGTATTCCAAAAATATCTTAATTTTCTCCTTCTTATAACAGTTTTTACTAGTAGTTTATCAGACATTTCTCTGATTTCATCCCATCTCTTGAGTTCGTCATATTTTTATGTTCATTATTTTTCGCAGACAAACATTTTAAAATGCATTCAACTTACTTAACGTATACCGTTTTATAGTCATGTGATATATTGGCTAATATGTGTTATTTTTGTCTTTTTGTATCCACCGGTTTCGCTAGTAGCAAAATGAAGCTGAGCCGACCTGAGAGCCTTAACGGTCGGAACAATTTGTACACGTAAACCCTATACAAAGCTGGGCTGTAAATCTAGTTAATGAATAAAGCAATAATTCCTTCAATCAATAATTCTTTCAATCAATAAATTATTCAATCTTAAATTAAATCACGCCATTGTGTGACTGGTGCTCTCAACGGGAGCAAAGAATAGTAACTCCGCGACCTACAAGGCATGCTGTAAGAGATGACTGATATAGGGGTCTAGGGAAGCTACCCTAGTAAATAAAAATCGTTGCAGAAATCGGATGTACTTGTAGGTGAAACATACAATCACACTTAGGCTCAGATCACAAATAATGTTTTAACAAATGATCGAAATGGAGCGTTGAAGAAGTAGACAAAGAAGAAGTAACTGGTACACAAATAAAACTGAGTTCCGGAAAAACTAACACACGTAAAGCTCATACAACTGTCAGTTGTAAAGTTGTTCAATAAATAAATCAATCAGTGGCGGCTCGTGATCATTTTTGTTGGTGGGGCAACATATATTTTCGGAAAAATCATGGTTTCGGTTAGGATATTTGTAATGTATAAAATAATAAATACCCGTTACACCTTATTTTTGGTGGGGCCCACCCCCACTGGCCCTTAATGACGAGCCGCCACTGAAATCAATAATTCATTAATTCAATCAATATTCATTCTTTAAAATAAATCCCACTTTATACACTTGTTATGTTCTCTCTCTGTTGAAATTAAAACAATGTGTTTATTTCTGTAAGCGCCTAATGGATTGTGTTTTCTTTACTATACAAAGTGTTGTACATTTGTATTTGCTAAAAGCAAAGACCTTCTAATCGGCAAGTATTGTAGGATATAACAATGTTAGTTTGTGTGTCTTCTATAAATGAACATTGTATCATCTTAGTGTTCTACTCTGTCAGATTCAATTTCTATTTGATTTGGTTTATTCAAACAACTGAACGTTTGTTTACATCAGACACGAGACAAGAAAACCATTTCATTTCCTTATTTTGTTTTGTTCTGTTACTAGTATGGTTAATAATAACAACACTGAATTTGTTAATAATAATTAATAATAATAGATAATAATAGATGAGATGAAAGAGGATGTTGGTAATGGTAAAGAGGATGTTGGTAATGGTAAAGAAATGGTGTCGTTCTCACTGTTGGATTCTTTCTTTTTCTATCTTTTCTCCAACCCTGTTTTGCCTCACAGCGTCAGGTCAAGAAGAAACTTATAAAACGGGTATTTGTGTGCGCTTCGTAGATAGTGTTTTTCGTCGCCTCTGTTACCTCTGTTATCTCCATCTTTTCGTAGCCTGCCTTTTGTTTTGTACCCATTGTATCGGAGCAGCATTGCTCTTTGTGGTGCACTCTCTGTTGGTAATCTACTTGTGTGACCGAACCATTTAATCTGTTCTTTCTTGACGAAGTTTAATACTGAAGTTGAACCCACTTTTTCCTGATGACATCATTTCTCAACTGGTCTCTTCTTGTTACACCCAGCATTCTGCGTAGAAACTTCATCTCTGTCGTGACTAGTTTTCTTCTATCATTTGTTGTCAGCGTCCAGGTTTGGCACTGGTAACATAATGTGGGGAGAAAGATTGTGTTGAACATTGCTCTTTTGTGTTCATGGTGACATGTTTGCATTTTAAAATTGGCGCCATTTGTCCTATCATTTGATTTGCTTTGTTGCATCTGTGTTGAATTTCATTAGTTATACTTCCATGTGCTGAAAAATGCTCCTAGGTATGAGAAGTATTTTACCTGTTTTAACGGGCGATTGTCTTTTAGATTAAAAGAAATAATTGTTTGAGGAATGTTTGAGGGATGTTTGAGGATGTTTGAGGATGTTTGAGGGAAGTTTGAGGGATTTGGATGTTTGAGGGATGTGTGAGGATGTTTGAGGGATGTTTGAGGGATGTTTGAGGGATGTTTGAGGGATGTTTGAGGGATGTTTGAGGGATGTTTGAGGGATGTTTGAGGGATGTTTGAGGGATGTCTGAGGGATGTTTGAGGGATGTTGGAGGGATGTTGGAGTGATGTTTGAGGATGTTTGAGGATGTTTGAGGGATGTTTGAGGCATGTTTGAGGATGTTGAGGGATGTTGAGGGATGTTTGAGGCATGTTGAGGGATGTTTGAGGGATGTTTGAGGATGTTTCAGCTGAAGACAATAGTATTATGTTTCCTTGCAAGATTTGTTTCAAGTACGTTAAAGTTACTGCAGTTTTGTGCATAGTATAACCAGTGAATATGGGATCATATGACGTGCATGCAGGACGTGCACGTAAGTGAGAAACTGCTGGCATAGAGAATGTTCCTCCCTGACTTTCACAGAAAACAGTATATATTTTTTTTTTCTAAATATGGCAATTCACATTGTAATTTCTTTTAATCGCGACACATCCGTTACAGGACTCACAGTAAACGAGTCATCGATTTTCTAGGCACCACTTATACGTTAAGTAGTTTCCCATTGTTTTCTTAGCGGTGCGGTCTATTTCGACCGTTCATAAAAAACCGAGGGAACGAATTTGCTTCCAAACTTGCCCGCCGCTGAGTTTGAACCACGTATGCTTGGTTGTGATCTGCTCACAACCGATTAAGAAACAGACATTCACCTCTTATGAATACATTTAATAAGTTATTTTTACTGGCTTTATTGCCTGTATTACCGCGTTTTTAGGCCAGCGTAGGACAGGGGGAACATGGACAGGGGGAACATGGACAGGGGGAACATGGACAGGGGGAACATGCGCCTGGGGAAGTTAGTGGTAAGTTAATAATATTTATTTTACTGCCAACAGATCTTCTGTGGTCAGCACCAGAACTTCTAAGAGACGAAGCTCTCCTTCAACGAGGAACTGACAAGGGTGATATCTACGCTATGGCTATAATCTTCCAAGAGGTAGCGCTGCGGACAGAACCTTACAGCACGACTGGACTAGCACCTGAAGGTAAGTAGCAATTAGGATGATTATAAAACTTCTATTAACACAAATGCAAATAAGATTCAGATCTACGTTTGCGTATTATCAGACTTAGATGAAACGACAGAGTTACAAACACAGACCTGATGGTAAGAATATGACTGGAACCCATGATGAAACAGGTAAAGATGAGAAAATGGATATGGGTCAGACACACCAGGGCCTTTATAAACTTATGGGTCTTTGGACTCGGGTAAGAATTATGGGAAATCAGACCACAACTACACCACGGAACCGTGCAATCCAGTATTGTGTTATATAAACGAACTCATTTTAAAATCAACATAAAATGATAAATCGAAGGTATAGTATGCAACAAGTTAAGTTTAACAAAAGGAATATCAATATTATGAATATTTTTCACCAATAAATAACCATAGACTCACAGAATAGAGTAAAATTGCAAAAAAAGCTTGCAGTGTTCTATCAAACACATATAGATTCCAGTCCCCCGCTGTGATCTAGATCAGGTGTTTCCCCGTTCCCTTGTCTGACCTAGTTATCTAGAGTTGACTGTAGACATATCTACCATAAGACTGTGGAGTGTCAATAAACATGCACTTGAGTGGAACCAGCAAGAAAAACTAAAAAGGGGATGTAATAAACGGATCCGAAGTTGGAGTCTTCTTGAGGAACTGAGGGATGCTACACTATCATTGGAGGCTGTAAAGGAAATAGTCAGAGACCGGGAAAAGTGACGAACAACCTTTGATGCCCTATGCTCTACGAGGAGAGGAGAGGAATTAGTAAGTAAGTGTTTGTGTAAGTGTATGCGTAAGTGTAAGTGTATGTACGTGATGTGTAGTAAAAGATTATCAAGAAAATGAGAGAGAGTATTAGAGTGTTATGTAGAGCCAGCTGTTTCCATGCGGATGTGAATCATAGACAATAACTAAACAGGTAAAAACAAAGTACTGTAGTTTTACAAAGTAGAAAAACAATATATAGCGACGTTTCGATCAAAAGGCCTTTATCCAACAAAGGATACATAAAAAGTGAGAAAATTCAGACATAAATACATACAATCAGACACTTAAGCCTTAACGGCTATAAACTGAAAATGATTTTAGAAAAAAAATAATAATTATATTGTTCTTTTAAGTTTTTAAACTACAGGGTGTTCAACTTAAAGCAGCCCATGAATGGAGCTAATCTGGCATATATGTATGGAAATGAGAAGGTTCAGTTATGACGTAGTATAGGTCAAGGTTGTGTGTGGTGTGTAATTGTAGTGCGGGAAGGGGCGATGAACAAATGTGACGTAGGACAAGCTAGTCAGAACCGGTTTCAATAGTAAATAGACGGAGATGCAATGCGTACCTGGCAAATTTATGTTTATCACTGGGGCTGCTTTTAAGTTGAACACCCTGTATTTTTAAGTTGTAGGATTGACTTAATTGCACCGGGTTTTACCCCATATGTCAGTCCTCTCCACAGAAATAGCACGCCACCTGCCGAGAGTATTGAAAAAAGTACGAAATCTGTAGCTCCAGCAACTATCCTAGGAGTCTCAGGAAAAATAATGCACTCGTGAACAGAACGGTACGTTCCGGATTCGAACCAACGAACTTTGACTCAGAAGGCAAAGAACTTAACCACGTAGCCACAGAGACCTTGAACTATATTTCTAAGAAAGCAGACGAAACAGATAGTTTAGAAATCAGAAACAGATATTAACTATAGATATTTAAAATATCAGAAAAGATAGTTTCTGAAACATATCAGAAAACAGATAGTTTATGAAACATATCAGAAAACAGATAGTTTATGAAACATATCAGAAAACAGATAGTTTATGAAACATATCAGAAAACAGATAGTTCATGAAACATATCAGAAAACAGATAGTTCATGAAACATATCAGAAAACAGATAGTTTCTGAAACATATCAGAAAACAGATAGTTTATGAAACATATCAGAAAACAGAAATCAAATTTCTTTAGGCATGTTATGAGAAGATACGCCAGCCTGTCCAGCGTGTTCGTATCGCGTTGGACGACGGGTGACAAGCCCCTGTGAGTGCAGTTCAATTCCGCGGGCTGGCAGAAAAGCCACAGTTTCTCCAGATTTATGGCGTTCGTGGCACCGAACCGAAAAGTTACGATGTCCATGACAGCGCGCTGAAAGAGCTGAAAGCTCAAGTGCTTCTGGATCGAAAAAAAGAATATTAAAAAATGAGATGATACAAGCTTGAACCTATTGTGACAGCGGACAAGATACATATGAAGAGAGAGAGAGAGAGAGAGAGAGAGAGAGAGGGAGAAAACAGTTGACAGAAGGTAACTGTTTTAGAAAGCTCAACATTATGAAATTTAAAAATAGCACCAGAACTCATATCTAGAAACGCCCTATATTGCCGGGGGCGCAAGGGGAACAAAGAAAAGTACTACTGCGATCTAGTAACATGTCGTTAGAGACGACTAACGTAGGGACCAGTGGCGGCTCGTCATTAAGGGCCATTGAGGCCGGGCCCCACCAAAAATAATGTGTAACGTGTATTTATTATTATTTCATAAATTAAAACATAACCCAAAGCCATGATTTTTCCGATAATTTCTGTCTGGCCCCACCAAAAAAATAATCACGAGCCGCCACTGGTAAGGACACAAGGACGCTACCCTAGTAAATACAGCGTCGCAGAAATCGATTGTGCTGGCCTACTTTTAGGTGTATAACTGGCACAACGTACAGTGCTCTAGGCTCAGATCACATAATATTCTAAAGAGTTGTTTAAGAAGTGGTCGATATAGAGCGCTGGAAGAAGAAGAAGAATCTATCTAGAACAAGAAAGAGAAAGAGTTGTGACAGAACATAACCTACCCTTATTGACAAGACATCTGTTGATGACGAAATTACGACTTCACTATCATATTATGATAAGTAACTGTTTTACAAAGTTTATATTTTCATTGGTCTATAACCTGAATTTAAGTAATAAGTTATTAGTTCTAAGTTATCAAATTCTATCACAGTGGCGGCTCGTCATTGAGGGCATGTGAGTCCGGGCCCCGCCAACAAAAATAAACTCTAGCTGTCACTGATAATTCATTTTTCAATATATTTCAATCTATCACCTTTAGTGATTATCTATCACCTTTAGTTATTATCTATCACCTTTAGTGATTACTTACTTATCATCTTTCCTTAGATCTTACTTTTCATCATTCTCTTCATCTCTAATTATATCTAAGCATAGCACTACGCGACTAGAATTGTTAGAGATTTTGAGTCTGCAAGAAAGCCGGGTACTCTCTCCCACGCAAGTAAAGGAACAAGGTTGAACACTCATAATTTCTGGGGGTTAAAAGGAGAAGAAGAAGAATCATCATCATCAAGGTGCGTATCCTTTATATGACGTTGCTCTCTTTGCAGCACATCTGAAATTCACTTTGTCCCTTGCTAGTTCACCCACTTCGTCGATGGTCATGTTCATGGTTTCTTTAACTGTTTAGCTGCTAAGGACGTATATATACGTTTTTCGCATTCACTTCTAAAGACGTATTAACACGTCTGTTATTATCTCTCCTCTGTGGGCTAAAGACGTGTTAATATGTTATACATTGCGACTGTCGCTACTATAGACGTACATTCACGTTCGTGACCTAGAAACAAAGAGTAGCTATTTTTAGCTCAGCCTTCAGAAAGTATGTAGCAGCGAAAGGGTTAATATCTTGTAACCATCTTCTTCTTGGTCTGCCTCTGCCTCTGCGTCCTGGGACCCTGCCCTCTAGTATTGTTCTTTCCAGGCCATCGTGACGCTTGATGTGACCAAAGTATGTAATTCTTCTGTATAGTATGTTGTTTATCAGCCAATTCTCTTTAACATTCAGTTCTTTCAGGACATCAGTGTTCTTTCATTTTTCTGTCCATGGTATTCGTAGGATCTTTCTGTAGCATTTAGTTTTGAAGGACTGGATTTTCGTTCTTGTTTTTGTGTAATAGTCCATGAGTAGACGAAGAATATCTAATAATATTATTTATTTTATTTGTATGATTTCTATCTTTCCGCTTTTCTTTACTTTTCACCTGTATCCAGTCACGGCTCATGATCATTTTTTGTTGCAGTTGTCAAACAAAATTTTCGAAAAAAACACGGTTTTGGTTTTATAATATTTTAGTATTTAATATTATTTGTCTATTCTGGGACATTATTCCCCTTTACTAGAACGTAAATTCTCGTCACAGATGTATATTGATGGAACGGGCTATCAATGTAAACTATTATGTAATAGCTATTTATTTATATTGACTTGCTATTATTTTAATATATCATTCGGTAATTACGTACCTGGACTAATTTTAGCGCAATATTACCGTTAACTGTGCACTGGCTATGGCTGCGCGTAAGAATTTCCTTACTGAATGAATATAAATTACATATTTGTCTCAATTTAATAACCAGTCAGGAGAGAGGCTAGAAGTCGCTATTTAAACAGACGGTCTAAATAGACTAAATTTCTACTGATCCCCAAAAAATGGTGCGTTGAAAATGCGTGAATTATAGTAATTAGGAAGAAAGATCGCTTAATTTCAGAATGTACACGATATTTTAGCGTTATATATTGAACTTTTAAAGCTAACCAATATCATGTTAAAACGTGGAAGACCAAAGACCACTCTTCGAAGAACCATCCAACAAGAAAGTAAACTATTGGGATGTAAAACCATACAAGATCTCCAACTGCTAGCAAAGAGAACGTATCACATGGAGATCTAAAACCTCTTCCTATGCCCCCTTTGGCTCGAAAGGAATAAACTAACTAACTAACTAATATCATGTTAAAAGTAATAATTGTGAAAAAATAACTTATAAAATAATAAAAACACGTTAAACATTATTTTTGGTGGTACCCCCTACCCGGCCCTTAATAACGAGCCGACACTGCCTGTATCATTAACCATATTTTGAAATGTTTTTTTACTAGATTTATATTTCTTCCCTATCAATAGTAGTCTATTCCAACATGATAAAAGTAGTGGCTATACTCTCTTTCAATTCATTTAATTGCCTTCGGTCCAATTTCCTGTAACACAGGAACGGTATGTTCTTCCGTTTTACTTGGGTTTGTTTGTGTCTCGTGTTCACAGAGTGAGGGCTTAGCTATGTTCATCCTTATTCAGAGGAATTTTTATTATGTCGTTATGGGGCGTGGAGACTTTAGAGAATTTTTGGACTTTCCTTACTACCGGAAATTTGGTTATTGTGTAGTTATGTTCGAGATTGGGGGTGCACTTTGATGAGTGTGTGAGAGGAAACAAGAGAGAGAGAGATAGAGAGATGTGAGCAGCACATAAATATTAGGAGTGGATAAAGTAATTTAGTTTAGTTTTGTCGTCGGATAATCATCACTGTACATCGAATCAATTAGTCCATAAAGTGCTTCGATCTCCTCCTCAATATGTCTCTCAGCCTGTGGTGACTAACGACATCAGTTCTTTATTGGTTTACTATTCTTCTTTGGCTACCAGTATAGTGTTCTTGTCTAGCTACACATTTGACTTGGAATTCTTGCAGTCTGGTTAGTGTTATAGATTCACCGCTATTATTTGAATCATGTACTCTACCTTAGGGAATTGATCATAAGTATAAGATAGTAATGAGAGAGAGAGAAAGAGGTATAGACACATATATAGCATTTTAGGGAAAGAAGGAATAGGGATTTACTTATCTTCGTTTTGGGGCAGATGTGTGCCTTTAGCAATGCGTGAGCAGACTGGCCCTTCCATCATATCGGGATTCATGCAAATGGATAAAGCTGACATTCTGAACGCCCTAATAGAGTGTGACCACAAAAAGAATGTTTATTTAAACCATTCTACATCAACTGCTAGATTACAGGAGCTTGGATTGAAGAATAGAGTGGTAAAAAAAATAACAGTTCAACAGGTAATGAGTAGATTTATCAATCACAATGGAAATGGTAAGGTAAGTCACTGGACGCTGCTGGAGATATTGAGAAGAAAATCGGAGCACATATGCACTTCTTCTACTTCGTGCCCCAGAATTTAGGAACTGTCACTGTTTACCCTACAGTGATATTGGGTGAGTATCCGGCTCTCTTGAACATCCAGACACCTCAAACAGAATTTAGGAACTGTCACTGTTTATCTAACAGTGATATTGGGAGAGTATCCGTCTTTCTTGAACATCCAGAAACCTCAAACAGAATTAGGAACTGTCACTGTTTACCCTACAGTGATATTGGGAGAGTATCCGGCTCTCTTGAACATCCAGAAACCTCAAACAGCTCCTGGAGTGTAGTGCTATGCTTAGTACAGCGAGACTCCTACTCAGAAATGGACATGTTTGAAGTGCAATGAAGATATTCCAAACTGAAACTGAAGAATGGGGAACTAAGGAAGTGAGAATAAAGACTAGAAAGAGCGTAAGAGAAAGAGAGATACTTATACATATTTAACCTTTGAATGTGACTAAAAAAATCTGGTCAGCAATGGCGGAATGCGGGAGGGCCATTCAAAGTGAGAACTGGTTGATTCTGAATACGACTTTGCTAGCGCATTTTCGCCATGTTTAGTCGGGTATTTTCCGGTTTCGTTTGCCGAACTACTGAGTAAGTGCTTGAGCAACGATGTGAGCTATGACTGTTACATGGAATGCTTTTGCTGTGTCAACCGTGCGTTTGTTGTGTGTATTCAGAAAATGGCGGCCAGCGGTTATGACGAACAAGCTCAATCTGCCGTACGCAGTTATATTGCGGATGCAGAAAGCTGGATTTTGTCATGATTGATGTTCCCTTCGACAAGAATTGCAATTCCAGTGATGAACAGTTTTGTGTTGCTACATTAGCAACGGCCATATGCATTTTATGCGGTGCAGGTTTCTTTTGTGGCGGTACGCGGCTGTTTCATTCTGAAATTAGTTCACGCAGGAAACATTTCACAGTTGTTAGCATTTCGTATGTTTTTCATTGGTACAGGAACGGAGTAATTATGGGGTTTGCAGTGAAGTTGGGCCCGTACTTATGAACTATGAACCTTTGAATGTACATTGCTAAATTTGTTAACAATATTTAATGGAACTTTGTCAGCAAATAATAAATTAAGAGAGTGAATAAGATTGAATTTATTGTTCCATTGGTAACAGTAAATAGAATATGATGATCAACACATAAGATGAGAAAAACTGACTTGAATATAACAACAGCAACAAGACATGAATTCATAATTCAAACGACTGTATGCCTTACAGAAAGAAAAAAAAACTAATCCAATTTGATAATGAAGTATAGAAGTATGAACAAAATCAATGAGGAAATAAAAAGGAGAAAAAAAAGTTGTGATGACATATATTAATAATGCAGACGACCAGACACCCACATGTGGTTTTGAAATGAGAGCCACAGGCGCACTAAAATAAAGTGACACTGTCGGCTATAGATGCTGCTAGCTTCCAGAGGTTTGCGTGGATCTACTGTCCTGGGCATGTGGGTGTTTGCTGTAATGAGAGAGTGGACAGGTTTGCAGCAACAAATCGATTGTTGGGAAGTTGATGATGGATAATAGGATGCTCTTCGATCTCTTCTGGCTGTCTGTTGGAGGAAGACACTAAAAAGATGTTGAATCAATCAGCGATTGAAGAAGTTTAGTTACTCGTTGTACAAGTAGAACTGAAAGGCAGAGTGAGGATTGTGTTTAACTAGCGAGTCACGGGAACAATCAGTATGCATACTCGTCGATATCTTTTCGGAGAGACTGAGCACCTATGGGTCTGCCGGAGTGCAATGATGTCAGTTTAGTAACATTAACCAAAGTGAGACATGCATTAGTGTTACGACCTGAGACTAATCAAGACCCAACCCCATCTCCTTTGGGTAGCTTTGGAAATAGACTACCGCATATAGTCCAGCAACGCGAGTAGGATCGAAGGAGAGCTACCCTGCGATATTAAAGTAGTGCTAAGTGCAGTCACGAATGCTATGAAATCTATTCGCTATATAGACGAACAGAATCTCAGCGTGGATGCATCTAAACTTGTCTCATGACCGGGTCGAGGTCTAGTTATTAATAACTGGCACGCATACAAAACAAATGAGCAGGAGGAGTTAGAAGCAGACGCAGAAAGGAAAAATCTACACAATACAAAACACAAAATTTCTTGTTTAAAATTATAATATATACCTTTTTTTTTCTTTTTTCTACAGATATTGTAAAGAAGTTGAAGAAGCCCCCTCCACTAATCCGGCCATCAGTTACCCCTCAGCTGCACCGCCACTGTTTATTCAGGTCATGAAGCAATGCTGGTCTGAGATGCCAGAAATGAGGCCGAACATTGATGACGTCTATGACCAGTTCAAGAAATTAACAGGAGGAAAGTATGTTGTCCTTTGCTTCTTTCTTTTAATTTTGTTATACTAATTTTGATTTGTTTGAATATCATCATCAAATGACTCGCAAACATGGAAGACAACAAAAGAAACCACCAGAAAACCACAGACATTCATAAATTGATTTTGACGTAGAATAGAGGAACTGAGATGGTATGATAAGATTGCGAACGAGGAACTCAGAAAAAGAACTAAGCAGATACCAGTGGAGAAATACATAAGGCAGAGACGCTGGCGATGGGTAGCACACACACACTGAGAAGATCGACCGATGCACTGCAAAGACAGGCACTGTTTTGGAACCGCGGGGAAAGAGGAGAAGGGGAAGGCCTAGACAGACCTGGAGAAAAGACCCTGGAGGCTAATATAAAAAGGATAGGTAAAACATGAAAAAATTGGAAGGGATGGCAGGAGAAAGGTAGATCTGGAAGAAGTTTTTTAAAGACCTGTGCTCCGTTGGAAGTTTAAAGGTAAAGAAGAAGAAAGATTTATACTGTAGGATCATTGCCAATGTGACAGAATTGCGAAATTACTGAGCACTATCAGCGATAACTGGTGACAAATATCAACATTCAATGGAAGAGTTGTGAGTTGCTAGTAGATCAGAATTGAAATTACTTGCAGGCACTATCAGTAAAATCTGTGACAAATATCAACTCATAATGTTAGAGTTTCAGAGTTATGAAGTGGATGATAAATTATTTGCACTCATGAATTAAATGATACGAATAATATATATATATATATATATATATATATATATATATATATCTATATGTGTGTGTGTGTAGAAAGCACTTTACTAAACACGCTGTATACACACAAGCTGTGCGTACGCAATATTAGTGTGCAGACATCATACACAAAAATATATAGATTTTCAGGAAACGAAAAAAATGTCAGACTGTTTCTGACCGTCAATTCTCGTGAGAAATTACTTCCGAGTGTTGTAGAGAGGGCAGAAAAAGAAATGAGTTATTGCTAGTGTCAGTTTGATATCACTACAGCGTGTGTGAGGTCACGGTATATCAGATAACGCTTCACTTATCATTACCAGCCTGGTGTTCTAACTAGTCACCATCTGATAATTGCATGCTCGTGTGTATGTTAGTGTCTATTTATTTTGATATCCTTATATGTAATTAATATCTTCGAAAATTGACACTTTTTCGAGATCTTAGATAGCTGCAGGAGTTACAAGAAGAGATGAAATGAATGAAAATCGGGTATATCTTTTACAGGACGTAGCCATCAACTACAGTAAACAAGTCGTTGACTTTCTAGGCACCACTTATACTTTCAGTAGTTTATCATTGCTTTCTGAACGGTGAGGTATATTTCTACCTTTTTGTAAAGATCCCACCTAAACGAATTTGCTACCAAACTGCCTGCCACGGTGTTTGAACCAGGTACGCTTGGGTTGTGATCGAGATCACTAATATCTTCGAAAAATGCAAATTTGTCGAGATCTTAGAAAAGCTGCAGGAGTTCCAAAAAGAGATAATCTTAGAAATATAGAATGTAGAAAAAGTCTGAGAATGGAACCAGTGATTCCTTTAAAAATGAACAATGATTGGAATGGTTTCCTCACATGATATGTATGTCTTGGTATAGTGTACTACATAGTTACATTAAGTACATACATGTACACACACACACATATACACAAATAGATAAAACATGAAAGAGACAAAGAGAGAGAGAGAGAGAACAAAAGAGAGAGAGAAAGAATTCTACAGGGTGTTCAGGATAAAATCATCCCGAGTGACAAATCAAAAGTTGCCAGTTACTTATTGCGCTGTTTCTATTTACTATTGAAACCGGTTCTGACTAGCTCGTCCTACGTCACATTTGTTCATCCCCCCTTCCCGCACTACAATTACACACCGTCACACAACCTGACCTATACTACGTCATAACTGAACCTTCTCATTTTCATAAACATATGCCAGATTAGCTCCTTGACGACGATGCTTCCTTAACGACGAGGCTGCTTTTATCTTGAACACGATAAACGAATGAAAGAAGGCAATCAAAAGAGACGCTGTTACATAAACACATACACAATCTCATCAACAGATATATATATATATATATATATATATATATATATATATATATATATATAGAGAGAAGAGAGAGAAACTAGCGAGACAAAATTGAAAGAAAGAACTCTAAAGAAAAGAATAAAGAAGGATATTACGACAAGTACTAATCGAAACATACACAATCATACTTACACATCATCATCAAGGTGCGTAACCTTATAGGACGGATTGCAGCATTAAATACTCATGTCTCAGCTAGTTCACCCATTTACACAAGAGATACAGAAAGAGAGAGAGAGAGAGAGAGGAGAAAGGAAAGAATTCTTAAAGCAAAAAATTAAAAAGATCGAGACAAAGAGAGAGAGAGAGAGAGACAGACCGAACGTTTTGAGAGACAAAAATTAAAGAACAAAGAAACAATAGTTATATTTAATAATAAATATGCCAAAAATTTTAAAAATGAAAGAAAACAAAAAAAATAATTTTTTTACAAAAAAAAGTAAATGTTTGTCGATCTTGGAATCAAAGATGGCAGAAAAATTCTATTCGGGAACCAGAACGACAGAATCTAAATTCTTGTCTGTATGCAAATTTATCACTCCCAAAAAAGAAAAACTTGTGTCAACAGCCAAGCAAGATTTCGACTCGTGTATCTGGTCATTGATTGAGAGTTAATACACTGAGATGACAGGACCTCATAAGGTCTTATAGGGATGGAGAGAAAGAGAAAGGAGGGTTTGTGGTTTAAATGGATGTAGAACAGCATTTCCCAAACTGTGGTCCGCGGACCTCAGAAGGCCCTGAGATACTCACAGGGATCATCAAGCGCTTGAAAAATATTTGATTCTTTCACATTTCAAACAGTAAATATAAACTTTAAAAATATGTAAAAAAAAAAATTAAAAAATACAGAAGTAAGTAAGTTCCGCTGCGATATCAAAGGACCCGGATCAGACAAGAGTCAAAATGTCTGACAGGACACAATGAAAATCATTTGAAGTTTCCCGCAGTCTGAGAAATTTGAGCTAGATTTACTGTGGGTGTGGTGTAATAATAACTCCATCGCTAGAAGAATGAAATTTAAGTAAGTAACTGGGTGAAATGAGCTTGGGAAATACAGGATAAATAACGTTGGCGTGCATTGGGTTTTGCTACAATACATTTTGGCTGAGCTTCAGTATAGATCGCTGTCTGAAATTGAAACGCAAATGTACTGATGATGTTAATGATGGCGCGTCTTGTTCAAGGCAAATGGAAACCTCTTCCTGTTTATTAAAATGTTAATGTGCAGACATTGTTTACTATTATAATGGAGAAACACATAAAAACAAAGTACTGTAGTTTTACAAAATACAAAAACAGTAACAATACGCAGCAACGTTTCGACCAAAAGGCCTTTATCAAGCAAAGGATACAAGAGTATTGAAGAATTTCACTTCTCACATAGCACACAACATGTAGAATCAAACAATACGTTTCTAACGACTGTAAAATGAAAATATATATTATTTACTATTTACAATTGCAACACAAAGATCATTCATTCCTGTCCATTTTCATATATAGAAACTTTCTGAGTCTGCGGCAGTAAAATATATATATTTTTTTCCGATCCAGAAGCACTTGAGCTTTTCAGATCTTCGGCTCGGTCCCATGGACATCGTAACTCTTCGGTTCGGTGCCACGAACACCGTAAATCTGGGAATATGTGGCTTTTTCTGCCATCCCGCGGAATTGAACCAGCACAAACAGAGGGATAGTCACCCGTAGTCAACTCGCTACGAATACGCTGGGCAGACGGGCGTAAAATGTATTTAAAAGGGATCCACTGAAATGTAAAGTTTGAGATCCGCTGATGTAGAGGAATAGGGACAGTTGTGAAACAATAGTCAAAGAAAAATTGTCGCTAATGTAGAGGAATAGAGACAGTTGTGAAACAATAGTCAAAGAAAAGTTGTCGCTGATGTAGAGGAATAGGGACAGTTGTGAAACAATAGTCAAAGAGAAATTGTCGCTGATGTAGAGGAATAGAGATAGTTGTGAAACAATAGTCAAAGAAAAGTTGTCGCTGATGTAGAGGAATAGGGACAGTTGTAAAACAATAGTCAAAGAAAAGTTGTCGCTGATGTAGAGGAATAGAGACAGTTGTAAAACAATAGTCAAAGAAAAGTTGTCGCTGATGTAGAGGAATAGAGACAGTTGTAAAACAATAGTCAAAGAAAAGTTGTCGCTGATGTAGAGGAATAGAGACAGTTGTGAAACAATAGTCAAAGAAAAGTTGAGTAACTATAAAATAAGGGAAATTTTAAAACGTTGAAATGCATAAATTGGATAATACTGGATTGGTTTATCCTTGGATTCTCGGAAAGGAGTTAATTCTTATTTTCATGTTTGTTGGCCTACACGCTCTGATATAACCAATAAAAGGTTCGCCTTAGGTTGAAAGGGGCGTGCCTCGGCTTAAAGAGGCTTTAATCCTCTAATAAACAAACAAACAACGTTGAAATGGATTAAAGAATGATGCTAATGAGATTCTTCTTTGAAAGAACTCTATTTTAGACTTGTGTAGTTTGTTCATATTTAATTTGACGTCAAGGTTGTGGTATTTTGAACGAAGGAATAGATACACGGGTTGAGTTTTAGTCAAAGACAAGATAGTTTCCTCTCAATTGAAAATCTAGTGTCCAGGATAGTTGAAACATTTAAGTGAAATGTTACTTAAAAATGTATTGATTATTAGATTTATTGGTCTTGTGTGAGTAAACGTGTGTGTTCCGAACTCTTTCTTACACAGGAAGATCTCAGCCGCAGTGTACGAACTTCGTAGCACCGGCTAGGATCCCCGATGTCTCTTCCTCTCTTCTCACGTACGCCCGCTGTTAATTCAGGGGGAAAGTCATGACGACTGGTAAGTCGCTTCTGACTGATTTTTGCGTGAGACCTATATTACCCTTTTACAGGCATTCATCAACCATACGGACAGCCTCACCGACCAGAGATACTTAAAGTTGAGATCCTTCACAAGTGATTGCTACAGGAGACCTGTTGTCCTTGTAACTCTTTCTCGGAAAGAGTTAGTTTTAGTGATGGTAGAACGGATGACTTCTCTGTCGGCTTTCCTGCCTTTGGTGAGATCGTTCCGTACGCATCACAAGATAAAAACTAATGATTTTTAGTACCGCAAATTTGGGCTTGGATCTATACCAAAGAGCATTTGCTTACTTTGCAATGACTAGGTGAGATCGCCCTGGTTTAGGCGGCATTCTCGACCCTTCTAGTGCTAGTCCCAGAAACTGTCACCTTTCTTGTATTCATTGCTCTTTTACGATCATTTTCGCCGTATATTTGGGATTTTTATCTTCGCCAAAGAGTATGTCTACAATATGCGCTCTTTCTGACTATATGAGATCTTTCCGGATTAGGAACATTCTCAGTCATTGGAGACGCATGTGCTTTGTCAAACAAAAGATCATATGTTGGCGGTATGCTTGGTCTTTATGTGATCTGAGCCATGGTGTTTGGACGTCATCTATATAGGATGATCGGCGTCCAGAAAGTATTGCCCTTAGCCAATGTTTGGGTTTATACCAGTCAAACCTTTGCATTATCGGCCTTATTTTTCTATCCACGGTGAGTTTGTTCCTGAGTAGGAGTATTCTCAGCCGTTGCCGGGTGCGTGTCGGCACTTGGCAATTTGCAAGTGTTTACTCTAAATTTTCCCTGTCCCCGGGAAACACTAGACTGGGACTACGCACATATATTATAGAAGGTCGTTTTAATCGGCGCTAGAAACGCAACTGACATTTTGCGCTCTCCAACATTACCAACCTCAGTTCTTCCGGGGATGTTAGTTGGTTATGCAACAGTACCCTGCCCGGTTGTCCCAGGGAGGGCAGTTTCGTTAGGCACTCAAACGCAAACTTTAGGATTTGCGCTCGGCAAACTTTACCCAATAAGTTTATCTGTGCTTGGCCCCTTGTACGGAGTTTACCGCAATCTTCCCATATGTCGGCACGATGCGTATCGCGTTTTCCGAGACACTTGCCGAGACCTTTGAGCTGTAATGGATTAAAGCCTCTGCTGGGCTTTCCAGTTTTCAATGCTCATCTGCGTTGTCCGCTCACCCCTACGTTTGCCGCGCCTTCCCGTCGCTTCATCACCATCGCCTTGCGTATCTGCCCCGCTTTTTTTGCTCGCCTGTGTATCTTCCGTATGCGCGTTCGCTCCTCTTTGGTGTCTGCCCTGCCGTGTTTATCAGGTTTCTCACCGTGCTCACATTTACCGTGCCTCGAGACTGCCATGACACGCAGCTCAACTCGGGAGCAGATTTTCACCCCTTGTGGGCCCAAGTCTCTGCTTTGGGATGCACCTCTCGTATGTGGCAATTTTGGTGCGGTCATTTGCTCCAGGGGAGTTAGCATTCGTTCGCTGACGACTCGCCACACGCTGCTGTATTTTTACGTTTCTGCAAAATTCAAAATTTATAATACCTTTATTATACCTTTACTATACCTTAGGTACATAATATAAAATGCCTTGCTCTCACAAATATTTCTCTTCTTGGTAAAATCTAGGAAAGCTAACATTGTGGATACAATGTTTAAAATGTTAGAGAAGTACTCAACAGACCTGGAGGACATCGTTGCTGAAAGGACTATGCAGCTTGAAGAGGAGAAGAAGAAAACAGATCAGCTTCTGTTCAGGATGTTACCATCGTAAGTATCGTATCAATCAATCAAGTGTCATGCCTGTCGTCATATGCGATCATGTCTCTTCGTAACTCTTCCTCTCTCTCTCTCTCTCTCTCTCTCTCTCTCTCTCTCCTTGGTGCAAGTATTCAGTTCTGACGTCGATCTTTTGTGCAAACCACGATATAAGACCAACCAAAATCTTGTTCGTCTGTCTTCCACGATCTCTCCTTCCTTAAATTTTACCTGTTGTCACCAAATGTTCTAAACACCCTCTTCGCATTAAATGCCTGAAGAACCATGATTGGGTCTTATTCTTTTCACTGTCTGTTGGATGGGGACACTAAAATAGATATTGAATCTATCCCAGTTTGGAGTTACGCGTTGTACAAGTAGAACTGGATGCCTGAGGGGCGTAGTGAGGAGTGTGTTTAATAAGCGAGCCACGGGAACCATCAGTATGTATGTTCTTCGATATATGTCGAGGAGACTGAGCACCTATGTGTCTGCCCGGAGTACAATGACGTCAGTTTAGTAACAAATAACCAAAAACCAATATATTTTTTAGAAAGTTTCTTTGTGTTCAGGCCTGTTTTAAAAGCTCATTATTTGTTTTCCTCGTTTTCCATGGAATTTTCAGCATTTTTCTGTCAAGTATTGGCTTAATATGCAAGTGCCATGCCTGCCGTCATAGGCGATCATGTCTTTACACAACTCTCTCTCTCCTCTCTTCTCTCTCTCTTTCTCTCGTTGCTCATTGGTGCAAGTATTCAGTACTGAAATATTTGTGAAAGAAATATTTGTGAAAGGAAGGCATTTTATATTATATAGATAAGGTATAGCAAAGATATAGCAAAGGTATAGCAAAGATATAGTAAAAGTAAAGATATAGTAAAAGTAAAGGTATAGTAAACGTATAGCAAAGATATAGCAAAGTATAGCAAAGATATAGTAAAGATATAGTAAAGATATAGTAAAGTATAGAAAGTGTAGCAAAGATATAGCAAAGATATAGCAAAGATATAGCAAAGATATAGCAAAGATATAGCAAAGTATAGCAAAGATATAGCAAAGATATAGCAAAGATATAGCAAAGATATAGCAAAGTATAGCAAAGATAAAGTAAAAGTAAAGGTATAGTAAAGGTCTAGTAAAGGTATAGTAAAGGTCTAGTAAAGGTATAGTAAAGGTCTAGTAAAGGTATAGTAACGGTCTAGTAAAGGTATAGTAAAGGTGTCATCATCATCAAATAGCTTGTCCTGAGCAGAACTTTGCCACCCAACAGTCCTCAAAATTTCTCTTTCTAATAGGCCAGATGTTCTGCCTCTGCAGCCGTCATGTTCAAACCATCAGTTACATCCTGAATCTATCTTCTCCGTGGTCTTTATAGTATAAATATTAAATACAATTACTACAAAATATTAAGCCAATTCTGTACAGAAAAATGCTCCTAGCAGTGAAGTATTCGTTTGCACAGTGTCAATGGTAGTGACTTCACGCATAATAATAGCTACAAGTATTGTATAGCTATGTCATTTACTTCTTCTTCTTCAAACGCTCCATATCGACCACTTGTTAACCACTCTGTGTGATGTGTATGTGATCTGAGCCTAAGAGCGATTGTACGTTGTGCCAGATATGTGCCTACAAGTAGGCCAGCACATCCGATTTCCGCGATGCTTTTTATTTACTAATGTAACGTCCATAGGTCTTACATCAGTCACCTCTTACGACATGCCTTGTAGGTCGCAGCGGTGCTATTCTTTGCTTTCCTTGCCGGAACCACACAAGCGTTATCGCTTACGACACGTCATCTATCATCTCTCAATTTAGCATGTCCTTTGTTGTTGGTTGCAAGCGTTACATCCGGCCTGAAACGGTATCGATCTGATGTCAGTAGCCCAGCCACTTCCGTCTTGTCAATTGCTGTTATAATGTTTTCATGCCTGGTCGTCTTCAGTGAACAATTCCCTCCCTTTTATCCCTTTAAATCGGCCGTGTGGTGCAGGTACCAGGTTTGCTAAAGGTACCAGGTTTGCCAAAGGTACCAGGTTTGCCAAAGGTACCAGATTTGCAAAGGTACCGGTTTGCCAAAGGTACCAGGTTTGCCAAGGTACCAGGTTTGCCAAGGTACCAGGTTTGCCAAGGTACCAGATTTGTCAAAGGTACTAGGTTTGCTCCCAAGTCGAGAAGAACGGGATGGAAAGCCGCTGCTCGTGCACAATTCATAACAAAATATCAAAAATGAAATTCACACACAAATATTTGCCCCATCTTCAAAATTACATTGGGGACCCTTGCCAGTGCTACGGAGTTCGTGCACTGCAGCTGAGATCTTCTTGTGTAAGAACGAGATTCAGAGCACACATGGTTACTCACTGAAGTGCATTGATGACGGTCTTATTTTCAATCAATCAATTCAGATAACCCTGATCGCATTGTAATTTTTGTTCTTCGAGAGGACAGTAAGACGTTAGTCTTGTGTTCAAGTTGAACACGTTAAGCAACCATTGGTAATTGAAAACCGATAAAAGTAGGCTGCAAAGCTGCTGCCCGAGCAGCATTTAGTAAAAGTATTAATATAAGAAGAAGAGACCGGTTGAGAAATGAAGACATCAGGAAAAAGTGGGCACAACATCAGTACTAGACTTCATCAAGAAACAACAAATTAAATGGTTCGGCCACGTAAGCAGATTACCATCAGACAGTGCACCTCAAAGAGCAATGCTGCTCCGATACAATGGGTACAAAGCAAAGGCCGGCCACGCAAAAGATGGACTTCAGAGATAACAGAGGCGTCTAAAGAGACTATTTGCAAAGCGCATACTAGGGCCTGTTTTAGAAATCTCTTCCTGACCTGACGCTGTGAGGCAAACAGGATTCGAGAAAGAAAGAAATTAACATCAAATTTCGAAACATTTGTGTATTATCTTTGAAATAACAAAAGGGAGCCTCGTCATTTCTACAGAGCTCGTGCACTGAAGCAGATATCTTCATCTGTAAGAAAAAGATCTGAGCACATGCGGTTGTTCCACGAAGGTCATAGTCCTAACAATCAATCAATCAATCAATCAATCAATCAATCAATCAATCAATTTATCTAACATGTTCCGGAAATGTGCTACACTGCGGATACTGTATAACACATATATTTTTTTTAAACGATTAAACTGTGTGAGATAAATGTATACTGAAAGTCATCGCCTTTACTATCTTCTTCTTCTTCTTCTTCTTCCAACGCCAATATCGACCACTCGTTAACCACTCTGTGATTTGTATGTGATCCAAGCCTAAGAGCGAGTGTAAGTTGTGCCAGGGCTTACAAGTAGGCCAGCGCATCCGATTTCTGCGACGCTATTTTATTTACTAGGGTAGCTTCAATTGGCCAATACCTCAGTTGCCTCTTACGACATGCCTTGTAGGCCATAGTGATACTATACTTTGCTCCCCTCACGAGTCCCCGCAGCACGGGCGACATTTACAACAAAAGATAGAATAAGAAACGTAGACTTAAGCCAAATTGCAGGAATGAATGATAGAATGAGAAACGTAGACATGATACAAATTGCAGGAACTGATGATAGAATGAGAAACGTAGACATGATACACATTGCAGGAACTGATGATAGAATGAGAAACGTAGACATGATACAAATTGCAGGAACCGTATACAACAACAGAAAGATTGAAATAATAAAATGGTGCTGTCACCTTACGCAAATCACGCAGTCAATTAACTACACATTTGCTATCACAGTGTATGCAAGAAAATGACCAAAGAAGAAATGGATAAATACAATAAAAATGTATTATTGCTACAAAAACAAGCTTACAACATTTCCAAAATGGAAGTTCAAACATCGCAACCGTAAGCTTCCAATGTCGAACATGGCAAACATAAATAAAAACTAAGGGAGAACATTCAAATAAAATTATAAGACCAACACATCTTCTAGATTATCTTCCCTTCCTTTGTTTTTATCTTCCGTATTAAAACCGCAAACCAGATAAGATAGTCACCAACATCAGCATAAGAAAGTTGGCACAGAACCTAGCTTGAATTACATTGAGAAACAAAGATTGAAGTGGTTTGGTAAGAATGCATCCAAACTCCACAGTATACAGAGTCTTCTCACAACAGAACATCGGGAAAGAAGGCAAGAGGAAGACCACGAAACAGATGGTTAGATGGCATAGCAGAATCCTGTGAAAGGGCAAAAATAGCAATCACCCAAGCTACAAGAACAGCACAAGACAAAAACAGAAAACCACGAGACTGGGCAACAATCCGTTAGTAGTGTGACGGCAAAGAAGAGAAGAAGATTAAAACCGCAGACACATAATATAAATGCATTTCATGCAGTCTTTCAGACCCTAGGCGCCTGTGTATTGCAGGAGCTCGAAAGGGAAGTAAACAATAGTAATACTGCGACCTACAGGGCAAGTCGTAAGAGGCGATTGAGGTGGTTGCCTAGGGAAGCTACCCTAGTAAATAAAAAGCGTCGCAGAAATCGAATGTGCTGGTCTACTTGTAGGCACATAACTGGCACAATTTACAATCGCTCTTAGGCTCAGATCACATACAGAGCACAAAGAGGGGTTGCTATGAGGCGTTGGAAGAAGAAGATATTTAAGTTGACGTATGAGTGTGAACAGAGGAGGAGAAAAAGATATTCAAGTTGACGTATGAGTGTGAACAAAGAAGAAGAAGAAGAAGATATTTAAGTTGACGTATGAGTGTGAACAGAGAAGGAGAAAAAGATATTCTAGTTGACGTATGAGTGTGAACAAAGAAGAAGAAGAAGATATTTAACCCTTTCGCTGCTACATACTTTCCGAAGGCTGAGCTAAAAATAGCTACTCTTTCTTTCTAGGTCACAAACGTGAATGTACGCCTATAGCAGTGACAGTAGCAATGTATAATGTGTTAACACATCTTTAGCCCACAGATGAGAGATAACAACAGACGTGTTAATGCGTCTTTAGAAGTCAATGAAAAAAAACGTATATATACGTCCTTAGCAGCTAAAGGGTTAAGTTGACGTATGAGTGTGAGCAAAGAAGGAGTTGACATCGGGATGAATGTAATTTTAATGTTCTTATTTCAAACAGAACTGTTGCAGAAAGTCTGAAACTTGGCAAAACAGTTGAGGCGGAATGCTTCGATGAAGTCACCATTTACTTCTCAGATATAGTTGGGTTTACTACCATCTCAGCAATGTCGACGCCTATGCAGGTGGTTGATCTACTCAACGATCTGTACTCCATGTTTGATGCAACAATCAATGACCATGATGTGTATAAGGTAAGTACTTGGCAGGGCCGTGAGGTGTATTTCCTCAGTGCAAGTCTTCGAAATGCCGCCCTTTAAATGTTTTTTTCTTTAAAATAACCATCAATGGTGTTTTAGATTTTGCTGCCTATGACGCTTTCCTTACGGACCGCTTGATGCGTCTCTGTAGCGTAGAACGGCACTGCCCTGATGCATGGGATTATATTGAAGCCGTGTATATTATTTAATTTGGTTTGATGTTGGTGCTAGTTTTTCATGTTTTGCTTGCTCTTTATTATGGTTGATACAACATGGGGAGAGGGGTTAGACAATACGTTGTGAACAATGATTTAGAGATATCAGGAAATTGTCAAACTTGGCCAATAACAGGAGCTAATGAGCGGAAAATCATAACGAGTGAGATGAGGTGTCTTAGAAGAGCTGTCCCCTTACAAGAACAATTGATTTCTGGCCAACACTATATTACCAGTGTCAAACATGGTCAATAACAGCAGTTAATGAGCTGAAAATCATAACGAGTGAGATGAGGTGTCTTAGAAGAGCTGCAGGTGTGACAATAAGAGACACAATTAAAAATAAAGAAATCAGAAGAAGACTGGATGTGAAACCAGTCATGCAATTCATAAAAGAACAACAGATTAAATGGTTTAACAGAACAAATATAACGAGAACAGAGCAAGAAGAAGACCACACAAAAGATGCAGTGACGACATCAAGAACAGTCTTAACAAAATGAATAATAGCTTACAAAGTGCATTAGAACAAGCACACACTAGATCACTACATCCCCCATCCTTCCCCCAAAGCCATTTCTATAACGAAGTAAATGTTGGGAGAAGTGACTTGTTGTGCAAGGGAAACAACACACGAAATGTAATCTACGTCTTATGCTGTGTCTAATCCTGTTTTGCCTAGCCACGTCATGGTAAGAAGAAACACATCTATAACGGGATCCTGTATCTTTGGTACATGGTGTATTTCACTGTCTCTGTTATTTCTGTGGTCCATCTTTTGCGTTAATCACCTTCTGCCTTGTATGTGAATAGCATTGCTCTTTGAGACTCACTGTCTATTGGTAATCTGCTTATGTATCAGAACCATATAATTTCTTGTTTTCTTTGTCTCTGCCTTTTGATTAATATCACAGTGATGGCAGCAAAAGTGTGGGAGTCTTCATAGAGCCAGTGGACAGCTTAAAAAATGTAAACAAATTCCAAGCAGCTCTCAGTCGAAAGAATGACGATGTTCGGAGTTTTTACACGATCAACCTTAACTGTGTCCACTCATTGTGGAAACTACGAGTAGGGTTCAATAAAACAAAATCTTAATGAAGTGCAATAATGTCATCGTACAGACTTCATTTCCTGGTGTCTTCATTTCTAAACTGATCTCTGCTTGATACCCCCAGCATTCTGCGTATACACTTCATCTCTGTCGTGAAATATTTTCTTCTATCCTTTGATATCAATGTTCAAGTTTAACACTGATAGCATAATATCCTTTTTATATTATGTGCTATAATAGGTTTAGTTCCGAATCATTTGTGTACATTGAAATTTATAAGTCGATTTTCTTTTTATAGTGATGATTGTTTAACTTGACAAATTAAAACTTATAAGTTATTTTAAGATACTAATTTCCAGATGAGGTGTCTTAGAAGAGCTGCAGGTGTGACAATAAGAGACAAAATTAGAAATGAAGAAATCAGAAGGAGACTGGATGTGAAGCCAGTTATGCAATTCATAAAAGAACAACAGATTAAATGGTTTGGACCGTAGAATGCCCTGGTATCGCCTACCACAGAGAGCCACACAGAAAAAGTGTGATGAGTACAAGGCAAGAGGAAGACCACGCAAAAGATGGAGCGACGCATCAAGAACAGCCTTACGAACATGAATATCAGCTTACAAAGTGTCTTTAAAAAAGCACATATAAGATCACTACGTTTCACCCCCAACACACCTATAAAGAAGTAAATGGTGGAAGAGAAGAAGAAGAAGACCAATTTCTAGGTCATTTAACAGTTTAAATTATTAAGTGTTTTATTATGATATATATTGACACTTTATGAACTAAACTAAACTCTAAACTAAAAGTGTTTTTTAATGTCGTGTCATTTGTACAGGTTGAAACTATTGGGGATGCATACATGGTGGTCAGTGGACTTCCATTAAGAAATGGCAACAGACATGCGGGAGAGATCGGAACGTTAGCCTTGGTATTGTTGTGTAAGTGTGGCAAGTTTACCATCAGACACATGGAGCATGTGCCTTTAAGGCTCAGGATAGGACTACATACAGGTGAACAATAATATCGTTGTTACTGTTACATCGTTATCGACCAGATTGTAATATGGTTGTTACTGTTACATCGTTATCGACCAAATTGTAATATGATTGTTACTGTTACATCGTTATCGACCAAATTGTAATATGATTGTTACTGTTACATCGTTATCGATCAAATTGTAATATGATTGTTACTGTTACATCGTTATCGACCAAATTGTAATATGGTTGTTACTGTTACATCGTTATCGACCAAATTGTAATATGGTTGTTACTGTTACATCGTTATCGACCAAATTGTAATATGGTTGTTACTGTTACATCGTTATCGACCAAATTGTAATATGATTGTTACTGTTACATCGTTATCGACCAAATTGTAATATGGTTGTTACTGTTACATCGTTATCGACCAAATTGTAATATGATTGTTACTGTTACATCGTTATCGACCAAATTGTAATATGATACGCCTGTGTGTTGTTGAGGCTATCAATAGAAGCAAGGAATAGTAACACTGTGACCTACAAGGCATGTCGTAAGAGGCAGACTGAAATAGGGACCTAGAGAAGCTGCCTAGTAAATAAAAAGCATCGCAGAAATCGGATGTGCTGGCCTACTTGTAGACGCATAACTGACACAACGCACAATCGCTCTTAGGCTCAAATCACATACAAATCATAAAGAGTGGTTAACACGTTGTCGAAATGGAGTGCTCGTAGAAGAAGATGACCTCTTACGACATGTCTTGTAGGTAGCTGTGTTACTATTCTTTGCTTCCCTTGAAAGCCCTGGCTACACACGGGGGAAGTGCTTGTGAGATGACAAACTAGTTTTTCTTTGACAACGTAAGCGCAACCCATCACCATTGTATCTTCTTAACCTGGGTCATCACGGTTTCCTGTCATGTTCTTATCTACAGATCTGTTCAATTTATAGCACCTTAGCATTCTATTCTATTCTATTCTCTAATCCAGTTTTGCCTTTCAGAGTCAGGTTGAAAAAGGAGAGATCTTAAGCGAGTTTCTTTATGCGCCTTGTCTTTCTTTCTCTTCTCCAATCCTGATTTGCCTCACAGTTTCAGGGTAAGAAGAGTTTTCTAGAACGGGCTTTTGTGTGTGCTTCATTAATAATGTTTTTCGTCGCGTCTGTTACTCTGAAGTCCACTTTTTGCATGGCCGGTCTTTTGCTTTGTATCCAATGTATCGGAGCAACATTGCTCTCTGTGGTGCACTGTCTGTTGGTAATCTGCTTATGTGGCGGAACTATTTAATTTGTTGCTTCTTGATAAAGTTCAGTACTGATGTTGTACTCACTTGTTCCTTTCTTCTTCTCTTCCACCATTTACTTCTTTATGGAAGTGTTGGGGGTGAAACGTAGTGATCTTGTGCGTGCTTTTTTAAGGCACTTTGTAAGCTGATATTCATGTTCGTAAGGCTGTTCTTGATGCCGTCGCTCCATCTTTGCGTGGTCTTCCTCTTGCTTTGTACTCATTATACTTTTTCTGTGTGGCTCTCTGTGGTAGGCGATACCAGGGCATTCTGGTCAGGTGTCCAAACCATTTAATCTGTTGTTCTTTATGAATTGCATAACTGGTTTCACATCCAGTCTCCTTCTGATTTCTTCATTTCTAATTGTGTCTCTTGTTCCCTGATGTCTTCATTTCTAAGCCGGTCTCTTCTTGTTACTCTCAGCATTCTTCGTAGACACTTCATCTCTCTTGTGACTAGTTTTCTTCTGCCATTACCCATTCTAGCATTACCCATGAATATTTGTCTACCTTAGAAAGTTGAGTACCCATCTTTACCTGTACAGATTAAAGAGTGAACTTTACGGGATTCTACCACCTCTGCGATTAATATTTCTATATAATATATTAAACAAAAACGAGAAGAAATATTCTTGTTTTAATATATCGCCTACGACTTTTTTTCTGAGGTTCCTGTGTTGCTGGGGGTCGTTGGGATGACAATGCCAAGATTCTGTTTATTTGGTGATACAGTTAATACAGCGTCAAGGATGGAATCTTCAGGAGCAGGTAATTAGTCACGATATTTTATTGTTCTTCTATGTTTGACTTCACACTGTTAACGGGTTGTTGCCCAGCGTCGTGGTTTTCTGTTATTGTTTTGCGTTGCTCTAGTGCAGCGCTGCCCAAAGTGGGTGGTACCGCCCACCAGTGGACACTTTACGCGTAAAGTGTCCCAGTAACTTCTACTGTTTTTATTTATTCAATCTATATTTTCAACTATGTTTTATTTTACAGCATTCAGAGTCCATATCTCAGAGGCATGTAAGAACGCTCTTGATATTCTTGGCGGATACAAGGTTGAATATCGGGGTCAGACAGAACTCAAGGTCAGTAAATTATTTCAAGTGCCATTTTGGATATTAACGGATAATGATTATGGTAATGATGATGATGAGTGTGGCATTTGATTATGACGTTTTTGTTGATGAAGCTGACGATTAGCTCCATGTTGTTGATGAGTTGGATGGTAGTGATGTTTACTTGGTGATGTTTATACTAATGTGTAATGTTGATGTTGATTGCGTTTAAGCTAGTGGTTTCTGCAATGTTATAGGGGTGATAAAACAAAATGACATAGGCAAAGTTACCATTTCGGCTCTGGGTAAGACACTACTACATTTTTACGTAATAATCCTGTAACACACTGCATCGCTTCATTAAAGCAAAGTGCGTAGGGATCGTATAGGGAAGCTGCGGATAAGTAGTGATTGTAGTAGTGTAGCTTGGAACCATTTTGATCACCTGGCAAGAATAGCAAAATAGTCTACCACATAAAGTCATATTATTTTTTTTGGTAACGAATACAGAACAAGATGAAGACCATGCAAAAAGACAAGTGACAGTATCAAGAACAACTTTAGAAAAAAGAATACTTGCTTACAGAACGCATTAAACAAGGAAATTAGTACATTCCTACATCGTTCTCCAACAACTAAGTAATGTTGTACAATAAAGAAAGAGAGAAGATAAAGATGAAAAACATTTCAGATTCGAAAATCGTGCATATCCTATACAGGACGTAGCCATCAACCACAGTAAAGGAGTCGATGATTTTCTTGGCACCACTTATTCGTTAAGTAATTTGCAATTGCTTTCTAAACGGTGATGTCTATTTTTACCGTTCGTAAAAATACCATGGAAACGAATTTACTTCCAAACTGCCTGCCGCGGAGTTTAAACCAGGTACGCTTTGATTATGATCGAGCTCACTACCGTACAAGCTATAGACGCTCACATTTCAGAGTACAAATGGATATGTGGTTTTAATTGTCTACGTCTAGAGTCCCAACTCCAACAGAGGTACTGTACATCATGTCTTTGACAGCATTCTACACTGGCGTCATCGGTTCGTCAATGTAACGTAAAGATAGTGGTTTATCGGCCTGGTCTTACCAAATGTTTGATACTAACTATTTATATTGGCTGTTGCTGTATACATATTTACCGTTGTAGAAGTAAAGTTATCAGTTCTATGGAAGAGACTTTGGGCCCCAAAGGTAACTGATCAGTTCTGTGGACAACTTTTGAATCTAGAGATAAATGCTCAGTTCTAGGGACGACGATGAAATTCAGAGATAACTGTTCAGTTCAAGGGACGACGATGGAGCCCAGAGATAACTGCTCAGTTCTAGGGATGACGTTGGAGCCCAGAGATAACTGCTCAGTTCTAGGGATGACGTTGGAGCCCAGAGATTACTGCTCAGTTCTAGGGATGACGTTGGAGCCCAGAGATAACTGCTCAGTTCTAGGGATGACGTTGGAGCCCAGAGATAACTGCTCAGTTCTAGGGATGACGTTGGGAACTCCGTTCAGCAGTGAAACTCAGATGTCGGCAGTTCTAGGGACGACGATGGAACTCAGATGTAACTGGTCAGTTCTAGGGACGACGATGGAACTCAGAGATAACTGCTCAGTTCTAGGGACGACGATGGAACTCAGATGTAACTGGTCAGTTCTAGGGACGACGATGGAACTCAGATGTAACTTGTCAGTTCTAGGGACGACGATGGAACTCAGATGTAATTGTTTAGTTCTAGGGACGACGATGGAACTCAGAGATAACTGCTCAGTTCTAGTTGTGACCGAATTGGTTATCATTGGGGTCTACGATGTGCTACAGTTTAAGAACCTTTGCTAGGCCAAAACATCCTTACGTCACTGACCAGGGAACCGTACAACTCACTTAGAATGCTAAATAGAAGTGTGACTCGTTTCATAGTGAGTTACTTTTATAGATCTCTTGAACGAATAGTTGGAGGAATATAAATTACTCACATTTATGGAAGGAGACAGACAAACAGAGTGCAGAGGAGAACAGAACATTGAGAGGAACGGAAGACACAAAGAATGTGCTATATGGAATATGCTGCATTAATTGTGTGTCTTCTATGAAAATATGCAGATCTAAAAGTTATATTTGATAAATTTATATATGATATTCTGTAGCAAATTATGCAATAAATAACTTCAAATAGATTTTCTGAAGAAGTGTGTTTGTATGTAATGTGTGGGTATATTAGGTGGCTTATAGCAAAATTGGTACAGCCAGAACGACTAGTCAAGTGGCTTATCGAAGAGTGAAAGTTAATATTGTATATTTGGTGGTTGTTTGCAGGGTAAAGGTCTTTATAACACGTACTGGCTGATTGGTAAGGAAGGATTTGATATGGAGCTACCAGAAGCACCCGCTTTAGTTGGGTAAGATGAAATATGACAAAATATAAATACAGACAATTACACATTCATTACAGATTCTTACAAGCAACATATTATAGCAGAAGGAGGTGGTTTATGTGGCGTAGAGGTTAGAAATCGCATCTCGTTCCAAGGGTATTTATTCGCTCCTCGTTCGAACCATCTGGATATTTGTCCATAGATCCCTGAGCTCAGTGTAGGTGAGATCGAGTTCCTAGTCCTATCAGAGATGGATGATAAAACGTAGGTCCGTGTTCAATTTGGCACGTAAATGAACAATTGACAGTTCAAATTCGAGAATAGCAGGCTGGAAACCCGCTGCCCAGACAAAATTCATTAGAAAAAGATTAAAAATCAAATTCCTACAAAAATATCTTCACTATCTTCAAAATTACATCAGGGACCCTAGCCGGTGCCACGGAGCTCGTGCACTGCAGTTGAGATGTTCCTGTATAAGAAAGAGATGACAGCACACATGGTTACTCAGCGAAGTGCAATGATGATGGTCCTGTCACTCAATCAATCACTAGATAATATATCACATTAATTAACAATATAGATGAGACTGCAGTAACTGCAGAGACTGCAGAAGATGAGACTGTTGGTCGAAACGTTGCTGTATATTGTCATTGTTTTTTAAATTTGTAAAACTACAGTACTTTGTTATTACGTGTTTCACATTAATTAAGCAGTTACAAATAATGCATCACTATTTTGAGTGTGAAGCTATTTTAACGTTTTATTTTATCTTCTTTATTTCAGTGATAACACCCACGGGTAAGTTACATATTGTGTGTTGTGTTGTTTATTTTTTTACATCAACAGCCAATGCTAACATGAGGCTTGCACGACGTGAATATCTGTCTGCTGAGGTCTTTGAGGGAGTCTTTTCCATAATCGTATCCAGTGTTTGTCTTCCAGTCTAATGCAGATTTTCTCTGTATGAGGGTTTTGACCTCTTGAAAATATAGAGTTTGGTAAATTTGTTCCATAATATTAGAAGCAGTATATGCAACAAGTCACTATCAATTGAGATCGGAATGAGAGTTATACAGTGCTACATAGAACCAGATTAACATATGTTTATGCAAGCACTGTTCGATCGAACCTTACCTATTATTTGTGTCTAGTTATAAGAGTGTTTGAGAAAGCACTCCTCAGCAGCCATTTTTTAGAATGGCTCGCTGGTTGTGTTCGTAAGACGCAGGTTGCTAGGCTAGGCGATGGGTGTCGTAAGGACGGATACTAGGCGTGGGTGTCGAGACGCTGGTATTGTCTAGGCTTAGGGAGTTCTAATATCGCAGGTATTTTAGTTATACGATGGGTAATCTGACATACAGATAGTCAGGCTAGCGATAGGTAGTCGAAGAGATTCTGAGCGCCACATAGATGGGTTTAAGAGAGGATGAGATCCTAGGACTGAAAGGCGATGGGTGGTCGTAGAAATAATAGGTGTTCGAACCGGTTAGTCTATATGTTTAAGGAAGCTCTAATATCTTACATTGTTATTTGTTGAAAAGAATCGAAACTGTACGGATCGCTTAGTCAGGAATGAAAGAGAAGACAGAAGATAAAAATTTTGAATGCCCGTGGGCTTTACAGAAGAAGGATCAAATCTAGGAGCAAAAGGAAATTTAAAGTTTGGGGGAGTTGATGATCTGAACCGAGGCTTACCATGTGATAGAGTAAAGCTTACAATAAGAACTTTGAAACTACCAATTAGAAGAGAGGAGAGTTATGAACAAGTTTAACGAGTATGCTACAATGTGAGACTGAGGAGCTACCAATGTAAGAGAGAGTCCCCAAGATTTACGAAGAAAGAACTCGATGTTACAGTGGCTTGAGATAACCAACGATTACTACCAGACTCCGGAGCAGTTCATAGTAAGACGGTACCCAACTGTAAAATGTAGGACGTTCAACATCTTGTAGGTATCAACAGGAAGTCCAAAGAAGAAGAACATACCTATCCATTAGCAAGAATGATACTGTGATTAAACAGGATGAGCTTTTCAATACGAAAGACCCGAGCCCAGGACAAGTAAAGAAGCGAGAGTTACAATTAAGAGGAACGCTAACCAATGAAACCTGTTTAGGACTTACGAAGATCGATAGAACAGATAAACAGCGCCCCAGTTATGAAGAGAGAAGCTACAATGGAGAGCAGAGAGAGAGCCTCAACTCTATCCTAAGAAGAGACAATGTCCTGTATGAGTCATTACCAATGAAAAGAGCCCACAGCTTAGCCAAAAAGCAGGCTTACCTACAAGAGCAGAAACTAACATGTAAACAAAGAAAACATACAACTTTGATAGATATGTAAAGACTACTTTAAAATGTAGAGAAATTTTATTATTATTTGAGAAGAGCTTGACAAATTTATAAAGATTAATTTCAATAAGAAGACAGGGGTAAAATGATAAACAGAAGAGCTACCAAGGATGCATAAGAAATCAACCTGTTACTAACCTAAACACGCTTACCAATGTAAAGAAAGAGATACAATTCAATAAAGAAAGCGCACTGCAAAAGAAGCCATCTAGCAACTAGAAGAGATAACTTACCAGTTGAGAGAAAGAAGCAACACAATGTACATAACTGCAGATAAAACTATCTGTAAGGAGAGAGACAGGAGCTACATAAGACAAAAGAAAGCTTACCAAGTAAGAAGAGAGGATCTAATCAATATCAAAGGCAAGAAGGCTACAATGTAAGGAGAGTTAAGAAACATTCTCAGAAGAAGATGTGGATATGTAAGAAAGGGAAAAGTGACCATATAAAAGAAAAGCCAACAAGTAACAAAGAGAACAGAGCTTCCTGTGATAATTAGAAGCAGCTCTTCCAACGTAAGAGAGAGAGCTACAATGAAGAAAGACGAGAGAGCTAACCAATTGACAGATGTGAAATCAGGCCAATGGCAAAAAGGAAACTACGAAATCAGAAAAGATGTTACAATGTAAGAGAGAGAGATAGCTTGATGTAGACAGAGTAGCTTTCAATGTTAAATAGATAACTTATTATGTAAGAAAAAGAAAATTACCAATGTAAGAAAGTAGAGAAGAGCTTACCAATGTAGAAAGAGAGAGAGCTTACCAATGTAAGAAGAGAGAGAGCTTACCAATGTAAGAAAGAGAGAGAGAGCTAACCAATGTAAGAAAGAAGAGAAGCTACCAATGTAAGAAAGAGAGAGAGAGCTTACCAATGTAAGAAAGAGAGAGAGAGAGCTTACCAATGTAAGAAAGAGAGAGAGAGAGCTACCAATGTAAGAAGAGAGAGAGAGAGCTTACCAATGTAGAAGAGAGAGAGAGCTTACCAATGTAAGAAAGAGAGAGAGAGCTTACCAATGTAAGAAAGAGAGAGAGCTTACCAATGTAAGAAAGAGAGAGAGAGAGCTTACCAATGTAAGAAAGAGAGAGAGAGAGCTTACCAATGTGAAAGAGAAGAGCTTACCAATGTAAGAAAGAGAGAGAGCTTACCAATGTAAGAAAGAGAGAGAGCTTACCAATGTAAGAAAGAGAGAGAGAGCTAACCAATGTAAGAAAGAGAGAGAGCTTACCAATGTAAGAAAGAGAGAGAGAGCTAACCAATGTAAGAAAGAGAGAGAGAGCTAACCAATGTAAGAAAGAGAGAGAGCTTACCAATGTAAGAAAGAGAGAGAGCTAACCAATGTAAGAAAGAGAGAGAAGCTACCAATGTAAGAAAGAGAGAGAGCTTACCAATGTAAGAAAGAGAGAGCTTACCAATGTAAGAAAGAGAGAGAGAGAGCTTACCAATGTAAGAAAGAGAGAGAGAGCTTACCAATGTAAGAAAGAGAGAGAGCTTACCAATGTAAGAAAGAGAGAGAGAGAGCTTACCAATGTAAGAAAGAGAGAGAGCTTACCAATGTAAGAAAGAGAGAGAGAGCTTACCAATGTAAGAAAGAGAGAGAGAGCTTACCAATGTAAGAAGAAGAGCTACCAATGTAAGAAAGAGAAAAGCTTACCAATGTAAGAAAGAGAAGAGAGCTTACCAATGTAAGAAAGAGAGAGAGAGCTTACCAATGTAAGAAGAGAGAGAGGCTTACCAATGTAAGAAAGAGAGAGAGAGCTTACCAATGTAAGAAAGAGAGAGAGAGCTAACCAATGTAAGAAAGAGAGAGAGAGCTTACCAATGTAAGAAAGAGAAGAAGCTTACCAATGTAAGAAAGAGAGAGAAGCTTACCAATGTAAGAAGAGAGAGAGAGCTTACCAATGTAAGAAGAGAAGAGAGCTTACCAATGTAAGAAGAGAGAGAGAGCTACCAATGTAAGAAGAGAGAGAGAGCTTTCCAATGTAAGAAAGAGAGAGAAGCTTACCAATGTAAGAAAGAGAGAGAGAGCTTACCAATGTAAGAAGAGAAGAGAGCTTACCAATGTAAGAAAGAGAGAGAGAGCTTACCAATGTAAGAAAGAGAGAGAGAGCTTACCAATGTAAGAAAGAGAGAGAAACTTACCAATGTAAGAAAGAGAGAGAGAGCTTACCAATGTAAGAAAGAGAGAGAGAGCTTACCAATGTAAGAAAGAGAGAGAGAGCTTACCAATGTAAGAAAGAGAGAGAGCTTACCAATGTAAGAAAGAGAGAGAGCTTACCAATGTAAGAAAGAGAGAGAGAGCTTACCAATGTAAGAAAGAGAGAGAGAGCTTACCAATGTAAGAAAGAGAGAGAGAGCTTACCAATGTAAGAAAGAGAGAGAGCTTACCAATGTAAGAAAGAGAGAGAGAGCTAACCAATGTAAGAAAGAGAGAGAGAGCTTACCAATGTAAGAAGAGAGAGAGAGCTTACCAATGTAAGAAAGAGAGAGAGAGCTTACCAATGTAAGAAAGAGAGAGAGCTTACCAATGTAAGAAAGAGAGAGAGAGCTTACCAATGTAAGAAAGAGAGAGAGAGCTTACCAATGTAAGAAAAGAGAGAGAAACTTACCAATGTAAGAAAGAGAGAGAGAGCTTACCAATGTAAGAAAGAGAGAGAGAGCTTACCAATGTAAGAAAGAGAGAGAGAGCTTACCAATGTAAGAAAGAGAGAGAGAGCTTACCAATGTAAGAAAGAGAGAGAGCTTACCAATGTAAGAAAGAGAGAGCTTACCAATGTAAGAAAGAGAGAGAGAGCTTACCAATGTAAGAAAGAGAGAGAGAGCTTACCAATGTAAGAAAGAGAGAGAGAGCTTACCAATGTAAGAAAGAGAGAGAAGCTACCAATGTAAGAAAGAGAGAGAGAGCTTACCAATGTAAGAAAGAGAGAGAGAGCTTACCAATGTAAGAAAGAGAGAGAGAGCTTACCAATGTAAGAAAGAGAGAGAGAGAGCTTACCAATGTAAGAAAGAGAGAGAGAGCTTACCAATGTAAGAAAGAGAGAGAGAGCTTACCAATGTAAGAAAGAGAGAGCTTACCAATGTAAGAAGAGAGAGGCACCAATGTAAGAAAGAGAAGAGCTTACCAATGTAAGAAGAGAGAGAGAGCTTACCAATGTAAGAAAGAGAGAGAGAGCTTACCAATGTAAGAAGAGAGAGAGAGCTACCAATGTAAGAAAGAGAGAGAGCTTACCAATGTAAGAAAGAAGAGAGAAGCTTACCAATGTAAGAAAAAGAGAGAGAGCTAACCAATGTAAGAAAGAGGCATTCATCATTTTTCCAATATGTGATGAGAAAGGGAGGTATAGAACACGTTGTAACAACTTGTTAGGAGACGAGACAGAGGAAGACAAAAGATAAAAAAATTTAATTGCCTGCCTTCATGACATGGAAGAGCGTCAACATCTGAGATGATAGCAAACACCAGAGACATAGATTTGTGAAGATCTATGATCGCCTACGCCAGCCGTCACGGCACCTGATGATGTCGTGTATACGAACCCTTTGTCATACACTGAGGTAATACGGTGGTAGGTACGTGTTTACATGAACTGTTTTATATTGGTTATTGCTTACTAAGCTGACGTTATTGCACTCTGTGTAGACCCATAGGTGTTCAGTCTCCCCCAACAGATTTCGAAGAGTATGCATACTGATGGTTCCTGTGGCTTGCTGATTAAACGCATTCCTCCCCCAGTCTCCCAGGCATGCAGTTCTACTTGTACGACGGGTTACCCAAACTGTATAAATCGCTGGATCGATTCAACATCTATTTTAGTGTCCTTATCCAACAGGAAGTCCCAAAGAGACCCAAGAACATCCCCTTATCCATCTTCCCATCAATCGATACTGTTGGTGTAACCCGGTCCGGTCTCTCATTATCGTAAAACGCCCGCATGCCCAGGACAGTATATCCACGTAAGCCGCTGGAGGTTAGAAACTTCTATAGACGACATCCACTCATACCGAAACCTGCTTTTAGGATCTTGTGAAGCATCGACTGAGAATCAGATACAACAGCGGCCCCAGTATATGAAGTCTCAGAGAACCAATGGAGTGCAGCAGTAACGGCCTCAACCTCCATCCTCATACTAGAAGTAGTTGTCCTGTATGTTCTATTTCGCTCTGCAACAACCCTACCATGTGCATTAGCCAAGAAACCCCAGCTTGACTTCTCACCACTATGAGCCGACACATTAGTACATACAACATCATCAACAACATCATCAACTGTTTGATAGCATTCATGTAGATAACCAACTTTAAACTGTATTTGTTAGATAATTTGTATTATTATTTTGTGAATACGCTTTGAAAATATTTTTTAAATATTTCTTTTTCAGACTAGATTCCATACTAGGTGGTGTTAAAATCGACTTTCCAAACGGACTAGACCCGCCCAAAGGCGATGCTATCAACAAATCAAACTCTGTTCCTAACCTAACCACGCCCTCTGCAGCTCTAACCTCCAACGATATACAATCTTCATCAAAGGACAGCCGCACTGCAAACAGCCATCCTAGCAAACTAGATGAGACTCATATTACCAGTTGCAGCCAGGGAAATAAGCCGAACACAAGTATCATAACTGCAGATATAAACAGTCTTGTAGGAGGAGGAGCCAACAGTGAGCTGACATACACATCACCCAATAAAAACACAGGGACTACCTCCAAGGCGGGATCTTCACAATATCAAAGTCGTCATAGCGAAAGCAATGATAGCGGATTCGGTTCGGAAAGAAAACATTCTCAAGGAAACGATGGTGGATATGGTGCTACTAATTGTGGTAAAAGTAGTGACCATATCAAAAGAAACAGCCAACAAAGTAACAACAGAACATCCACTGCGTCTTCCGCTGACTCTAATTTACGAAGCAGTCTTCTTCCATCGGTGGATGTTGGCGAAGATCTGGCATCAGTCACTGAAGTCTAACAGTAGAATTGGTCCTCATATGACCAGTGTTGTCAAATATCATGGCCCTCCGGCAACATAAGGCCGAATACCTCAGACGAGAAATCGAAAAATGCTGTTTATAGGGGTTGGTGTCTATATATGTTTGATAGACCACTGTAAGCTTTTTTTGCAATTTTATTCAATTCTATGAGTTAACGGTTATTTATTAATGAAAATTTTAAGAATAATTGATATTCTTTAGCTTTAAATTTAACTTGTAACATAATATCATCTTGATTTAGCATGTTGTGTTTTAAAAGTCAACTAGTCTTTATATAACAATACTGTAATGCGAGGTCACGCGACTGTTGTGATCTTGTTTCCTAGAATTTGTACCTGAGCCCTCTGGCCTTATGTTATCGGATGCCACGTCAAACACCAGATTCCCGTAGTTACTGACACGACTCGTGTCCAAAAGTATCCACACTGTTTTTTTTTTGCAAAAGTTGATTACACTGTGATTTCACTCATTGTTATTTACATATTGTTTTATTCACTTCTGTAATTAAAAATTGTTTGTTGAAATTCATGTTATGAACTGTTTTATGACCTCGTATGAATTGTTGTTTTTAGTTGCGAGTACGCAGTAGTGTTTTGAATAATTGGTTAGAAGGAACGTGCTGAAAAGTTGTTTGATTTAATTTGTAGACAGATGGTTAGAATAGTCTGTGTCAAGTAGTTAGAATGACTGTGTAGTCAAACAGTTAAACCTGTGGTACTGGATTTAGCTCTAGAACTGCACTCTACAGTCACCTCCGCACACACCAGAGAGGTGTAGAAGCACACGTCGGAGGTTGTTGTCATCCCTTGCGATGGATAGCTATTAGTCAAACGGTTAGAATGGTTGTGTAGTCAAAGCAGAATGAGTAGACATGAGTTAAATGAACGATAACAATGGGTTAGAATGAAAGTGTACACAATGTGTTAAATGAAAGTGTAACAATGTGTTAGAATGAAGTGTAGACAATGAGTTAGAATGAACGTACACAATGTGTTAGAATGAAAATGTACACAATGTGTTGGAATGAACGTGTAGACAATGGGTTGAAATAACTGTTTAGTTAAATACTTAGAATGAGCGTGCAGTTAGACGGTTAGAATGGTCGTGTAGCCACGTAGTTAGAATGGCGGGTAGTCAGGTATTTAGAATGAATGTGTAGTCAAAGGGATAGAAGGAATGTGTTGATAATTAATTAGAATAATTGCGTAGTCAAGTGGTTTGATTGAATGTGTAGTCAAACGGTTAGACCGGTCGTAGTCAGATTAAAACAGCGTTAGTCAAGTAATTAGATTGGTGTGTAGTCAATGATTAGACTGTGTGTAGTCAAGTGATTAGACTGGTTGTGTAGTCAGTGATTAGACTGGTTGTGTAGTCAAGTGATTAGACTGGTCGTGTAGTCAATGGATTAAAACATGCGTTAGTCAAGTGATTAGATTGGTTGTGTAGTCAAATGATTAGACCGGTCGTGTAGTCAATGGATTAAAAACAGCGTTAGTCAAGTGATTAGACTGGTTGTGTAGTCAAGTGACTAGACTGGTTGTGTAATCAAGTGATTAGACTGGTTGTGTAGTCAAGTGATTAGACTGGTTGTGTAGTCAAGTGATTAGACTGGTCGTGTAGTCAAATGATTAGACTGGTCGTGTAGTCAAGGATTAAACTGTTAGTCAATTGATTAGACTGGTCGTGTAGTCAAGTGATTAGATTGGTCGTGTAGTCAAATGATTAGACTGGTCGTGTAGTCAAGGATTAAAACAGGTTAGAATCAAGTGATTAGACTGGTCGTGTAGTCAATAGATTAAAACTCCGTTAGTCAATCTGATTAGACTGGTCGTGTAGTCAAGTATTAGATGTCGTGTAGTCAAATGATTAGACTGGTCGTGTAGTCAATGGATTAAAAACAGCGTTAGTCAAGTGATTAGACTGGTTGTGTAGTCAAGTGATTAGACTGGTCGTGTAGTCAATGGATTAAAAACAGCGTTAGTCAAGTGATTAGACTGGTTGTGTAGTCAAGTGATTAGACTGGTTGTGTAGTCAAGTGATTAGACTGGTCGTGTAGTCAAATGATTAGACTGGTCGTGTAGTCAATGGATTAAACCCGTTAGTCAATTGATTAGACTGGTCGTAGTCAAGTGATTAGATTGGTCGTGTAGTCAAATGATTAGACTGGTCGTGTAGTCAATGGATTAAAACAGCGTTAGTCATGATTAGATTGGTTGTAGTCAAATGATTAGACCGTCGGAGTCATGGATTAAAACAGCGTTAGTCAAGGATTAGACAGGTCGTAATCAAGGGTTAGAATGGTCATGTAATCAAGTGGTTAGACTGGTCGTCGTTGTCCATAGACTGCGTCTTTGACCTATCCGATCTCATGTAGGAGATCAAGTACCAAGTTCATCCTGATCTCAGTGTAGGAGATCAAGTACCAAGTTCATTGGAGACGGACAGAAACAAAAGTAGGTCACATGTTCAATTTGATCACGTAAAAGAACCCTTGGTAGTTCAGAATCGAGAAGAGCAACGAAGCAGCTGCCCGGGCAAAATTAATTAGAGAAAAAATTAAAAATAAAATTCCACAATATCTTCACCATCTTCAAAATTACATCGGGGACCCTTACCGGTGCTACGGAGTTCGTGCACTGCAGCTGAGATCTTCCTGCGTAAGAAAGTGATCGGAGCAGACATGGTTACTCACCGAAATGCAATGATGATGGTCTTTCAATCAATCAATCACGTTAATTGTTCTGTAATGTACTCATTCATCTGATTTTAAAATGGTGTTTAAAACTGATAGACTGATGTTATTCAAATATGTTGATTATGCCGTTACTGTTAATGAATTACATCGCAACATCGGTCGCTTCGTCGCCAACGTGCGGTTGTGAAAATTCTAACGATACACTGACGATTTCGATTGCGGTGTGATTGACGCGGTTCGCCACTATAAGAGGATAGAATGTTAATTAGTGTTCGTTTGTAGTATGGTCAGAGCAAACGCCTGACCGTACATTATTGCCTTGAGCGTGCCGGCGCCGTATCGGAAAATAGCGAACGTTATCAATAGTGCGCACCGCTCGATGGAATAAGAGCGAGTCAATCTGCTGCCTTGTAGGTTAATAAATGAAGGCTAAAGGTGCACCTGACAGACGCCGCAGAAGACGGGTGCACAATGCAGCGCAATTCGTTTCAACGAACACATATCGTATTATATGTAATAAAATCAAAGGATTGTGCAATCAGGTGTTTAACTCTTTCTTCTTCTCCACTATGTTTTGCCTCACAGCGTCAGGTCAAGAGACTTTAAACGGGCCTTTGCTTGTAGATAGTGTCTTTCGTCGCCTCTGTTATCTCTAGCTCCATCTTTTCCGTGGCCTGCCTTTTGCTTTGTAACCATTGTATCAGAAAAGCATTTGCTCTTTGAGGTGCACTATCTGTTGGTAATCATCTTATGTGGCCGATCCATTTAATTTGTTGTTTCTTGATAAAGTTCATAACTATGAAAACTGACCTTCATAAATGATGTTTACGTGGATAGAGGGATTGAGACGGTTGATAAGATTACAAATGAGGGAAATCAGGAGAACAAGCAGATACCAGTGGAGAGAGTGCTCAGGAAGAGACGCTGACGATGGATAGGACATACATTGAGAAGACTGACCGGAAGCATCGCAAGACAGGCATTGTTTTGGAACCCGCAGGGAAAGAGGAGTCGGGGAAGGCCTAGACAGACCTGGAGAAGAGAGCTGGAGGCGGATATAAGAGGATGGCAAACATGGAAAGAATTTGAAGATGGCAAGAGAGAGAAGAGATGGATGAAGTTTGTTGGAAGACCTCTTTGATGGGACTTGAAAGGTGATTTTATAAAGTTCAGTACTGATGTACCCACCTTTTTCCTGATGTCTTCATTTCTAAACCGGTCTCTTCTTGTTACCCCAGTATTCTGCGTAGACACTTCATCTCTGTCGTGACTAGTTTTCTTCTATCATTATAGTTTAATTCTTGAATATTTTAATTTGTATTTACCATCGGACGTATTTATATTCCAATGTACACTGAATCAGTCTGTATGCCGGGTTTGCGTCATTTTGTAAGATACCGATGGCAAGTATATGGGCTTAGATAAGCGAACGGGTTAATTACTTATGCAAGGAAATGGTTAGAATCATTATGTAGTCAAGAAAATATAATTCCTGTTCAGTTATGCGGTGAGAATGTCGAGTAAATTGGTTAGATTGTGCAGTCAAATGGTGAGATTGTGCAGTCTAATGGTGAGATTGTGCAGTCTAATGGTGAGATTGTGCAGTCTAATGGTGAGATTGTCAGTAGAGTGGTAGATTGGCAGTCTATTGAGATGGTGCAGTATGGGGTGAGATTGTGTAGTCTAATAGTGAGATTTGCAGTAGAGTGTTGAGATTCTGCAGTCTAATGGTGAGATTGTAAGGTCTAATTGTGAGATTGTGCTGTCAAGTAGTGAGTTTGTGCAGTCAAATAGTGAGATTGTGCTGTCAAGTAGTGAAATTGTGCAGTCAAGTAGTGAGATTGTGCTGTCAAGTAGTGAAATTGTGCAGTCAAGTGGAGTTGTAGTCAGAGATTGTGAGTCAATGATTGGGTCAAGAGTGAGATTGTGCAGTCAAGTAGTGAGATTATGTAGTCAAGAAGTGAGATTGTGTAGTCAAGTAGTGAGATTGTGCAGTCTAATGGTGAGATTGTGCAGTCAAGTAGTGAGATTGTGTAGTCAAGTAGTGAGATTGTGTAAAAGAAGTAGATTCAATCAAGTGTGAGATTGTGCAACAATGGTGATTGTGCAGTCAGTAGTGAGTGTGAAAGAGTGATGTGCAGTAGAGATTGTCAATCAGTAGTGAGATTGTGCAATCAAATGGTGAGAATGCTTGTGCAATGTTTGCAATGGTTACAATGTGCAATCAAAGGGTTACAGTTTGCAGTCAAATGGTTAAATGTGTGCAAAAAAATGTGTTCGTATTTAATACAGTGTTCATATAATACCTCACAAACGGAACGTTGTTGCTATGGAAGTCTTGAACTCCACATGAATCCTGCACGAAGTATAGTTACCAATTAAACATATGAACATATTGTCATTTATTTTGATATGTTTATACTTAACACCCCCAATAGATCAGCATGACAGCTTTGTAGTGCATACTTGAGCTGGCCTGCTTTAGGGGCATGGTTAGTGGATTTCGGGTCCTGTATGAATGCCCATTGATGTGATTGTCAATAACAAAATTTACACAATTTTGACTCTTAGATAGTAAATATGCATTAGATCAGGTTGGTTCTTCTTCGTCTTCTTCTAGTTCCACACGGTGTATTTTATTTAAGAAGGATTGGATCTACTATAACTATCTGACTAGTCAGAACATTTTGAATTATGTTAAGCAATGATTCAGAGTGTAGACATACAGCATAATTTGAATTATGCTTAAGAATCAGAATTCAGAGTGTGTGGCACAAAGATAATTATATCTAAAATACCCAGAATTATTTTTATTTTCCTGAGAGCAATTAACCAACATATTTTTAACTCTTTCTAAACCTTGATTGTTTCTAGCACAATTGCTTTATGACATAACAGGGCGGCTGTCATTAAGGGCCAGTGGCCTGGCCCCATCAATAATCGAATGGGGAAAACTACCCGGAATAGACAAATAATAGTAAATACTCATAAAACCATGATTTTTCAGGAAAATTTGTGTCTGACCCCACCAAGAAAAATGACTACGAGCCGCCACTGTGACATAATAATGTGTTATCACTTAAGGTTTTGTTTTGGCTTTGTTTTCAGCAAATACAACAATGATAGAATGTAAAATAAAAATGATAGAATTGAAATACAACAATGATAGAATGTAAAATACAACAATGATAGAATGTAAAATACAACAATGATAGAATGTAAAATACAACAATGATAGAATATAAAATACAACAATGATAGAATGTAAAATACAACAATGATAGAATGTAAAATACAACAATGATAGAATGTAAAATACAAAAATGATAGAATGTAAAATACAACAATGATAGAATGTAAAATACAACAATGATAGAATGTAAAATACAACAATGATAGAATGTAAAATACAACAATGATAGAATGTAAAATACAACAATGATAGAATGTAAAATACAACAATGATAGAATGTAAAATACAACAATGATAGAATGTAAAATACAACAATGATAGAATGTAAAATACAACAATGATAGAATGTAAAATACAACAATGATGGAATGTAAAATACAACAATGATAGAATGTAAAATACAACAATGATAGAATGTAAAATACAACAATGATGGAATGTAAAATACAACAATGATAGAATGTAAAATACAACAATGATAGAATGTAAAATACAACAATGATAGAATGTAAAATACAACAATGATAGAATGTAAAATACAACAATGATAGAATGTAAAATACAACAATGATAGAATGTAAAAATACAACAATGATAGAATGTAAAATACAACAATGATAGAATGTAAAATACAACAATGATAGAATGTAAAATACAACAATGATAGAATGTAAAATACAACAATGATAGAATGTAAAATACAACAATGATAGAATGTAAAATACAACAATGATAGAATGTAAAATACAACAATGATAGAATGTAAAATACAACAATGATAGAATGTAAAAATTGAAGTATTTTGAACATACACTAATACACGAATTGTTAGTAAAGATTATTATGTAGAAAAATATGCTTCAAAATAGGAGAGATGAAGACCACGGAGAGGTTGAATGCAGGATGTAACTGATGACTTCAGCATGGCCCATGCAAAGGCGGGACATCTGGCATTAGAGAGAGAAATTCCGAAGGACTGTTATGGTCCAAAGTTCTGCTCAGGACAAGGTAATTGATGATATCCAACTTAATACATATCATCACTATTTATATATATATGTATTCTTTACTATTTACAGCTACGACAAAAAATTTGGAAGGTTTAGTAAAATGGAAGAATACATTTATTTTAAGAGTCATCATAGAGACTGGGGATGTGATTGGCTAACAAGTGTATGACACTATAGTCATGGGCGAAACGTACATTTTACCAGATGGTTGAAAAATGAACAAAAATAATTTTTAGCTTGTAGTTTCTTACCCAAAATGAAAATGACCTAATTCGTATAAAACTCTTTTATCAAAAAGTTATTTTCCAGAGGTGGCACTTGCATACCTACCCCCTCTTATTTTATTTAACGTATTGACACCCATGACTGTAGGGGTTAATGAGGGATCTGGTCCGGATGAGAAAATGGCGGTGTGTAAAGAATAATCATTTTTATCATCAGGTGTCGTGCCGGCTGGCGTAAGCGTTCATGGATCTTCACAAATCTCTGTCTCTGGTATTTGCTATCATATCAGATGTTGACGCTCTTCCGTGCCATGAAGTCAGGCTATCCAACATTTCTCTCTCTGTCTTGCTCTGTCTCGTCTACCCTCGATTTTACCGGTTGTTACAATGTGTTCTAAACCAACCCTCCTCATCACGCCCATAAAATGTGACAAGATAAAACTACCTGAGAAGAACAGTGGAGCAGTGAAACAGTGGAACAGTGGAGCAATGGAACATGGAACAGTGGAACAGTGAACAGTGGAACAGTGGAACAGTGGAGCGGTGGAACAGTGGAACAGTGGAACAGTGGAACAGTGGAACAGTGGAGTAGTGGAGCAGTGGAACAGTGGAACAGTGGAGCAGTGGAGGAGTGGAACAGTGGAAAAGTGGAGCAGGAACAATGGAACAGTGGAGCAGAGTGCCGTAGCTAAGCTGTTGGGATGTTACGCTTTGTCATCGAAAGAGAGCAGAATCGTTGTCTTGTTCATGAAGGTGTAGGTAGTAAACCAGAGCTGTAACTCGACATCTAGATCTCTGAACTAAGAATGGAAATGTAGTCGGAGGTAGTAAACCAGAGTTGTAACTTCAACATTACACCGACTGCCAGGTGTTCGGAGGCGTACCGGTACGGGCACTAAACCTCTGTGTCGGAATTCCGCGGATGGCGAAAACCAAGAAATTCCACAGATTTACGTGTTCGTGGCACTGAATCGAAGGGTTAGATGTCATGTGACGAGCCGAAGAGCTGAAAAGTCAGTCTCTGGATCGAAAAAAAAAAAAAAAAATGAACTAGATCTCTGAACTAAGAATGGAAATGTAGTCGGAGGTAGTAAACCAGAGCTGTAACTCGACATCTAGATCTCTGAACTAAGAATGGAAATGTAGTCGGAAGTAGTAAACCAGAGCTGTAACTCAACATTTCAACCGTCTGCCAGTGATGTAGGCGCTGACTACAGAGTGACTATCCCTCTGTGGGATGCGGCAATTCCCCGGGTGTAGAAAAGCCCAGATTCCAGTTACGTGTTCGGCACGAATCAGTACGATGTCCATGGCACTGAGCTAAGAGTGAAAGTGCTTCGGATCGGTAAAACAAACAAAATCGACATCTAGATCTCTGAACTAAGAATGGAAATGTAGTCGGAACTCAATCTGGTTTTCTTCTTAATATATAAATTATACCTATATTTTTGTCTCACCTTCTCGTGGAGTATAACACTTCAATATAAATAGCAATTCGTCACTTTTCCTGGTCTATGTCTTCTTTTATATGACTTGCCAGTATAATACAGCATCATTTAAGTTCCTCAAGTAGACTCCGTCCTCATGGCACGTGGTTTGGACTACAGGTTTCCTGTAACGATCACACTTGAAGTATCTAATCTTCAGGTACCTCTGAAGTAGGTGAAGACTCGCCTTGCATAGTGAGGGACACCAGTCAAATGATAGAAGCTTGCCATTACGCAACAATCAGTCAGAAGCGCAATACCAGGCGCCATGGCAAACGCCTGAATTTACACCGGGCGAACGCAGAAGAAGAAGAAGACCCTGTCACCTGGTCTGTTTCAGACGTTCCATATTTTTCGTTCTTTCACTCAAGTACTTCTCTAATGACACTTGACTGTGCCCTTCCCAAGATATGACCGACCCATCACCATTTTATCTTCTTACATCTCGGTTTTCATGAATTCCTATTATGAACTAACCAATTTATGAACTTTAAACTCTTAGTCACGACCAATCCTATTTTTGGAGCATCAGTGTTTGAGAAATCACATTTATATAACAAATACCCCAAATCAAATAATTCAACTTGGCAATTGCATAGTCAGCTTTGGACTGGTTCAGATTTGCGGCAAGGCAAGCAGAATACGCTTTAGACTCCTGGTATATACATACTATATAACCGTAATTCTACATAACATAAAGTATGTTTATGGAATTTTACTTATAGTGTTTCCATGACCTTTCAACTCCGTCCAAATGCATACAATGTCTTCGTTTCACTTCACTATTCCTAAAACAATTCCATATTTTATGAAATTTTTCTTCCCAGTTTATATTTGTAGTCATTTTATTCGTAGAACTTAAAATTATTCATTAATTAAATGTGCACAATATGTTGACATTTACAGTAATCTTTTCCTTGACGAATGAACACGTAAACTTATATATGTGTCTACCTTGAATATAGTTACTGTAAAATTGTTTTTATTTCATGTGATATGTTCATTGAAATTGAATATATTTAATATTAAATGTATTTATGATCTAATAAATAATTAATGATTGTCTGGTCTTATTTTATACGCAACATAACAAGTAGTACAGTAAGGCATCCTCTGTAAATTTCAGACAACGACAGAGTGGACATGCTTGCATCGAAAGTATCGATTGATAGGAGTTTAGGATGGTTAAGGGGGAAAGATAGAACTAAAGTGGGATACAAAGGGTTCAAGAAAGAGAGACGACCAAGAGACCCTGAAACGAACTTTGCTGAGAGAGGCAGAAATATCGGTCTCAGTTCCATGGAGGAGATTGAGCGAGTTGCCCAGGAAAGAGCGTTATTGGAAAGATTGCTTGCAGGCCCTATGTAACGTATAACGTTACGTGAGGAATTATTTATTTGTTAACTTTTATTTAGGACTATCCTTGTCTCTCTTTTCCTCATTACCAACTATATTTTATCTCTCTCTCTCTCTCTCTCTCTCTCCCCCTTTCTCACACCACATTCGTGTCATGGATGGCTGTTGCAGCAGAGGACAGATCACCAATGGGAATACCCAATGTGCCATGACGTTGATCGCATAACATAACATAACATAACATAACTGACTAGATCTGTTATTTTTTAGATAAGTTTTTAAGATAATTTTTGATATGTTCAACTATAAGATAACGTGAAGAACAGTTTAATATGTTCAATATAAGACACAGTGAAGAACAGTTTGATATGTTCAACATAAGACAACGTGAAGAACAGTTTGATATCATCAATATAAGACAACGTGAAGAACAGTTTGATATCATCAATATAAGACAACGTGAAGAACAGTTGATATTTTCAATATAAGACAACGTGAAGAACAGTTTGATATGTCAACATAAGACAACGTGAAGAACAGTTTGATATGTATCAATATAAGACAACGTGAAGACAGTTTGATATGTTCAACATAAGACAACGTGAAGACAGTTTGATATGTTGAACATAGGATTTACTCAATTGTCCATGTGTTGCTCTGGTAATACAAAGTAGAATGAAAATGCTTTTGATCCTCTGTTTTGATCCTTTTAAAATTGGTTGAAATATCACATCTGAGTTATACAGATGACACAGTTCTCCTTTAAAATAATGTCACAGGATCAGAACTAAAATCGTGTCTTAACAAACGCAGTAAATACAAGGACCTTTTTTCCGAAAGACAGCAAATGCAGTGGCTTGGCTATTTAATGAGAATGAAATACAACCAATCACCAATAACAGCATATAATAAAAAGAGATCGGGTACTAGAGCTAAGAGAAGACCAAGAAAAAGATGGATAGAGAATATCAAGACCACACTACATAACCACGGATATAAAACAACAAGAGCGGCTCATCTAGCCCTAGAACGCAAATTAAAGCTCCCATCCCTACGCTTAACGGCAAGAGTGGACAATTTTCCAATGAATAACATCCTTTTAACATTTGACAACTCGGGTCTCTGTGACAAAGTGGTTAAAGAGTTTGTCTTGTGTTTCGAGGGATGTAGGTTCGAATCTGCCCCGCACCGTTTTCTTCACGACGGCATTTGTCCAAGATATCCTTGGATTTTTACCTGAGTTTGTTCTTTTTTCAATACTTAGCCACGTCATATCAGGTGCCGACCGGCTGGGAAACAAGTGCAATCAGTCAGATCTTCGCAGAAACTTATGTAGGTTTGTAGTTGACATATCAAGCTAGATGTTAAAACACTCTACCTTGCCATGAAGTCGGTTGATCCAACAATTTCTTTTCTTCTTCTATCCTGCGTTCTTCGTCTTCTGAATTTTGTACTGTGATCCAAATCTTTTTGAACATGCTCCTCCTAAATAAACTTTGCACTTTTAGAAAAAATTATGATGCCTTCTCAATCTTGATATTATGATAGCTTTTCTAGTAAGTCTTCACTCATTAACTCACCTCACATTAATCATTTTGCCAGTCCATACGAAATCTCTATCTCTTCCATAAAACCACATTTCTGTGGCCCTCAGAGATTTTTCGATCTGTGGGTTCATTGTCCATGACTCGCATCCGTATGTCAGTATTGGTTCTATGTAGCACTGAATAACTCACATTCTGATCGGGATTGACAAGGACTTGTTGCAGATAAGGCTTCTCATTTTCCTTTGCCACGTAACTCACCATATCTGAGAAGAGAGACTGAGCTATATAGGGAAACCAAGTGCAATAAAGTCAATCTTTCGTCTTTAGAAACGTTGATGTAAGAGTTTGTCAGCGAGGAAGACATTGAAGAAGTACATGTTCTAAACATCTTCCTCTCCTCTCATGCCTATTTAACTGCGGTTGGGCATAAGACCTGAACCAACTGACATGTCAATTCTTCATTTCTTTAGCTATCTCCTGCAGCTTCTTCCAGATCTTCTGTATATTGTTGATCTGTGACTCCAAATCTTTTCTGAACATGTTGGCTCATTAATAAACAACATTGGAGACTATATAATAGAAATCAGTAGAATTCTATGCCATTGCAAATCAAACGGTGATTATTATGATAGTTCATAGTTCATATGTACGTTTCCCACTTTACTGTAACGGGTCACCCCATAATTTCTCCGTTCCTGTGCCAACGAAAATCACACGAAATGCTAACAAATGTGTCCTGTGTGAACAATTCCAGAATGAAACAGCATTTACCGCCACAAAAAGCAACCTGCACTGCAATTAAAGCATATGGCCGTCGCCAAAAGTGTCAACACAAAACTGTTCATCACTTGAATTCATGTCACAGGAAATCAACACGACAAATCCAGCTTTCTGCAACTGCAATATCACTGCATACAGCAGATTGAGTTGGTTCGTCATAACCGTTGTCTGCTATTTTCTAAATAGCCACAACAAACGTACGGTTGACACAGCAAAAAGCATTTCATGTAACATTCATAGCTCACAGCTTTGCTCCAAGCACTAACTCAGTAGCTCGGCAAACGAAACCGGAAAATACCCGACCAAACATGGTGGAAATGCGCTAGCAAAGTCGTGTCCAGAATCAAACAGTAATGATTCTGAATGGCCCTCCCAATTCCGCCATTGCTGTCAAGATTTTTTCCAATCGAGACGTGTGTATGTTTGGTCAATGATGTTCATATATCAGTGCAACATGTCTATGTTTGGTCAATGATGTCCAAAATATGAGTGCGACATGTCTATGTTTGGTCAATGATGTCCATATATCAGTGAACATGTCTTGTTTGGTCAATGATGTCCATATATGAGTGAGACATTCTATGTTTGGTCAATAATGTCCATATATGAGTGTGACATTCTATGTTTGGTCAATAATGTCCATATATCAGTGTGACATGTCTATGTTTGATCAATATGTCCATATATGAGTGTGACATTCTATGTTTGGTCAATAATGTCCATATATCAGTGTGACATGTCTATGTTTGGTCAATGATGTCCATATATGGGTGACATTCTATGTTTGGTCAATATGTCCATATATAGTGGACGTGTCTATGTTTGGTCAATGTTACAAAGCTGTACATTCTATTGCAATGTTGCCATATATTAGTTGAACAATTATGTTATAAAGAGTCAATAAATTGCAATAAAGGTGACAAGACAATGTTGGTAAAATGTCCATATAGAGTGAACATTCTATTTTGCAATAAGAATAAATTGACATCAATGTTGAACAATATCATATAAGTGGACTTGCATCAGTTGAATGTGACCATAATCAATAGAAGTTAATAATGATGTCAATAAAGTGTGACAGTCATAAAAATTTGAATCAAAATGCCAATACAATAAAGAATAAAATTGCAATCATGAAATGACACATATAAGAATAAAATTACAATCAAGAGTGAACACAAACATAAAGAATTTAAATTGCAATCAAAATGAACCAAACAATGCAAAATTTACAATCAAATGATGATCCAATATCAGTAATGATAAATTGCAATCATAGAATATACATAACAAAAAAGAATAAATTAAGTCAAAAGTGACACAACAATAAATGAATAAAATTTGTCAAATTCAAAGAAGTGAAACATTCATAAAAATAAAATTGCAATAGAGTGACATCTATTAGTCAATAGAATAATCAATTGAATCATTGGAATGATCACAAACAATGACATGAATAAATTTGATCAAGATGCAATAGGAACATTCAAACTAATAATAGAATAATGTGCAATCATAGTAATGTGAACACAAACATGTGACATGATATATTGGTCAATGTCATATAAGTGACATCCATGTTTTCAAAATTCACAATCATAGAGTGAGACATTCAATAGGAATAATGTCAATCATCAGAGTGACATGTCTATTTGATAATGATTCAATAAAGAGTGAACATTCAATCAATGATGACATTCAATCAGAGAGTGTCTATTATGGTCAAATTGCAAACATATCAGTGACGACCTATGATAATTGCAATTTTCCAGAACAGTGAACAACATATAGTAAATTGCAATCAACGTTATCAAAGCTGTAATACTCCTATCAAGTTGCACATACAATAAAAAAATTATATAATAAAACAACAAAAGAATAAAATTACAATCATAGAGTGACACAAACAATAAAGAATAAAATTGCAATCATAGATTGAAACACAATCAATAAAGAATAAAATAAAATCATTCAAAGAAAATGCTGCATAAACTTGTATTAAATCACACCAGATATAGATTCCCAAGCTGTTTTCTGCCCAACGCCCACTTTGCACGACATAACCTTTTAACGCCCCTCCTCTTCACATTATAACAGTGTATCAACGCCTCCCCCACATATATACATTCTCTATTTCTCTTGATATAGAAAATTGATATATATTTCTGTCAGCATGGTCAATTTTCAAATGACTATATATGTGAAATAGAAAAACTGATGCAAAAATGGATCGTGAAAGACGGCATAAATTGATTGAATTTTTTTATAAATGCAAAATTCAAATTTAAAGAGAATGATTAAATCGGCTAAAATCAAAAAGTGAAAATATAAATATTATTTAAAATATATATCATTAATTTCTTCTTTAAGAGCCACCGACCCTAATCGCCTGAACGCCTCCCCCAATACTCCTGCAACTCCTGAACGCCAACTAGAAGCTTCAGCGTCCTTGGGAAAGGGGGTACCGCCACTTTGGGGACCTGTGCACTAGAGAATGATGAAGTTTTAACAGGGGACGACCTAGAGAAGCATGGAGACAAACTGTAGAGAGAGAATGAGAAGAGGTAGGAAAGACCTGGAATGAACTAAGCTGATGGGGTCATGACAGATATATTTTCATGAAATTTGTGGACGCCTTATGCTCCAAGGAGATGTAACAGAAGAAGAAGAAGACAAGGAAGAGAAAGAGTATAGGCATCATACAAGACTTGGGCATTAACAAACATTGGCTCATTAATATTATTATGTTTGGAAAACTCAAACATTTATTTTTTGTTTTTTGTTCCGATCCAGAAGCACATGAGCTGTTCATATCTTCGGCTCTGTGCCATGGATATCGAAACCATTCGGTTTGGTGCCACAAACACCGTAAATCTGGAGAACCTGTGGCTTTTCTGCCATCCCGCTGAATTGAACCTCACTCACGAGGAGCTTGTCACCCGCCGTCCAATGCACTACGAACACGCTAGGCAGGCGGGCGAACTCAAGCATTAAAGTTACATTAAAAGTCACAGTGGTTTAGATAGTGCAATAATATAGATCGTGGCTCATGAGAAAACGAGGCAAAGACTACCACGTCTACAGTATGAACAGAATAATAAAGAAGCATTGCATTATGACAGTGGAGGAGACGAGAGAACTTGCTAGGGACAAAACATATTTTCGTTGTGCTTATGAGAACGACGTTTTGCAAAGGACAGGATGATCAGACTGTATCAATTTCATAATCTAGTTTGTCTATTTTAACTTCGTTTTATAGCTTGTCTATGCAAACTTCACTTTTTTAGTCTATGTAAACTTCTCTTTATAGTCTGTCTATGTAAACTTCCCTTTATAGTCGGTCTATGTAAACTTCCCTTTATAGTATGTCTATGTAAACTTCGCTTTATCGTTTTTCTATGTAAACTTCCCTTTATAGTCTGTCTATGTAAACTTTGCTTTATAGTTTTTCTATGTAAACTTTGATTTATAGTTTGTATATGTCAATTAGCTTTATAGTTTTTATATTTAAACTTTGCTTTATAGCTTTTTTGTGTAAACTTAACTTTATAGTGTGTCCATGCAAACCTCGCTTTATAGTTTGTCAATGTAAGCTTCACTTTATAGTTTGTTTATGTAAACCTACCTCGCTTTACAGTTTGTCAATGTAAGCTTCACTTTATAGTTTGTGTAAGTAAATTTCGCCTTACAGTTTGTCTATGTAAACTTCGCTTTATAGTCTGCCTGTGAAAACTTCACTTCATAGTTTTTCTATGTAAACATCCTGCTTTAGATTGTTTATATAAATAGCATTTTCTATAGTTTTTATGTGTAACATTATTTTGCTCCAGTAATTTTTTTCAAATTGAATTTTTTTTTTTAGTGTGACAAGTTGGACTTATATTTTACAGGGGCGCTTCTTGATCTGAATGGGGCCACAATTGTTACTTGGGTTTACACACGATTGCTCCCACGTAGTAGTAATGAGTAATGGATGGATTTTCCTATGTGACTCTCTGGGAAAGAAGAAATATAGCGTTATATATATTTTTATTTACCTCTAGTTTTGTTTTCTTTTCGGATTCATATTGTTATATTTATTGCATGATAGTAACTTGAGAGCCGCTGTAGCGTAGTTGTTAGTGAACTCGCTTCGCAAGGCTGGTGGTCTGGGTTCAGCTCCGCAATGCGCGTGGAATTTTCCCGACCACGACGGCTCTCAGGTCGACCCAGCCTCAACTGGGTACCAGACATGCTCTGGGAAGTAAAGGCGGCCGGCGTGATGCTGACCACATCACCCATTGTGTGCCGTCGGTCAATAAAAAATACAGGCCTAACACTGTATTGACCTATATACACGAGGTATGAAAGGGTTCCTTTACTTTTACTTATGATAGTAACTTAATAATAATCGTGAATTTGTAACACATATATTTTTTTTTGTAGATAGAATTATATCGAAAATCATGGCATATTCGTTACAGGACGATGCCATCAAGCAAAGTAAACGAGTGGTTGTTTTTCTAGGCACCACTTATACGTTCAGTAGTTCACATTTGCTTGCTAAAAGATGAGGTATATTTTTACCTTTCGTAAAATTCCCACGGAAATGAATTTGTTTCAAAACTGCCGGCAGAGGAGTTTGAACCAGGTAGGCTTGGGTTGTGATCGAGCCCACTACCGCCTGAACTACAGACGCCCACTGTAGGAATGTAAGAGGAATTATGTAGGATATACTAATCAACTGATCAAGGGTACGGTGAACAGGTGGACTATGGGATGGCTGCTGCAGCAGAGGACAGAGCACGCATGGGAATGTCCAATGTGCCATGACGTCGATTGCATACTATAACATAACAGAATATTATAATTGCAGTTGACACTACCAGACATTGACTTCTGAACCATTATTTATGAAACAAAACCCCAGGCCATGCTATCAAACAAGTTATATCTTCGACGACCAGTATAACAAAACGTTCAACATCATCAAGTACCTCGTCTCTCTACAGGAATGTGTCTCCCATGACAGCCGCTCTGAAAAACTCTCTATTATGTGCAAGATATATGGCTTCTGCAGCAGTCATTCTCAGATCATTAATGACATCTTGCACCCATCGTCTTCTAGATCTTCCTCTCATTTTTCTTTCAGACACCGTTCCTTCTAGAAATATCTTCTCCAGACATTCATGCCGTTCAATGTGTCCGAAATATGTAATTTCTCTTGTTTTTATGGTCGTTAATAACACACTCTCTTTTATTTCAAGCTGTTACAGAACAGAAGGATTTGTTCTCTTCTCTGTCTATGATATTCTATGTATTTTTCTTTAGCGTACAATTTAAGAGACTATAGTAACTCAACTTTCATCATCATCATCAAGTAGCTTGTCCTTCCGTAACTTGGCTCCCATGACAGCAGTCCTGAAAAACTATCTGTTCTGTGCAAGTTGACCGGCGTCAGCAGCAGTCATTCTCAGATCGTCATTGACATCTTGCACCCATCGTCTTCTAGATCTTCCTCCCATTGTTCTTCCAGGCACCACTCCCTCCAAAAGTATCTTCTCTAGACAATCATGTCGTTTGATGTGTTCAAAATATTTAATTTCCCTTGATGTTATGCTCGTTAATAGCCAGTTTTCTTTAATAGCAAGCTGTTGCAGAACAGAAGGATTTGTTCTCTTCTCTGACCATGATATTCTAAGTACTCTTCTTTAAGATACAAATTAAGAGGCTATAGTAACTCGACCTTAACACAATTTAATACTAAATTGAATTTGACTGACAGCTTATGTGATTTCAATAGTGCTGTTATGTAGATGTGAGTCGTAGACAATATGTAAAACAATCCACAATGGGGGATCTCTATGGTGAAGTAGTTATGATGTTTGCCTGCTGTTCTGAAGGTTGTGAGTTGGAATCCGGATAAAGTCACGTGTTCAATAGTTTCATGTTTTCCTTAGGATTGTTGCTTGAACTACGGAGCTCATGCTCTGTGCAACACTTCATGTAGAGGGTTTGCCATTTCTCACTTCAATGACAATACTTCCAGTAGAGGTTTGCCATTTCTCACTTCAATGACAATACTTCCAGTAGAGGGTTTGCCATTTCTCACTTCAATGACAATACTTCCAGTAGAGGGTTTGCCATTTCTCACTTCAATGACAATACTTCCAGTAGAGGGTTTGCCATTTCTAACTTCAATGACAATACTTCCAGTAGAGGGTTTGCCATTTCTCACTTCAATGACAATACTTCCAGTAGAGGTTTGCCATTTCTCACTTCAATGACAATACTTCCAGTAGAGGTTTGCCATTTATCACTTCAAATGACAATACTTCAGTAGAGGTTTTCCATTTCTCGCTTCAATGACAATGCTTCCAGTAGAGGGTTTGTCATTTCTCGCTTCAATGACAATGCTTCCAGTAGAGGGTTTGCCATTTCTCACTTGAATGACAATGCTTCCAGTAGAGGGTTTGCCATTTCTCACTTGAATGACAATGCCATATGGGGAAAACATGTGCAATGAAACCATTGCTTCAACTTTAAACCGCTTTAGATATAACAAACAGCTTTTATTTGTGTGGGCGTGACAAGTTGAACGGACTATATATATGGTATGATTATTTGAATGGTAAAAAATAATTTTAAAACGTTGGAAAAATGTGTAGTTCACATAAAAGTTTTCAAGTTATTTAATCAAATGGTTACAAAGATACACATTTTTATCTGTGGTCATGACAAGTTAAACGGACCATATCAACTTTTCTTTGTCTGTTTGTTGACTAAATATTACGAACCTTTATTTACAAAACCACGTATTTTTTTAATTTTTATAAAAGCACGTTTATTATTCAAGTATTCCAAAAATAGGATTTAACTCTTTCATAAAATGCAGATAACGTAATAGATACAGTAAATTATTTATTTCTATGTTATAAACACACTTCGACCTTCAACTTTATTTCTATGTTATAAACACACTTCGACCTTCAACTTTATTTCTATGTTATAAACACACTTCGACCTTCAACTTTATTTCTATGTTATAAACACACTTCGACCTTCAACTTTATTTCTATGTTATAAACACACTTCGACCTTCAACTTTATTTCTATGTTATAAACACACTTCGACCTTCAACTTTATTTTACAGGTATGTTATATTTTAATAAATAAAATAGGTCAAATTTTGTATAGATGTTTGTGTCCGGGATTAAAACTATTTTTAAGTTATTGCAGTATTTGATAGGTCACGTAGACATTATATCAATTTTTTTTTATTAGTGCAGTTGAGGAGACGGATTAACGTGAGGTGGAAAAAAGATAGCCAGTTCCGGGAACATGAGATGAACAGGACTATACTTTAAATTTATACATGGAGTGACACTTGAAAATAAGCTGCATCGTTTGAAGATTTGCTTAACAGGTAAAGTAGGATCAAGAAGGATATTACAAAATACGGGTCGTTGTTGGTCAGTCACGGGTGATGATGACACAGCATTTTATCAAGTGTAGGCGTTAAATGAGGGTTTTTGAATTTCCGTTGGCGAATGATTTTTTTCAATTTAGGATTGACATTCATTTCGACATTGTGGGCATGACATTTTTGCTAACATCGGCGCTTTCATTTCTCCTTTTTTCCCGATCCAGAAGCACTTGAGCTTTCAGCTCTTCGGTCGGTGTCATGGACATCGTAAGTTCGTAACCCTTCAGTTCGGTGCCACGAACACCGTAAATCTGGAGAACCTGTGGTTTTCTGCCAAACCCACGGAATTTGACCGTACTCACATGTGGCTTGTAACCCGTTGTCCAACGCGCTACGAACACACTTGGCAGACGGGCGTTCATTTCCCTTTACACCTGCATGTTCTGGTACAAAATAAAACTGATTATAGACCACCTCAGCGGCTCCAAACATTGTCTCAGAGCACAGAATTTTTCAATCTTCTTGAGCATACTCATTGAGTGACTGAGTAAACAATGAGTCTCATTGTTTGATTGATTGATTGTTTGATTGATTGATTTGATTGATTGATATACCATCATCAGTGAGAAAGCAGAAGAAAAATATACCATCATCATTGCATTTCAGTGAGTAACCATGTGTGTTCCGATCTTTATTTTTACACAAGAAGATCTAAGCGGCAGAGCACGAACTCCGTAGCACCAACGAGAGTCCCAGATATAATTGTGACGATGGTGAAGCTATTTATATAAATTTTATGTTTATCCTTTTCTAATGAATTTTGACCAGGCTGTAGCTTTTCAGCAGTTTCTTCTCTATTTTGAACTGCAAAGGGTTCTTTTACATGCATCAAAGAAGTATGATGTTACACAATAAAGGTAGTTGTTAGTCAATCACAGGTGATGATGATACCGCATTTTATCGAGTGTAGGTGCTAAATGAGGGCTTTGTAAGTACGTTGGTGACTGATGTGAGATTTTGGAGGAGTTGAATGTATTTGGACATTGTAGGCATGAAGTGTAGACTGAAAAGTTGGAAATGTGTGGTTAATGAATTTCTTTCCTGCTATGACTTTTGCTACGGTTCTGAGATGGTTGGTAATTCTACTGGTCTTCCTAGCTTGGCTTTGTTCTCTTCTGCGACAGTTCTCGCTGACTCGATTATTAGTTACTCTACAACATAGGTTCCTAAAGTGGGCGGTACCATCCCAGTGAGCCTGAAGCCTTCTAGGGCGATAATGTCTTCAGGAGCATTTGGGCGTTCAGACGATTAGTTTGGTGTCTTAAGAAATTAATAAAAATATATTTTAAAATAAATTTTCTTCTGATTTTGTATTGAATAATCATTTAAAATTGAATTCTGCATTTTAATTCATCTTATGTCCGTCTTATACGATCCATTTTTCATCAATTTTCTATTTATAATCATTTGAAAATTGCACATATATGACAGAAATATATACCAATTTTCTACGTCAAAGAGAAAATAGAGCATGCATATATGTGGAGAGGTAGGCGTTGGCAAACTGTTATAATGGGGAGGGGGCGTTACAAAGTTTATATCGTGCAAAGTGGGCGGTAGGCCAAAACAGTTTGGGAATCTATGCTCAAGAGGTTGAGCTCTACATTAAACAGTCGTGAGAAACAAGTTCATAAATGTAGGAATGTATGCCAAATATGTATAAAAAATTCTTGAGATTATCGTTAAACCGTTTCGTTTGCTCGCCTTGTGATCGTTTTCTTTCTTGAACTCACCATATAGATGTCATCTGTTTAGTAGGTGGTCTGGCATAAGGATTACAAGATGCGCCTATTGAATCAAGAACTGCATCCGATCGTGTGGATGGTAAACAGACGATCATGTCTCTCGACAACTCTCTCTGATTGGTGCATGTAATCAGTTCTGACGTCGATTTTGTGTCGAACCATGATGTCAGACCATCCAGCATCGTCTCCTCTGTCTTCGCTATCTCTCCTTCCTCTTCTTCTTCTTCTTTGCGTTAGTTCTTTACGACAATTTTAATCATCTTTGTGATATGTTTGATCTATCCAAGAACGTGTATACGTTGCAATTGGTATGGTAGGTCCTAAAGCATAGACTTCTACACTCTCCTTCCTGAATTTTAACTTGTTCCAAATGTTCTAACTTTCTCTTCGCATTATATGCCGAAGAACCTTGATTGTCGGATTCTTATTCTTTTGATATAGTTTTACAAAGCACAAAAACAAAATAATAAAATTGATTATAGACCACCTCAGCGACTCTAACCATTGTCTCAGAGCCCATTCGTTTTCAATCTTCTTGAGCATACTCATTGAGTCACTGAGTAAATATTGAAGTCTCTTTGATTGATTGGTTGAGGGAATGTCTCTCCTTCGCGATCACCGCCCAGACCGATGTACCAGATCTCCCCATAATTCTATTGATGTAGGAATCTGATTCAAGCAGCGTTAGCATTGGTGTGTTTACGTCACATCTTCAGCACCATTTGGAGCTCTGGTGCTTATCCTTTGGTGATGTGTCCGGTTTCAGCCAGCGTTTACTCGGTTCGCTCTCCGTTCTGTAGCTATCTAGCGTTTTTTACGGTATGGGGTAGCTAGCCCCACTCTCAACCTCCCTACTCGCCTCTTACGACATGTGTGGCAGGTAACAGTGGTTCTATTCTTTACACCCCAATTGGGGCCCCGGTAACCACTCGGGCGTTGGTTGATGGAATGATTGATTGATAGGACCATCAACATTGCACTTCGGTGAGTAGCCATGTGTGCCCCTATTTCTTACACAGGAAGATCTCAGCTGCATTGAACGAATTTGTTAGTCTGGTGAGGGTCCCAGGTGTCATTTTGAAGATGGTGAATATATTTTGGGATTTCATTTTTAATCTTTTCTAGTGAATTTTGCTCAGGCAGCGTCCTTCAGCCTGTTCTTCTCGATTTTGAAATGTCAATGGTTATTTTACGTTCTCAAATTGAACACGGGACCTACGGTTTATCGTCCGTCTTCGGTAGGTCTAAGAACTCGATCTCACCTACACTAATATCAGGGATCTCTTGAAAAATATCAGATGGCTGTTCGAGGAGAAACCTGGTACATTTGGCATAATAGACAAGCAATCTAGCCTCTACACACATACACGCCTTCATTAAGTCTCTATATTGCTACAGGCATCTCAGTTTTCTTCATTTATATATACGTGAATGATGTGCTATTCATCAAAGCAATGGTATAACTGCGTTAGATTAGAAACACTAACAGCTGTCATTTGTGTAAGATTTGGTCGCATGTCAGTCGAACAAATATCTACGAGTAACAGCAACAACCCAGATACAAAAAATCAGGATGTCCTTCGGAGTGCCGAGCCCCCCTTTACTGCTGGCAGGTTGATCCTACAGGTGTTTGTTAGTTTAGTCCGGCTATTAGCCACAATATGACTAATGTATACCTGCAACAATCTTACCTTTAACCTCTAGAGTTGTTTTTCATTTAGTGCATTGTCATTCCCTTTATAATACACATTCTAATCTTCTACGTTTTATCCTAGCTACAATATTATAAATATAAAAATATATAAATATTCTATTAAATGATAAAGAATTATGTGATTCAGGTTGTAAATAGAGTAAAGACATACATGTTGTCTGATAATAATATTATCATAAACCGTTTGCGGACATAATTTAGTAACATTCCTGGTATTGAAAGAGTTAAACTGAAAGTGACTGACAAAGTGATACAGCACTTCTTTTTCTTCCAACGCTCCATATCGACCACTTGTTAACCACTCTGTGTGATTTGTATGTGATCTGAGCCTAGGAGCGATTGCACGTTGTGGAAGTTATGCCACTACAAGTAGGCCAGCACTTCCGATTTCTGCAACGCTTTTTATTTACTAGTGTAGCTTCTTTAGGCTTCTACCTCAGTGGCCTATTACGACATGATGTAGATCGCAGTGTTACTATTCTTTGCCCTTGAGCCCCGAAAAATCACGGATGTCATGGTATTGAAGTAGAAGAGTTAAATGAAAGTGACTTGATTTGAAAGGACTAAAAGGACCAACAAAGCGATATTGTATTTCTTCTACTTTGCTTTCGTCTTATCCAGATGACTGGATACTTGTCTCTTGATGCACTTCTTGTATGCCAGCGCTGTCCAATGCTGTACCCGTGGGCTCCATGTCGCCCGTCATGACATTCATGGCGTTGTAATTCAGTTTCAGTTTCAGTTTGGAATATCTTCATTGCACTCCGATCTCCTTCGCAATATCTCCAACAGCGTCCAGCGACTGACCGTACCAGTTCGATTTTGATTGATGAGCCTACTCATGTACCTTTTATGCTGTTCTTTTCTAGCTACTCCAATAATTTACTCTGTAATTTACTCTGCTAACCTTGACATTAATCAGAATTAAAGGGGAAAAAAAACGATTCTTTATTTTTCGTAAAACTTCCAAGAACACTATATCCGAACATTTTCAATTTTGTTTTACATTTTTAACCATTCTTCTACCCGTGAAATAGCAATGGTCGTGCATACCCTACGGAAAACATCGTCGAGTGTCACCAGACAAGCACTTTGAGTGGAACCCGCAGGAAAAACGAAAATGAGGACGCCCTAAACAGACCAGGAGACAAAGTCGTCTTGAGAAACTGAAGAGTGCGGCTATCCTGGGGGACCATAAAGAAAACAGTCAGAGACCAAGAAAAGTGGGGAACAACTGTTACAACCCTTTGCTCCACGTGAAGCGGAGAGGAATAAGACAGTAAGTCAAGTCTGTCGCATAACCTCATCCTTTGGTTGTTTAGTGGAGAAATAGTTTGCATTTCAACTAAATTAACAGACGATATACAGGAACCTACAAACCCGAGGTGGTCTGAGCGGATCAGATCAGATCTGGAGAACCACGATGGTTATCATTACTTTTATTATTATTAGTAGTAAACGTTTTGCAATCATCACATGGCACCCGTGCTACTGCAACCATCAGGTAGATGCATCCTAGTACATAAAAAGCGGCTAAAGGGAGTCTCAGTGGCGTATAGATTAGGTGTTCCACTCCCTTGCCAAAGGTACCCGGTTCGCTCCCTCGTGGAGCCATCTGGATATTTTACGAAAATCCTGATCTCAGTGTAGGTGAGATCGCGTTCCTAGTCCTATCGGAGACGAATGATAAAATGTAGGCCCCCGTGTTCAATTTAAGCACGTAAAGAAACCCATGGCAGTTCAAAATCGAGAGGAGCAGGCTGGAAAGTCTTTGCTCGAACAAAATTCATTAGAAAAAGATTTTAAAATAAAATTCCTACAGAAATATCTTCACCATCTTCAAAATTATATCAGAGACCCTCGTCGGTGCTACGGAGTTCGTGAACTGCAGCTGAGATATTCCTGTGTAAGAAAGAGATCGAGCACATGGATCACTTGCTGAGTGAATGATGATGGTCCTATTAATCAATCAATCACATAAAAAATTGAACAGCTGATGTATATTGATCATAGCATTACAAAGCTGGTGTTTATTTTGCTTTCTAACAACCACAAACAGAAGTTAAATTGTATTGCCTTCTCTCTGAGGGACAATGGGTTTTTTTCTGTTCTATTCAACGACAAAACATCCATATTAACATCTGCTGGGGGGTGGGGCGGTATTTTTTTTGGTTCTGATCCAGAAGCACTTGAGCTTTCATCTCCTCGGATCGATGCCATGGACATTGTAACCCTTCGACTCGGTGCCACGAACACCGTAAATCTGTGGCTTTTCTGCCATCCCGCGGAATTGAACCGCAATCATAGAGGCTTGTCACTAGCAGTCCAACGTGCTACGAACACGCTGGGCACCCTAAATACTGAAATGAACATTGTGACATATCATTTACATGACATAGCTTCGCTCGTGTGTTTCCGGATCTCGCAATGAGAGCAAACGCAAAGAATAATAACACTGCTACCAACAAGGCATGTCGTAAGAGGCGACTGATGTAGGGGCCTAGGAAGCTACCTAGTAAATAAACAGCATCACAGAAATTGGATGTGCTGACATACTTGTATGCGCATAACTAGGACAACGTACACTCGCTCTTAGGCTCAGATCATATACAAATCACACAGAGTGGTTAACAAGTGGTCGAAGAAGAAAAACGGTGGATGTCTGACTAATAGATTTATGCATTGATATTATCATCGTACCTGCACTTTGATGAACAACCATGCGTTCTTCGATCTATTTCCTAAATAGTAAATTATCAACAGCAGTGCAGAAACTACGTAGCACCGGCGTATGTCATCGATGAAATTTAAAAAAATATTAAAAATTGAGAAAAATTAAATTTTAATATTTCCTACTGAATGTTACTCAGGCTGCGGTTTTACAAAATACTCGTATCAAATTTTTTATTGTTAAGAGGTCTTTTACGTTTTCCGCTTGAATAATGGTCGTACATTTTTATTATCCATCTTAGATAGGACTAGGAACGCGATCTCACCTACATAAAGATCAGGGATATCTGGAAACATATTCCGAATTCCTCACAATAGACGAAAAAAGCTATTTTGAAACAACTGGTATTTCATGTGATAATATACGTTCAAAAGTGATACTTTACGCTCAAGAAAACATCTTCATTTTTCAAAGCGTGATACTATACGTTCATCGTGAATACTATACGTTACAAATGTGATACTATACGTTCAAAGACTTGTATTATACGTTCAAACAGTTATATTATACGTTAAAAATATTATACCATACGTCAAGTGTGATACTATACGTTTAAAGAGTGGTAATATCGTTCAAGTGTGATACTATACGTTCAAGAGTGTACGTCTATACGTTCGAAAGAGTGATACTATACATTCAAGAGTGATACTATACGTTCTAAAGTGATACTATACATTCAAAGTGATACTATACTTCATAGAGTGATACTATACGTTCAAAGTGATACTATACGTTCAAGTGATACTATACGTTCAAGTGATACTATACGTTCAAAGTGATACTATACGTTCAAGAGGATACTATACGTTCAAAGAGTGATACTATACGTTCAAGAGTGATACTATACGTTCAAAGAGTGATACTATACGTTCAAAGAGTGATACTATACGTTCAAAAGTGATACTATACGTTCAAAGAGTGATACTATACGTTCAAAGAGTGATACTATACGTTCAAAGAGTGATACTATACGTTCAAAGAGTGATACTATACGTTCAAGAGTGATATATACGTTCAAAGAGTGATACTATACGTTCAAAGAGTGATAATATACGTTCAAAGAGTGATACTATACGTTCAAAGAGTGATACTATACTTCAAAGAGTGATACTATACGTTCAGAGTGATACTATACGTTCAGAGTGATACTATACGTTCAAGAGTGATACTATACAGTTCAAAGTGATACTATACGTTCAAAGAGTGATACTATACGTTCAAAGAGTGATACTATACGTTCAAAGAGTGATACTATACGTTCAAAGAGTGATACTATACGTTCAAAGAGTGATACTATACGTTCAAAGAGTGATACTATACGTTCAAAGAGTGATAATATACGTTCAAGGTGATACTATACGTTCAAAGAGTGATAATATACGTTCAAAGAGTGATACTATACGTTCTAAGTGATACTATACATTCAAAGAGTGATACTATACGTTCAAAGAGTGATACTATACGTTCTAAGTGATACTATACATTCAAAGAGTGATACTATACGTTCAAAGAGTGATACTATACGTTCAAAGAGTGATACTATACGTTCAAAGAGTGATACTAACGTTCAAAGTGATACTAACGTTCAAGAGTGATACTATACGTTCAAAGAGTGATACTATACGTTCAAAGAGTGATACTATACTTCAAGAGTGATACTATACGTTCAAGAGTGATACTATACTTTTCAAGTATGATACTATCCGTTTAAGGAGTAATCCTATAACCCAAAGAATACAAGTGTACTTAAATATAGTATCACTGTACGTGGAAAGAGTGCCACAAAACGTATAATTCTAGTTACTTGACGAGAAAGCATTAGTTACTAGTTTTTGCATTACCACCCGACATTTATATAAAAAGATACAGCCACCTCTTGACCGTATCTTAAAGACTTTGTAAGTTACAAAGACCGTGTCACCGTTTAAGGCGGATTCAAGATACCATCCACATCCTTGTTCCTAGTTCTGATATATAGCATATTGGCGTGAATAAATTATGAAATCGTAAATTAAATCCTGTTTTTGTTATTAAGTAATCTTTTCTTCCTGTGTCACACACGATTCCGTTGATGTTATTCAAGACAGTAAAGCCTGAGATTTGAACTAACGAAAAAAGATTATTTAAATATATAATTACCAGAACAGCGTTAAAATATTTGCTTTAATTTCAGTTTCGTGAAGGATTGTGGGGGCTCTAAGGGAAGGGATTATAAAGTTTATCTGTGCTTATCTCCCTTGTGTTGTCCAGGGCTCCCAAGGGAGGAAAGAATAGTAACCCTGCGACCTAAAGACATATCGTAAAAGTCGTCTGAGGTAGGGGCCTAGGGAAGTTACCCTAGTACATAAAAAGCGTCACAGAAATCGGATTTGCTGACTTACTTGTAGGTGTATAACTGGCACAACGAACAATCGCTCTTAGGCCCGGATAACATATAGATCACAAAGGTTAGTTAACAAGTGGTCGATATGGAGCGTTTGAAGAAGAAGAAGATAATGAAGATATGTTCTAATGAAGGTTGTGAGTGTGAATCCAGATCGAATCACATATGTAATTTTTTTTTTCTGTATCTCTAGGATTGTTCAGGAGCTACAGAGTTCGTGGTGTGTACAACACACTCGGTATTTCTGCCGACAGGGACCAAATCATATGAGGAAACCCGATGAAATGAAATAATTCCTTTGTTGCTAGATAATTTGTAATGTCCTTTCTGTCAGTATTGTCTCATTCTTAAAAATAGAATTTACATGCAATCATGATTGAAAATCTGGAATTTCTTATTTATTTTCTTCTTCTTCGAACACTCCATAACGACCACTTGTTAACCACTGTACGTGATTTGTATGTGATCTGAGCCTAGCGCGATTGAGTTTGCATTAGGCCTCAAGTAGCAGCATCCGATTTCTGCGATGTTTTATTTACTAGGGCAGCTTTCCTATGCCCTACATCAGTCGACGTTTACGACATGCTTTGTAGGTCGCAGTGGTACTATTCTTTGCTTCCTTACGGGCCCAGCCACCACAAGGGCGTTCTTATTTATAATTTGAACCAAAAAAAAATTAATTAAAATAGTACGAAGGTAAACTGAATGCACAATTATATTACGAACAAGAGAAGACAAAATTAGGCAAGCTAATATTTCGAAAAAAATTTGACTTTATAGGGGTTAAAAATAATTCAAACCTATTATAATTCATGATCTTACGCGTGTACTGGCTGACTACTATCTCGAATCAAGAATTGCTTGCACGATGCCAACAAGAGAATATGGCACTATCATCCGAAGACGACGCTGGAGATGGATTGGACATGTGAACGCATGGAGACTGGCTCCGACACGAAAACTGCACTGAGATGGACTCCAGAGGGTAGGCGAAAGCGTGGAAGACCCAAGACGACCTGGAGGAGAACGATAGAGCAAGAGCTGAAGGAAATGAATCATAGCTGGAACACAATACAGAGAAGGCCATGAACAGGGAAGAATGGTGTACGTTTGTTGCTGCCCTAAACGCCAAGGGCGTAACAGGCTAAAGGAGAATAATTCATGATCAAATTAACTTATTCTGAGTATAACTTTGCCACCTTAACAGTCCTTCGCAATTTGTCTTTCTCTATATTAGAAGGCACCACGTTTTCCTTCCAGTTTTCTGATGGGCTATAGATATAATAATAATAATAATAATAATAAAGCCCAGTGGCGGCTCGTCATTAAGGGCCACTGGGACCGGGCCCACCAAAAATAATGTGTAACGTGTATTTATTATTTTATAAATTAAAACAAAACAACCACAAACCATGATTTTTCCGAAAATGTGTGTCTGGCCCCATCAACAAAAATGATCACGAACCGCCACTGATAAAGCCCATAACCCGTTAGGGTCGTAGGGGTGTTACTGTCGAGACATCATCACAAAAAGCACGCCATGAGTCTCTGGCTTCAGCTCCTCGGGCGAATGTGGAGAAACTCTGCCCCGGCCAGCTCTTGATGTCAAACCAGGATTTTCTCTGCCCTCTTTATTTCTTCCACCCTCAACTGTTTCCCTGTAGGATAGTCTTAGAGAGTGAGCTATGTCTCATCACATTTGGTTCAATGACAGTATGAATGTTTCTTTGAAAGTTTTCATGGAGATGAGTAATTGGTGTTTTTTTTTTAGATGTGAAATGCTAACAGGAATGTTTGTAGTTAGATCTGTCCAAAGAACATGCGAGTCTGCTATTGTGTAATCACATCTAAGTTCCCATTATTCATCACTATCTGGAGGGGGAAAAAAAAGCATTCCAAAAATATTCTTGTTTAGATAACAGCAAGTGTTTACAAATGTCATGGAATGTTTTACAAGAACGAGACCTTTTTCATCAATTAGCTAGTCTATACTTTATATAATTTTTTTTCTATAGATTCTTCTATAATATCTTCACTATCTTCAAACTTAAATCGGGGAACCTCGCCGGTGCCTCAGGGTTTGTGCACTGCAGCTGAGATTTTCTGTGCAAGCAAGAGATCGGAGCACACATGATTAGTCACCGTAGTGCAATCATTTCATCAAATCTTAGGGGCGGCTCGTCATTAAGGGCCAGTGGGGCCGGCCTTCAAAAATATTGAGTAACCTGTACTTATTATTTTAGACATTATTTGTTCATAATTATTACTTTCAACGAGATACTGATTAGCTTTGAAAGTTGATATATAAAGCTAAAATATCATACACAGTCTGAAATTTGAAATTCATAATCTTTTACCAATAATTAGTATACATTAGTAGGTCATTAGGGGCCAGTAAGAACCGGTCCTACCAAACCAAAAGAATCAACTGTACATATTATTTTAGAAATTATTTTTTCTAATTATTACTTTTAACTTGACACTGATTAGCTTTGAAAGTTGAATATATAACACTAAAATATAAATATTATATCAGAATAATATAACAATCCTGTTATTTATATAATATCTCCTTATTAAGAAGCTTCATTTAGCCTCTAATACTTCAAGCATTGTGTCGTGCACTATTTCTGGGGCTAGTTTACAAGTTCCTTCATAAGATGTAACATTGCGACCTCTGACCTTTGATCGCTATTGCAATGATAATTGCCAAAACAATGTCGTTTTCAATCACCGGAAGATATATTAATTCTTACTCAGCCAAACTACTTCCCAGAAAAACAAGGACTATAGCTCAAAAAGACCGTTTAATTCTCCATTGAATCCCCAATTTTATATAAAAATAGTATAAAATTATTGAAAATAGTACTAAATAACAAACCTTCTTATAATAAGATTAGTTTTATGGAATTTGTCCTTGCATTAATACATCTTGTCTACAGCAATAAATGCGACCACATTGGTGACCTTTGAGCTTGGTTCCCCTGTATGTCCGCTATCCGTGAACTCTGACCTGTCGACTGACGACACTTGATCTAGTTTAGCTAGTTAAATATTTAAATTTTGCCCTTGATTATATTATTTAATAGCCAACTCTCTTTAATATTAAGCTGTTACAGAACAGAAGCGTTTGTTTTTTCCTAAAAGGGGTAATGCGGTCTTCTTCTTCTTCTTTTCGAACGTTCTTCACGGCCAATTTTATCTTTCTTTTTGTGTTCTTTCTGGATATATCTATTTGTTCTTTTCTCATAAGATATAAGGATGACTCTTATGTAACACTTATATTTAAAAGCCCATATTTGTTTTCCACTGCCTTGTTACATGCCCATGCTTGGACATGTTGAAATCTTCAATAAATTTCCTTCAACCAGATCTGTCTTGACCAAGCCAGCTTAGTTCATTCGAGGTCTTTTCCGCCTTTTCTCTTTTTCTGTCTACAGTTCGTCTCCATGTGTCTCTCTAGATCGCCCCTTCATCTCTTTCCTACCGGAGCCCATTCCAAAACCATATGTGGATGTCTGGTCTTCTGCATTATTACTGTATGTCTCAACCACTTCCATCTCCTGCGTTTTATTTCTTCGTTTATATTAAGGATACCTGTGCGCCGGGTGATCTCAGTATTTGGTATGCTCTGGTCCCAGCGAATTCGAAGAATTTTTCCGTGACATCTTCCATCGAAGCCTTTTATGCGATTGTCTGTCATTGTACTTGTTTTTTATGTCTCTGATCCATACAGTAGAACTGAGCACACATTTGATTTGTATATATTGATTTTAATCTGTTGTTGTATCTGACTCTCAGTCGATGCTTCACAAGATCCAGAAGGGCAGGTTTCGGTATGAGTGGATGTCGTCTATAGAAGTTTCTGATCTCCAGAGGCTTAAGTGGATCTACTGTCCTAGGCATGCGAGTGTTTACGGTAATGATAGAGCGAACAGGCTTGCATCAACAGCATCGATTGTTGAGGAGTTGAAGATGGATGTTCTTCGGTCACTTCGCGACTTCTGTTGGATGAGGACACTAAAATCGATGTTGAATCCATCAAGCGATTTAGGCAGTTTGGAGTTACCCGTTGCACAAGTAGAACAAGTAGATGCCTGAGAGGCAGAGTGAGAGGTATGTTTAATCAGCGAGCCACGGGAACCATCAGTATGCATACTCTTCGATATCTGTTGGAGAGACTGAGCACCTATGGGTCTGCCCGGAGTGCAATGACGGCAGTTTAGTAACCAAAAACCCAATAACGATTTTAGTCTGTGTCCTGTAAGCTGATGCTCTTCATATGTTGTCTAACAATTTGAATGATGTCTCTACAATTCCATTTCTTGCGTTGATTTTTTCCGACATTTCCCCATCTGCTGCCACAGCTGCTCAATAATTTGAATTCTTCTATGTCTGATATCTTTCCTCTGCGTGCCTGCCCAGCGTGTTCGTGTCGCGTTGGACGACGGTGTGACAAACCCTCTGTAGTCGGATTCAATTCCACCGGCTGGCAGAAAAAGCCACAGGTTCTCCAGATTTACGTGTTCGTGGCACCGAACCGAAGGGTTACGATGTCCATGGCAACATCGCTCTTTGAGGTGCATTGTCTGTTGGTAATCTGCTTATGTGACCGAATCATTGACTTTGTTATTTCTAGATGAAGCTCAGTACTGATGTTGTACCCACTTTTTCCAGATGTCTTCATTTCTCAACCGGTCTCCTCTTGTTACCACCAGCATTCTGCCTAGACACTTCATCTCTGTCGTGATTAACGATCATTTTTCAGCGTATATTTGGGCTTTATGATCTTTACCTAAGATTATGTCTACACTATACGCCCTGTCTGAATAAGTGAGGTCGTTCCGCCTGATAATGATGACATGTGTCCATTAATCTGGTTTGAATTATTACATCTGTGTTGTATTTCTAACTGACTACGTGTTGAGAAACCTGTAGTCATTTCTACTTTCATTTTGTCACGTAGTCTATATTTAACCAGACGAAACAAAATCTAGTTATTCTTAAAATATAAGGTTTTTATCTTTCTTGGTAATCTCTCTTGCACTTTTTACCGGATTCAAAAGCAGATCGTGTATTACAAAATAAACAGGTAACTAGAAGATACGTTTGTGAAAAGTTACCTATTGACTTATAAAATATTCTTTATAGTCCAGTCAGTTCCGGGAATGATATAAATAGATTTATTCAATCACATAGTGTCGCAGTGCCAAGGTATAAAAAGTGTTGATCGTCTCAGTACTACACTTATACAAGTGTTTGGGAAAGGTAAGAAAGGTGAGATATTACTTTTACATAATTGTAATAATATCCTTTTATGAATATTCGTGAGACGTGGAGAGGGTAAAATAAAAATATAACTATATATATAGTGAGAGAGAGTTAGTATATATTTAAATATACATATATAGAAAGAGTATATTTAGAGATATAAGTATATATATATTAGCAAGTTATTGTGATTTACTGTGACAACCTCTGAGTTTTTGCTTTTCCCTCTTGTCTTCTTTCAGCTCATACATAAGTCTCTTCTCAAACGACTCTGCGCCCTTGCGCAATATCACTTTCCACACAACTCTGTCATCAGCTAGTTTTTCTCATGTGCTGGGGACCTATAGAAAAGTTCTTCATTAAGGCCTTGCAGACATCGTTATATATGAGCAGTTGTCTTCCCTAGTACATCTTCCCCTCGGAAAATTCACAGAACAACATTTGTTTTGGTATGCGATAATTTTCTATTCTCCTCACATGCCCTAACCATCTTAGTCGTCTACTGCTGAGCATGCCCATGATGGAAGGCAGGTTTGCACCTTGCAGTACTTCAGAGTTAGTTATCTTGTGGTACCACCTGGTGTTGATAATCTTGCGGAGACATCAAAGATGACAGTTTTTAAGTCTCCTCTCGTGTCTTGAGTAGGCTGTCCATGTTTCTGAGTCATATAGTAAAGAACTAATTACACAGGTTCGATATATTTGAATCTTCGTCTGCAATGTTAGTTTTGTATTGTCCCACTCGCTTCGATAATTTGCCGAATGTAGTAGCCGCACTTCCTATTCCAGCGTTGATTTTTCATCAAGAGAAGGCTTGCAGTGAATATATATATATATATATATATATATATATATATATATATATATATATATAATAACAATATTTCTTCTTCTTCTTTTGTCGTCACACTGTTACCGGGTTGTTGCCCAGTGTCGTGGTTTTCTGTTTTTGTCTTGCGCTGCCCTGGTGGCTTGTGTGATTGTTATCTTTGCTCTTTCACAGGATTCTGCTACGCCATCTAACCACCTTTTCCGTGGTCCTCCTCTTGCCTTCTTTCCCGAGGGTCTGTTGTAGAAGACTCTGTATACTGTGAAGTTTGGATGCATTCTTATTAAGTGGCCAAACCACTTCATTCTTTGTTTATCTATGTAATTCAAACACTGTTTTGTGCCAACTTTCTTCTTCTTTGTGTTCGTTCTTTACGACCAATTATAATCACTCTTTGTGATATGTTTGATCTTTGCCAAGAACGTTATACGTTGCACATTGGTTTGGTAGGCCCCTAAACGCATAAAGCTTCTACACTTTTAGAACACATGCATCCGATTTCAGCCAAACCCTTAGTCGCCTCTTACGACATGCGTGGCAGGTAACAGTGGTTCTATTCTTTACACCCCAAATTTGGGCGCCGGTAACCACTCATGATGTTTCTATATGTGTATAAACCAAAACAAATGTTGTTCTGTAGAACATTCGGAGGAAGAGGCACCTGGGCAGACCACTGCTCAGATATAAAGATGTCTGCAAGACAGACATTTTTTTTTCTTGGATTCTCCGAGGAGAAACTATTTCATGTTTGTTGGCCTAAGTCAATAATCAAGTCGCACTTGGTGAAAAGTGTCCAATAAAAAGCTTAATTCCTACTAAACAAACAAACAACAAAACAAGAGAACTTTATATCAAGGTCCGTTCATGAAAACTACTTAAGTTATGAAACGAATTTGCAAGACAAAAATCTTTGAGAAGGTCACAATAAACCCAATTGAGTCTCTACAGACGAAAGGTATAAATATATATATAATGTCGTTTATTTTATATATATATATTAAACAGAGAACAAACAGCTCGCACCGTATTCTGAAATAAACCTCACGGTATGAAAACGAGTTCTTGTTATTACCTATGAACACAAGTAATATGAACACTTTAATCGTTCTGAATATGAACACAATGTAATAAATGAAACACTTTTAATTGCGTTCTGAATGAAAGTTCACGAATCTATGACGTTTCCATTTTGTTTGGTTCCGTGTTTCTCCTTTCTTTATTCAACAGTCTCATCCGTTTGCAACAATGCCGGATTTAAATGTATCCGCAAACGTATATTCTCTTCATTATGTATATTTCTTTCAAATGAAAACTGTGTCAATATTGAGATTTCAATTTTATGTCAACAGAGGATCATGTTAAATACAATGGAGACTCTCTCTCTAAATCCTGCTAGAATAGCAATATTTCTGTTGCTGTTGCTGAGCGCCTGTTTGCCTGTGTGTTGTCAAGGAGAAATATGGGACTATCAGATGAAAGGTAAAATACAGGAATGTAACGTAGTATATAGTTGATGTGTTTAGAAGAGGTTGATCAACAGAACTTTTATACCTACTTTGTGTTACCAGAGCCAAACATGGACAATAGCAAAGCGCAGTCACAAAAATAACTACATGTGAAATGCTCTGCCTCATGAAAAGTCACCAACAACACCAGAAAGACAGAGTCACCAACACCAGCATAAGAAAGAAAGTTGGCACATAACCTTGCTTGAATTACATTGAGAAACAAAGAATGAAGTGGTTTGACCACTTAATAAGAATGCAACCAAACTCCACAGTATACAGAGTCTTCTACAACAGGACATCATGAAGAAAGGCAGGAGGTAGACCACGAAAAAGATGGATATATGGCATAACAGAATCCTGTCAAAAAGCAAAAATAAGTATCACGCTAGAGTAAACCGCTAGAGTAAAGTAAACCTCTAGAGTACCATCATCAAATAGCTTGTCCTAAGCAGAACTGTGCCACCCCAACAGTCCTCCGGAATTTCTCTCATAGCCAGATGTTCTCTCTGCAGCCGTCATGTAAACCATCAATTACTAGGTACCACAAGATAAACAGTAAACCACGACATGAGCAACAACCCGTAACAATGTGACGCCCTGAGAACACAGGTAACAGTGTGACGACACTGAGAACAACCCGGTAACAGTGTGACGACACTGAGCAACAACCAGGTAGCAGTGTGACGACACTGAGCAACAACCCGGTAGCAGTGTGACGACACAGAAGCAACAACCGGTAGCAGTGTGACGACACTGAGCAACAACCGTACATGTGACGACACTAGCAACAACCGGTAACAGTGTGACGAACGAGCAACAACCGGTAGCAGTGTGACGCACGAGCAACAACCGTAACAGTGACGACAGCAACACCCGTAACAGTGGACGACACTGAGCAACAACCGTAACAGATGGACGACAATAGAAGAAAAGAAGAAAAAAATTTCATAGTATCACTCTAGGATATAACATGACAACGACAGGTGGAACAAGAGATAAGGAGCAGAAGGTGGCGATGGATAGGACACACACTGAGGAAACCCCTAACAGCATCACAAGACAGGCTCTCCGATGGAACCCCAGGGCAATAGAGATAGGGGAAGTCCCAGGAACACCTGGAGATGGGAGTTGGAGACGGAATGCAAGAAAATGGGAATAGATTAGAAAATCTGGAAAGGATGGCCTTGGATAGGCGGACTTGGAAGACCTTGGATAGGCGGGTTTGGAAGGCCTTGGTTGTGGAACTATGCTTCCCTATGGGAGAAAAGTGAAGAAGAAGAAGTATCACATCTGCTGTTATATTGTAGCAGGGCATCATGTCTGATTGACCATTATAAAGATATTTTCAGATATTTTCAGTCTTATTCCCTGCTTATACTTTTCTATTTTAATATGTGTAGTTTTGCAGTTTTCCTTTTATTTTGATGTGTAGTTTCTATGTGCCATTTTCCTTTCTATTTTGATATATGTAATTTTTGCAGCTTTCTCTTCCGTTTATACATGTGCCTTTTTCTGCAGTTTTCCATTCAAATTTTTTTATTTGTAGTTTTTGCAGTTTTCCTATTATTTTGATATTTGTAATTTTTGCAGTTTTCCTATTATTTTGATATTTGTAATTTTTGCAGTTTTCTCTTCTGTTTATAAATGTGTAATGTTTGCAGTTTTCATCAAAATTATGTTTGTTCAATCTTGACCAATCAGATTACAAGAACCATCCATGCAATCGTCAATGTGAGGACAACGCCCCGCCCAGATTATGTAAATACGAGTTTCTAGTGGAGAATTACTACGTTCTATCAAAAGCCTGTTACAACTGTCCATTCAACCAATCAGATTGTTTCCGACCGCAGTGTACTCCTTCTGATGGCGTGAGGCGTGGTATAAAAGTGGTGAACAGGATGATGCCTGGACCAGGAATACAGGTAAATAAATAATATCACATTTTTAAGTTAGTCTAGATTCTAGATCAAATGTTCCCAAACTGTTTAGGGCTACCGGTCACTTTTCGAGACATACATTTTGTAACGACAGCCCTCAAACCTCCCTCCCCCAATATAACAGTTGTTCGCGTTCAAGCAGTGTGATATTTTCGACGTATTGGTTATTGGTTATTGGTTACTAAACTGACGTCATTGCACTCCGGGCAAACCCATAGGTGCTCAGTCTCCCCAACAGATATCGAAGAGTATGCATACTGATGGTTCATGTGGCTCGCTGATTAAACACACCTCTCACTCTGCCTCTCAGGCATCCAGTTCGACTTGAACAAAGGGTAATTCCAAACTGCTTAAATCGCTTGATCGATTCAACATCGATTTTAGTGTCCTCATCCAACAGAGAGTCTCGAAGAGACCGAAGAATATCCCCTTATCCATCTTCAACTCCCCAACAATCGATGCTGTTGATGCAAGCCTGTCCGCTCTCTCATTACCGTAAACACCCGCATGCCCAGGACAGTATATCCACGTAAGCCGCTGGAGGTTAGAAACTTCTATAGACGACATCCACTCATACCGAAACCTGCCCTTCTGGATCTTGTGAAGCATCGACTGAGAGTCAGATACAACAACTGCCCCAGTAAATGAAGTTCCAGAAATCCAATGGAGGGCAGCAGTAACGGCCTCAACCTCCATCCTCATACTAGAAGTAGTTGTCCTGTATGACCCATTTCGCTCTGCAACAACCCTACCATACGCATTAGCCAAGAAACCCCAACAGGATTTCTCACCACGTTGAACCGACCCATCGGTATATACAACAACATCATCATCCCTTGCATTATCTTCTATCAGCTGCTTAACTGCGAGATCAGCCTTCATGTTGCCCCAATCTCTACATTCTCTTCCAAGAGTAATGATAACGTTGAGATAGTTCATCATGCTTCCATCTGTTGGGATCCATTCTTCCCCTTTTCGTAGAGTCGCAACCGTAGTCACCTGGCCAATCGTTCTCTCAGCCTGGGCCATCCACGACATGCCACGCTTGATTCTCGTGCCCTTAACATCATTAGTGTTCCTGTGAAATGGATGTCTCTTATCCGAAGTAACCCGCATATATGCCTTGGTTTGGGCGATTGCATGACGGGAGCGTAGTGACAGAAGGCCAAGCATATATCTCATCTTCACAATGGGGGTATCTCTAGTGCAGCCCAGAACTATACGCATACCTTCATTCTGAACCCGTTCAAGTCGTTCACATTTTCGACGTAAATAACAACAAATGATACATTACTGCTTATGTCGTTAAAGTATTGAAAAATGCTTCGATATAGATACCACATGCTGGGAATCCCTGACACAAGATCGCCAAATGTAGTTCTATAACAATACAAGAGGTGTTCGCATAGCTGAGAATCACCGTGCCATTCAGGCACACAGAAAACGAGCCGAGCAAAAAAACAGAACACACATCACCAACATGTCTAACCTTGATCATGTATGCCCCACATGTGGTAGGAGACTGTGTTCTATGATTGAACTCTACAATCACATCCGCACACAGCAGAGAAGTACAGCAGCACACGTCTGAGATTGTCATCATCGCTAGCGATGGACGGCTATTATTTTTATTATTATTAATTTTAGATCCAACCGATCCACCATTAACAAGTTATTTGCCCGAGTGGTTACCGGGGCCCAAATTTCGGGTGTAAAGAATACAACTACTGTTATTTGCCATGCATGTCGTAAGAGGCGACTAAGGAGGTTTGGATGAAATCGGATGCATGTGTCCTAAATGTGTAGAAGTCTATGCATTTAGGGGCCTACCAAACCAATGTGCAACGTATATACGTTCTTGCAAAGATCAAACATATCACAAAGAGTGATTAAAATTGGTGGTAAAGAACGAACACAAAGAAGAAGAAGAAGAAGTTATTATCCGTGATAATACCTCAAGAAACTAAGAATACCACTATATACTGCTTTCATAGACCTAACAAAAGCGTGTGAACTAGTCAGTAGAATTGAGCAAATGTTGTAATCTGAATGGCTTATTGTTTTGCTGTATCTAATTTAAGTACACAGATGAGTTTGACTCTGTGATAAAATGTTTGTTTGTTTGTAGGTTTGTCTGGGTGATACGGTCGAGGTTACTGTAGATAACGCACTCGACTCTGCAGAAGGAACAAGCATCCACTGGCACGGGATATTGCAGAAAAACACACCCTACATGGATGGTGTATCCATGGTTACTCAGTGTCCAATCACGTATCACTCACATTTCACATATCGGTAAGTACTCAATCAAGTGCCTGCCGGCGTAGGCGATCATGTCGCTCCACAACTCCCTCTCTCCTTCGTGCAGGTAATCAGATCTGACGTCGATTTTTGTTGAACAAAGATGTCAGATCATCCAACATCTTTTCCCTCTGTCTTCCACGATCTCTCCTTCCCTGAATTTTACCTGTTGCCACCAAATTTTCTAAATCTCCTCTTCGCATTATATGCCCAAATGCCCTTGATTATCTGATTATTATTCTTTTGATAAGGTTCTGATTGTCTGATTTGTATTCCTTTAATAACGTTTCTTTGTGTGCAGGCCTGATTTAAAACCTCGTCATTTGTTTTCTTAGCTAGCCAGTAAATTTTCAGTATTCTTCTGTAAAACCATATCTCTGTGGTTTCCAGTGATCTTATTAATGCAGACTGTTCGATATGAACTGCCGAACCATCTGTGTAGATCATCATAGCACCTTTATTAGTTATGTGAGTCATGCCTCTGATGCTGTCTTGTTCAAGTTATTGATTGCATGCTTGTATCAGGCATTGCCGTAACCTTCTTAGACACGAACATGTCTGTGTGTTATACACGAACATGTCTGTGTGATAGAGGGTCTCTGTAGCTAAGTGGTTAAGCTCTTGCCTTGTTCTGTTCACGAATGTATATTTTTCCAGAGACTCCTAGGATTGTTGCCGGGAGCTACGGAGTTCGTGCTTTGTGCAAAACTCTCGACAGGTGGCGTACCATTTCTGCGGAGAGGACCGAGCCATATGGGGTAAAACCCGGTGCAATGAAGTCAATCTTTGGCTTTAAAACCCTTTATGTATGTGTGAACTCTAGTTATTCTACGCCGACTTGGAGGACTCTCTGGCGTGGACGTAGGGTAGTCGCCTTTCGTTATATAGGAACACGGTTCGTTCCTCAAGTGTATTGATCGAAGATATTTCCAGAGACGCCTGGTCTCAATGTTGATGGGATCAAGTTACTTGTCCTTTCGGAGACGGACGATAAAACGTAGGTCCATGTTAAATTTGAGAACACAAAGGAACCGTCAGCAGTTATAAACCGTTAAGAGTAGGTTGCAAAATCGATACCATGGCAAATTGTATTTCGCTGCTACATACTCTCCGAAGGCAGAGCTAAAAATATTTACTCTTTGTTTCTAGGTCACAAACGTGAATGTACGCCATTAGCAGTGACAGTAAAACTGTATAACGTGTTAACACGTCTTTAGCCCACAGAGGAGAGATAATAACATACGTGTTAATGCGTCTTTAGCAGTGAATGGGGAAAACGTCTATACACGTTCTTAGCAGCTAAAGGGTTAAGAAAGGTTAAAATATATATTTGCTAAAAAATTGCCATTATCTTCAATTTACTCTTTAGCAATTGCCGGTGCTACGGAATTCGTGCTCAATTGCTGAGTTTGTGTTGTGTAAGATAAAGATTGTTTAATACACATGTTTATTCTCCGAGTTGCAATGATGATTTTCATATCAATCAATTAATCAATCTACACCGACTCGTTAACAATGTACACATCATGTACCGTTTATGTTGACTAGGTTCGAGGCTCATGAAGGTGGTACACATTTCTGGCACGGACACTCTGGAACTCAACGAGCAGATGGATTGTACGGTCCTTTGATTGTTCGTATGCCCCCAAGATTAGAGCCACATCGTTTTCTTTACAACAATGATCTTCCTGATCACATTATAACAATGACCGATTGGACAGAAGAAATGATGTCCAGCAAGTTGGCCAAGTATGTCCACTATGACTATGAAAACAGGGCAAGGCTTCTGCTAATTAACGGTGAGCATTCATTTACTTGTTACGTTGCTGTGTTTATCATCATTTGTATTGCTAAGATCATCACTAATTGATTATTGGTTATCTTCCTAACCAATAACTGACGTCATTGCACTCCGGCAGACCCATAGTTGCTTAGTCTCCCCCAACAGATAACGAAGAGTACGCATACTGATGTTTTTCGTGGCTTGCTGATTAAACACACTTTTCCCTCTGCCTTTCAGGCATCCAGTTCGTCACTAATATAGCCATCATCATTTGGACCTTTTGTTATCGCCACCATCATCATCATCATCGCCATTATTTGAATATCGACTATTCTCCCTACAACTAACATACCTTATCATCATCAACTTTATTATCAATGTGATCGTAAATATCGAAGTAGATAACACGCTGTGCTTGTGACTATATTCCGTGAATACTCCCGAGTTCCAAGCCAGCCTTGGTCAAAACTTATCTGTGTGCACACGGTACGCGTTTTGAATACATGAGACCCTGATACTTTCATCATCAAGGTGCGTATCCTTTATAGGACATTGCTCTCTTTGCAGCACATCTGAAATTCACTCTGTCTCTTGCCAGTTCACCCACTTCGTCGATGGTCATGTTCATGGTTTCTTTAATATATTGTAGCCATCTTCTTCATGGTCTGCCTCTGCATCCTGGGACCTTGCCTTCTAGCATTGTTCTTTCCACGCCATCGTGACGCCTGATGTGACCAAAGTATGTAATTTTTCCTGATACTTTACTTGCCTATATAATTTACATCTTTACTTGGCTATATAATTTACATCTTTACTTGACTATATAATTTACATCTTTACTTCTGTAACAATAATGTAGTTTCGTTTTTACTTTTGTTACGTTTGTTTCAATTAAATCACTAAAAACTCTTGTTATTCTCATCACCAGGTATGGGTCGGTACCAGAACTATACAAATGGGAACAACACTTTCTTCACGCCATATGCTAGTTTGACAGTTACTGCAGGTCAAAAATACAGATTTCGTGTCATCAGTGCTGGAATTATGAACTGTGCCTTTCAGGTTTTCTGAAATTTATTGTGTATTGTCCTTATCATTATTCTCATCTTCATAAATAGATACAAAAATTGGCTGAAATCGGCTGCATGTGTCCTAAATGTGTAGAAGTCTATGCGTTTAGGGCTTACCAAACCAATGTGCACCGTTCTTGGCAAAGATCAAACATATCACAAAGAGTGATTAAAATTGATCGTAAAGAATGAACGCAAAGAAGAAGAAGACACAAAAACACACACAGGTACACACATATGTATGTGATGGTGTAAGCATAAAGGTTTGTTCGAGTGGTTACTGGGGCCAAAATTAGGTGTGTAAAGCATAGTGCCACTGTAACCTGCCAACCTCCTTAGTCGTCAGAGCTGACAAAGGATGTTGAGCGGGGGGCTAGCTACCCTACCTCGTGAAAAAACACTAGATAGCTACAGAAACCACAACCAGATTTGTGGGATAGAGCAGGACAACGGGAAGTCGAACAAGAGATAAGTGGTAGAATGTGGACACACACTGAGGAAACTCCAAGACATCATCACAAGACGGGCTCTCTGATGGAACCCCTAGGGCAATAGAGTAAGGGAAGATACATGAACACCTGGAGACGGGTGTTGGAGACGGAATGCAAGAAAATGGGAGCGCGTGGGGATATCTGGAATAGATGGCATTGGATAGGCAGGATTTGAAGGACTTGGTTGCGGGCCTATGCTTCCCTAGGGGTGAAGAGTGAGAAGAAATGAAGGTGGGAACATGTGAGTATAGTCAACGTATACAGATTCTTCGAGGACAAAAATTAGATCATCAAATAGCTTGAGCTGAGCATAACTATACCACCCTTACAGACCGTTGGGATTTCTCTCATATGTTCAGAGACCCCTTAGCTACTTAGCTATCCATAAGGGGTCTAATAGGCTAGGCGTTCGTCTCTCGTGCCAAAGGTACCAGGTTCGCTCCCTCGTGGAGCCATCTGGATATTTTTCAGAGATCACTGATCTCAGTGTAGGTGAGATCGAGTTCCTAGTCCTATCGGAGACATACGATAAAACTTAGGTCCCGTTTTCAATTTCAGCACGTAAAAGAACCCATGGCAGTTCAAAATCGAGAAGTGCAGGCTGGAAAGCGGCTGCCCGTGAAAAATCCATTAGTAAAGAATAAAAATAAAATTCTTACAAAATATCTTCACCATCTTCAAAAATTACACCGTGGACCATCGCCGGGGCTACGGAGTTCGTGCACTGCAGCTGAGATCGTCCTGTGTAAGAAAGTGATGGAAGCACACATGGTTACTTACCGAAGTGCAATGATGATTGTCCTATCAATTAATCAATCAGTCAATCATAGTTATTGTACACAGATTCTTTTTCGAAAACAAAAGTCAGATCATCAAATAGCATGTCTGAGCAGAACTTTGCCATCCTTACAGATCTTCGTAATTTCTATCAGATGTCTCACCTCTGCAGCTACCATACTTAAATCATCAGTTACATCCTGAATCCAACTTCTCCGGGATCTTCCTCTTCCCTTCTTGTCTGGACGCCTCCTTACATGATCGTCTTCTCCAACTCTTTGTATCTCTTTATATGTCCACAATACTTCAATGTCTCATTCTTATTTGTAGCATCAGCCAGTTTTCTTTGATTTGAGTTCTTTTTGGTTAGATATATTTATTCTCTTATGTGCCCATGATATACGTGGACTCTTCTATATCAAGCATATTCAGAAGCACGTGTATAAATAAAACTATTCAAAATCAGATACAATCATTTTATGAGTCCAAATCTTTACATGCTGAGAGAGGCAAGAAATTTCGGTCTCTGTTCCATTGAGAAGATTGAGCGAGTTGCCCAGGATAGAGCGGTATGGAGAAATTACTTGCAGGCCCTATCTAACGAATAACGTTACGGGAGGTATTATTATTATTATATCTTTGCATTAACATCAAAGAAAACTGACTGATACTACAAATAAGAAAGTGAAAATTAAATTATTTTAGACATATAAAAAGACATG
>CM036771.1:34099543-34334543 GCA_020796225.1 Arion vulgaris
GAAATGTCTCAACCCTGGCAAGAGAAGAGCATGCTGAAAAGTCTCAACCCGGGCAAGAGAAGAGCATGCTGAAATGGCTCAACCCGGGCAAGAGAAGAGCATGATGAAAAGTCTCAACCCTGGCAAGAGAAGAGCATGATGAAAAGTCTCAACCCGGGCAAGAGAAGAGCATGATGAAAAGTCTCAACCCGGACAAGAGAAGAGCATGCTGAAAAGTCTCAACCCGGACAAGAGAAGAGCATGCTGAAATGTCTCAACCCGGACAAGAGAAGAGCATGCTGAAAAGTCTCAACCCGGGCAAGAGAAGAGCATGCTGAAAAGTCTCAACCCGGACAAGAGAAGAGCATGCTGAAAAGTCTCAACCTGGGCAAGAGAAGAGCATGCTGAAAAGTCTCAACCCTGGCAAGAGAAGAGCATGCTGAAAAGTCTCAACCCGGGCAAGAGAAGAGCATGCTGAAAAGTCTCAACCCGGGCAAGAGAAGAGCATGCTGAAAAGTCTCAACCCGGGCAAGAGAAGAGCATGCTGAAAAGTCTCAACCCGGGCAAGAGAAGAGCATGCTGAAATGTCTCAACCCGGGCAAGAGAAGAGCATGCTGAAAAGTCTCAACCCGGGCAAGAGAAGAGCATGCTGAAAAGTCTCAACCGGGCAAGAGAAGAGCATGCTGAAATGTCTCAACCCTGGCAAGAGAAGAGCATGCTGAAAAGTCTCAACCCGGGCAAGAGAAGAGCATGCTGAAATGGCTCAACCCGGGCAAGAGAAGAGCATGATGAAAAGTCTCATCCCTGGCAAGAGAAGAGCATGATGAAAAGTCTCAACCCGGGCAAGAGAAGAGCATGATGAAAAGTCTCAACCCGGACAAGAGAAGAGCATGCTGAAATGTCTCAACCCGGACAAGAGAAGAGCATGCTGAAAAGTCTCAACCCGTTCAAGAGAAGAGCATGCTGAAATGTCTCAACCCGGACAAGAGAAGAGCATGCTGAAAAGTCTCAACCAGGGCAAGAGAAGAGCATGCTGAAAAGTCTCAACCCGGGCAAGAGAAGAGCATGCTGAAAAGTCTCAACCGGGCAAGAGAAGAGCATGCTGAAAAGTCTCAACCGGGCAAGAGAAGAGCATGCTGAAAAGTCTCAACCGGACAAGAGAAGAGCATGCTGAAATGTCTCAACCCGGGCAAGAGAAGAGCATGCTGAAATGGCTCAACCCGGGCAAGAGAAGAGCATGATGAAAAGTCTCAACCCTGGCAAGAGAAGAGCATGATGAAAAGTCTCAACCCGGGCAAGAGAAGAGCATGCTGAAATGTCTCAACCCGGGCAAGGGAAGAGCATGCTGAAAAGTCTCAACCCGGACAAGAGAAGAGCATGCTGAAAAGTCTCAACCCGGACAAGAGAAGAGCATGCTGAAAAGTCTCAACCCGGACAAGAGAAGAGCATGCTGAAAAGTCTCAACCCGGACAAGAGAAGAGCATGCTGAAAAGTCTCAACCCGGGCAAGAGAAGAGCATGCTGAAAAGTCTCAACCGGGCAAGAGAAGAGCATGCTGAAATGTCTCAACCTGGGCAAGAGAAGAGCATGCTGAAAAGTCTCAACCCGGGCAAGAGAAGAGCATGCTGAAAAGTCTCAACCCGGACAAGAGAAGAGCATGCTGAAAAGTCTCAACCCGGGCAAGAGAAGAGCATGCTGAAAAGTCTCAACCCGGGCAAGAGAAGAGCATGCTGAAATGTCTCAACCCGGACAAGAGAAGAGCATGCTGAAATGTCTCAACCCGGACAAGAGAAGAGCATGCTGAAAAGTCTCAACCAGGGCAAGAGAAGAGCATGCTGAAAAGTCTCAACCTGGGCAAGAGAAGAGCATGCTGAAATGTCTCAACCCGGGCAAGAGAAGAGCATGCTGAAAAGTCTCAACCCGGACAAGAGAAGAGCATGCTGAAAAGTCTCAACCCGAGCAAGAGAAGAGCATGCTGAAAAGTCTCAACCCGGACAAGAGAAGAGCATGCTGAAAAGTCTCAACCCGAGCAAGAGAAGAGCATGCTGAAAAGTATCAACCCGGGCAAGAGAAGAGCATGCTGAAAAGTCTCAACCCGGACAAGAGAAGAGCATGCTGAAAAGTCTCAACCCGGACAAGAGAAGAGCATGCTGAAAAGTCTCAACCCGGACAAGAGAAGAGCATGCTGAAAAGTCTCAACCCGGACAAGAGAAGAGCATGCTGAAAAGTCTCAACCCGGACAAGAGAAGAGCATGCTGAAAAGTCTCAACCCGGACAAAATTCATTAGAAAACACAATCATATTAAAATTCCTACCAAATATTTTGTCCGACATGTGATGATGAGGAGGGGAGGTTTAGAACACATTGGGACAACCGGTAAAATCGAGGGTAGACGAGATAGGGAAGACAGAGAGAAAATGTTGGATGGTCTGACTTCGTGGCACGGTAGAGCGTCAACATCTGAGTTGATAGCAAACACCAACGACAGAGATTTGTGGAGATCCATGATCGCCTACGCCAGCCGGCATGGCACCTGATGATGACCAAATATATTCAGCACCATCTAAATTACACCGGGAACACGTCGTTGATGCATAGAAGTTCCTGCACTGTAGCTGAGATCGTCATGTGTAAGAAAGAGATTGGAGTTTATATGGTTGCTCATCGAAGTGGAATGATGATGGTCCAATCAATAATAAAACTACCTACCATTTTATCGATTTTCTTCTTCTTCTTCTTTACCCTTCGCCTCTAAGGAGGTGTAGATCATCAACCAAGGCATTTCAAGCTATTATTGGCTTGGTTGTTGTTTTATAGCTGAGTTTTTACAAGGTGGAGTAGCTAATCCCACGCTAATTTATCAGTTTTTGTCACAGTTTAATTTTATACTACTTTCTTCAACAGAAACTAAACCAAGCAGAATTAAAAAACAGAACAGATAACAGCTATGAGATCACAAATCTAATGTCTATTGAAGTCGATGATAACACGATGTTTGGAAGTCCTGACAAGAAGTTCTACATGGCTATTGACTTTGTCCAGATTGAGAACCTACGAGCACACAACCCAGTCTTTTATCCGTTTAATACAACAGTACCAAATTTGAAATTCTATTCACCTCAAATTAATTGGATTTCAACTCAGCTGCCACCTTCACTTCCTAACACAACTATCTGATCTCCCGGAGGTAAGGTCAAAGATAGTTGTGTATTTGTTTAGAATTATCTGACTTAGAATATTTTTCATCTAGACGAAGCGGCAGACCAAGAAAAAGATGGGTTGATGTAGTTACAGACATATTAAAACTATACAATATTACATGTGAGCCTCTGTAGCTCAAGCAGTAGTGAGCTCGATCACGAACCCAAGCGTACCTGTTTCAAACCCCACGGTGGGCAAGTTTGGAAGCAAATTTGTTTCCGTGGGATTTTTACAAAAAGGTAAAATAGACCTCACCGTTCAGAAAGCAATGGCAAACTACTGAACGTATAAGTGGTGCCTAGAAAATCAACGACTAGTTTACTGTGGTTGATGGCTACGTCCTTTAGGATATGCCACGATTTTCATTTTTCACAATATTACATCATATCAAGCGACAGAGCGTGCACTATCTCTCTCTTCTCTTTAGCCTGTTACGCCTTTGGCGTTTAGGGCAGCAACAAACGTACACCATTCTTCCCTGTTCATGACCTTCCTCTGTATTGTGTTCCAGCTATGATTCATTTCCTTCAGCTCTTGCTCTATCGTTCTCCTCCAGGTCATCTTGGGTCTTCCACGCTTTCGCCTACCCTCTGGAGTCCATCTCAGTGCAGTTTTCGTGTCGGAGCCAGTCTCCATGCGCATCACATGTCCAATCCATCTCCAGCGTCGTCTTCGGATGATAGTGCCCATATTCTCTTGTTGGCATCGTGCAAGCAATTCTTGATTCGAGATAGTAGTCGGCCAGTACACGCGTAAGATTTTTCGCAGACAAGTTGTATGAAAGGCGGAGAGTCTGGACATATCCTGTTCTGTCATTCTCCAGCATTCCGATCCGTACAGCAAAGTTGACAGCACACAGCTGTTATAGATACTAGTCTTGGTTCTGATGCTGTATTGGGCAGATTTCCAGGCGGTCTGAAGGGTCATGAATGCACTTCGTGCTTTACTCAGTCTGTTTTTAATGTCAGATCCAGCGCCTCCTTCATTGCTAATAACACTTCCAAGGTATGTGAAAGCGGTTGTATCTCGGAGGGTTTTACCTTCTAGTTTGACTGGTGCTGGGGTTGCTATGTTCAGAGTCATTACTTCAGTTTTCTTCTGATTTATTTTCAGCCCAACCATCTCACTATATTGGTTAAGGCGGCAGGTCTTTTCCTGGATATCTCTATGTGTATGAGATAGGAGTGCGATGTCATCTGCAAAATCTAGGTCTTCCAGAGTGGATGTGAGCGCCCATCTAATACCTCTTGCCTTATCTTCCGTTGTTTTACGCATCACCCAATCTATGACAGTGTTGAATAATAGGGCTGACATAACACATCCTTGTCGCACGCCTGTTTTTACTTCAAACTTTAGTTCTGAAGTTTCAACACTGCATGCAAACTTGCTGTAGCAGCTTTTATAATATTTATAAAACACAGTGGGATTCCATACCATCTTAAGATACGCCATAGACTTTCGCGGTGTATGCTATCAAAAGCCTTTTCAAAATCTACAAAGTTGATATAGAGTTTGCTTTGCCATTCTGTGCATTGCTCTATGATATTTCTAAGAGCAAATATTTGGCCTATACAGCTCCGTCCTCTGCGAAATCCTGCTTGTTCCTTTCTCAGTTTCTTATCCACAGCGTCAGTAATACGTTGTACGATGATTTTGCTTAAGATTTTACTTGGGACAGAAAGCAGTGTTATTCCACGCCAATTATTACAATCGGCAAGGGTGCACTATCTAGGGAAACGATATCAGCTAAACCTGCGACGCCTAGCGGCAAAACGCAGAGGACAAAAGAAAGAAGGTCATCTGATTCTGTCCACTTTCATTGTTATCTTTTCCATTTCTTACTAAATTCTTCTTCTTTTTTTCAAATACAATTGAAGTATTATGCATCAACAAATTATTCACAAATAGATTTGTCTTGAGTACGCCACTGTTGCTTAGTCAAGTTCTTCCTCTATCATTTGTTGTCAGTGTCCAGGTTTGGCACTGATAGCATAATGTAGGGAGAAAGATTGTGTTGAACAATTCTCTTTGTGTGGTAATAGTGACATGTTTGCACTACATGCTAAACTGTCATGTTTTGATACTAAAATATAACTTATGTTTACAGTACAGTTGTATCTTATGAAGCAATGAAACATTTCTTGTGATATAACATGCAACTTCTCACTTACTTTTTAGGATATCTTCTGCAATGCAGAGACTGTACAGAAACAATGTAAAGAGGAGTGGTGTGCGTGTGTACACCTTTACGAAGTTGCTTTAAATGATCTAGTTGAAGTTATTGTGGTGGATGAAGGACGGATATCCCACGCTTACCACCCAATGCATTTACATGGTCACAAATTCCGAGTTGTTGGGATGGGAAAAGTAAGTTTCAAATTAGTTGTTAGTCTGTTGTTTATTTGCATTGTTTAGACTATGTATATATGTATGTATCTATCCAGAAAGAACTCAAGAGAAGAGAACAAATAGATATATCAAGAAAGAACTCAATATCAGAGAAAACTGACTGATGCTACAAATAAGAATGAGAAAATTGAAGTATGTTAGACAAATAAAGAGACACGAAAGGCTGGAGAAGACCATCATAGAAGGAGGCATCTCAGAAAAAGAAGAAGAGGATGACCACGGAGAAGATGGATTCAGGATGTAACTAACTCTGAAGTCGGAGAAGGCCTTCATGTATGGGGAGGGACACTAATTGAAAGCAATTTCATACCTCGACGTTCATTGGGAAATGCGATGTTAGGCATCTTTTTTTTTTACTGTCCGCATCCCGCCGGCTGCCTATTTTTCGTAACGCTTTTCCTGGTACCCAATTGATGCTGGATCGACTTCAGAGCAATTACGGGCGGAAAAATATTCAGCATCCACTTTGGAATTGGACTCTAGCAACGCGCATTAGAAGCAGTCATAGAGCAACAGACATTTAATGGACATAGTTAAGAAGAACAGTGGCTTTCTTACGTGACGACACCATTGACCAGTATCCAGAAATTTACTGGCACTAAAAATCGTCAAGCTGTTCCAGTACCTGGATATAAAACATAAACAATAGGTTGTTTTATTATATCATTGTCTTAACTGACAGAAGTTTTAATTTTAGGTGATCCATTCAAATTTTGTCTTTCCAGCTTAACGATTCTACCACACTAGAGAAGATTAAAGATATGGATATAAAGGGGCAATTAATACGGACAAGAAGCAGAGCCCCGATTAAAGATACAGTTATCGTACCTGACGGTGGATACACAATTATTAGATTTCGGCTAACAACCAGGTAAGAAGAATTGAATCAATGATATGTCGTTACATCAATAAAGATTGGATGTAATTACTCTCCAACAATTTATGTCTCTTGCCCTGATAGTACATTCTGTCAGCATATTGCTTGTGTCCTTCCTGATGTTTCCTACCAACTGCGTACGTGTGTTTCTAAGTCCCGCAAATGAAGCAAAGAATAGTAATACTGCTACCCACAAGGCATGTTGTAAGAGGGGACTATGGTAGGGACGTAGGAAAGCTGCCCTAGTAAATAAAAATTGTCGCAGACATCGGATGTGCTGAACTACTTGTAGGCACATAACTGGCACAACGTACAATCGCTCTTAGGCTTGGATCACATACAAATCACAAAGAGTGGTTAACAAGTGGTCGATATGAAGCGTTTGAAGAAGACGAAGAAGAAGAAGAAGACAAAGCTCCCAATTGTATATTCCATTGCTCTGCTGACTTCTTCCTTCCATTCTAGATGGTCCAGAATCTTATATCTATGTTTTCTTCTGCCTCGTTTCTCATTGATTTTACCGGTTGTCACAATTGGTTCTAAACTTTACGTGCACATAATCATGATCACCAATAGCTCGTCTTATACAGAACTTTGCTACATTGACAGTTCTTCGGGATTTCGGAAGGGAAATTGTTTCGGTCATGCTCAAATCATCAATCACATTCTAAATCCTTGACTTGACATATTCCTCTCCGCTTCTGGTGGAGCATAGATCCTCAACAGTTGTTCGCCACTTTTCTCGGTCTCTGGTTGTTTTCTTTATGGTCTCCCAGGATAGTCCCCCTTCAGTTCCTCAAGAAGACTTATGTCTCCAGATCTGATTAGGCATTCTCTTTTCGTTTTCCTTGCGGGTTCCACTCAAGTGCTTGTCTAGTAACACTCGACTGTGTCTTTCGTAGGGTAGTCAATCTTTTTCTTCTTCTTTGCGTTCGTTCTTTACGGCCAATTTTAATCACTCTTGTGATATGTTTGATCTTTGCCAAGAACGTGTATACGTTGCACATTGGTTTGGTAGGCCCCTAAACACGTAGACTCTACACGTTTTTAGGACACGTACATCCGATTTCAGCCAAAGCTCCTTAGTCGCTTCTTACGACATGCGTGGCAGGTAACAGTGATTCTATTCTTTACAACCCAAATTTGGGCCCCGGTAACCACTCGGGGGTAGTCAATCTTCTTCTTCGAACGATACATATCGACCTCTTGTTAACCACTCTGTTTGATTTGTATGTGATCTGAGCCTAAGAGCGGTTGTACGTTGTGCCAGTTACGCAAATCCAATTCAGGTCAGCACATTCGATTATTGCGATGCTTTTTATTTACTAACATTGTAGGCCGCAGTGGTACTATTCTTTCTTCCCTTGAGAGCCCCATCACCACACGTGCGGCGTAGTCAATAAAGTATTAGCGTATACATCTACATTATATTCTAGAGGTTTTTCTATGATTGTCTCCATGTCCCATATGTGATCTTCCTCATCAGATGCCTACAAAATGCTGACTATATATGTCTTAGATTAATAATACTCTTTCTCTGTGCGATGACCTTTTTTTCCCCCACACATTAGTCATTGAAATGGAAATCGTGGTATATCCTTTACAGGACGTGGCCATTAATGAAAGTAAAAGAGTTGTCGATTTTCTAGGCACCACTAATACGTTCAATAGTTTGCTATTGCTTTATGAGGTCAATTTGTACCTTCATAAAATTCCAAGGGATCACATTTTCTTCCAAACTGTCCGTGGCAGAGTTTGAACCAGGTACGTTTGGGTTGTTGTCGAGCTCACTACCTCTTAAGCTACAGACGCCCACTAACCACTAACCAATTATATATACATACATAAGGAGATCTAAGGAGACCCTGAAACGAACTTTACTGAAAGACGCAAGAAATATCGGTCTCAGTTCCATGGAAGAGATTGAGCGATTTACCCAGGATAGAGCGGTATGGAGAAATTTCTTACAGGCATGTTTAATTTCTTATGTAGATGACGATTTTTAGTGCCAGTGAATTTCTGGATACTGGTCAATGGTGTCGTCACGTAAGAAAGCCGCTGCTCTTCTTAACTATGTTCATTAAATGACTTGCTCTATGACCGCTTCTAATGCGCGTTGCTAGAGTTTTCGAATAAGAAATTTCTTATGTAATGTATAACGGTATCATGATTTATTATTATAATATACAGACATAATTACAGTAATTTATAAAATAATAATGACTAAAATTACTGCTCATTATCATTCCAACAGGTTTTTGGCTCTTCCACTGTCACGTAGAGTTCCACGCTGAGACAGGCATGGCCATGGTATTCCAGGTCGGAACACCATCTGAGCATCCTAGAAAGCCCAAGAATTTTCCAACATGTGGACATTGGAAGTTCAATGGTTTTGAAGATTCAACACCAAGAAAATAATAGTTTAGACAAGTAGACGTACACGCTTGTAAAACATATAAAATAGTTTAGACAAGTAGACGTACACGCTTGTAAAACATATAAATCCTATTGATGGACTGAAAAATAATGTACTTCTCACATAAGGACAATTTTGTTATGTTTTAAATATTTATATTGTGTAGATGAGCCCAATGTATAGAGAGTAAAGGAATTGATAGTCCTTCCTCTTGTATACTTGGGTTAATAGTGTAGTGTAGAATGACGGATGCTGACACCGTTTATCTTTAACAGAATAGAGGGCTGCTGTCATGGGAGCCAAGTTCCGGAGGGGGACAAGATACTTGAGGATGATGATATTCTTCTTCTTCAAACACTCCATATCGACCACTTGTTAACCACTCTTTGTGATTTGTATGTGATCTGAGCCTATGAACGATTGTACGCTGTGACTAATTGTCGCCTACAAGTCCGATTTATATGACGCTTTTATTTACTAGGGCAGCTTCTCTAGGCCCCTACTTCAGTCTCCTCTTACGACATGCCTTGTAGGTCGCTGTGTTACTGTTCTTTGCTTCCCTTGAGGACTCCGACAACACACGTGCGAACGTTGATGATTAGTGTTGTGTAACAGACAACTTGCAAACTACAGTCTGTACAGACTGCATGACATTTTATTTTTCTATACGTCTTTCAATCCATCCTCCAAAAGCTTGATTTTTGCTCATGTCGTCTAAATCAGTATGAATTATCTTTAAAAACTAATGTCAATCGTATGTTGTAGATTAATTAAAAATGTAATTTCTTGTAATATAATTAAATCTGTAATATCATGAATAGTATTCAAAAATGGCGTGAGAATTGAATGAATGTGTGATCATGCATTTTAAAATGGAAGTGGACTCAAAAGGCTTCAAATTTCTGAATATCATGAAATGTGGACAGCTAATTCATGAAATGTGGACAGCTAATTCATGAAATGTGAACAGCTAATTCATGAAATGTGAACAGCTAATTCATGAAATGTGAACAGCTAATTCATGAAATGTGAACAGCTAATTCATGAAATGTGAACAGCTAATTCATGAAATGTGGACAGCTAATTCATGAAATGTGGACAGCTAATTCATGAAATGTAGACAGCTAATTCATGAAATGTGGACAGCTAATTCATGAAATGTGAACAGCTAATTCATGAAATGTGAACAGCTAATTCATGAAATGGGGACAGCTAATTCATGAAATGTGAACACTAATTCATGAAATGGACAGCTAATTCATGAAATGTGACAGCTAATTCATGAAATGTGAAAGCTAATTCATGAAATGGACAGCTAATTCATGAAATGTGACAGCTAATTCATGAAATTGAACAGCTAATTCATGAAATGTGGACAGCTAATTATGAAATGTGGAGCTAATTCATGAATGTGAACAGCTAATTCATGAAATGTGAACAGTATTCATGAAATGTGACAGCAATTCATGAAATGTGGACAGCTAATTCATGAAATGTGAACAGCTAATTCATGAAATGTGGACAGCTAATTCATGAAATGTGAACAGCTAATTCATGAAATGTGGACAGCTAATTCATGAAATGTAGACAGCTAATTCATGAAATGTGACAGCAATCATGAAATGTAGACAGCTAATTCATGAAATGTGACAGCTAATCATGAAATGTGAACACTAATTCATGAAATGTGACAGCTAATTCATGAAATGTGGACAAATTCATGAATGTAGACAGCTAATTCATGAAATGTGGACAGCTAATTCATGAAATGTGAACAGCTAATTCATGAAATGTGAACAGCTAATTCATGAAATGTGAACAGCTAATTCATGAAAGAATAAGTAGTAGATCAACTTGAAATCTGACCTCATGAGAACATCAATATCTGTTACCATGTATTCTGACATTATATTTCTCTGTTTCTTGTCAAATTTGTTTTGATAATAATTGATCAATAAATCGTGTTTATGCGATGTATTTGATTGTTGAGTTAACACTTAATATATGTTAACTTGATGTGTTGTTATTGTTGTTGTTGGAGGGTCGCATGGCGAAGTGGTTAAGTAGTTTGTCGTTCTGAAGGTTCTTTCTTTCTTTCTCGAAACCTGTTTGCCTCACAGCGTCAGGTCAGGAAGAGATTTCTAAAACGGGCCCTAGTATGCGCTTCGTAGATAGTCTCTTTCGTTGCCTCTGTTATGTCTGAGGTCCATCTTTTGCGTGGCCGGCCTTTTGCTTTGTACCCATTGTATCGAGCAGCATTGCTCTTTGGGGTGCACTGTCTGATGGTAATCTGCTTATGTGACCGAACCATTTAATTTGTTGTTTCTGATGAAGTCTAGTACTGAACTTTTTCGATGTATTATTTTAACGTCTCTTTTGTTAACTCAATTCTGGTTGAGCTTGGATCCTGAGTGGTAAATAGTTTTTTCTTCATGGGGGTTTGTCGGACCAGATTTGGAATCGTTCATAGATTCAAGGAAGTTGTTGTGCTGAACATTTCTTCTGCAAACTAATCTCGAGTAGAATGTCATTGTCCATGTTTTTCAGACAGGACGATGATGCCATTTATAGGGGAAAAACCCATTGTGCAATAAAGTTCTATTCTTCTTTTTAATACTATTTAGACTTGATGTTATACAACAGATAAAACAAACATGACAAATGAAATTTTTATCAACGGAGAGAAATTAGAAAATATGAACAGTTTTGAATATCTTGGTTCACTGCTAACATTAGATGGAAATGGGATGAAGAAAATTAAAAGAAGAACAAACATGGCTTTACAAAACATTAAACTTAAAAAACAGTATGAAACGGAACTGATAAGAAAACAAAGATCAGAATACTAAAAGCATGCATATTCCCAGTGGCAACGTATGGGTGTGAAGCATGGACATTTAATAAAGCAATGGAAAAACATATATGTGCTTTCGAATATAAGTGTTATAGAAGAGTCTTCCGTATATCTTGGACAGAGAAGAGAACAAATAGATTTATCCAGAAAGAACTCAAAATCAAAGGAAATTGGCTGATGCTACAAATACGAAAGAAAAAATTGATATTTTGGGCATATAAAAAGAAATGAAGGGCTGGAGAAGACCATCATGGAAGGAAGCATACCGGCAAAGAGAGAAGAGGAAGACCACGGAGAAGATGGATTCAGGATGTAACTGGTGTTTGAATATGACAGCTGCAGAGGCAGGACATCTGGCCTATGAGAGAGAAGTTCCGGAGGACTGTTGGATGGCAAAGTTCTGCCCAGGACAAGCTATTTGATGATGCTGCGATTTGATGTGTTTTGATTGTTTAATGTATTTGTTTCTATGTCATTGTTCAGCAGTAAGTATGAATGTGAATGTTTAAACTTATAAATTTAGAATATGGTTGTGGTTGTCAAGTGATTTGGTCAACATCTTAGTTTAGTGTTTTGTAGATAGATGGTATGAAGCTAGAGAGTGGAATGGTCAGTCTGTTAGAATAATGGAATAGTCAAGTTGTTGGAATGTTGAGATAGTCAACTTGTTGGAATGTTGAGATAGTCAAGTTATTGGAATGCTGGGATAGTCACGTTGCTAGAATGTTGAGATATTCACGTTGTTAGAATGCTGGGATAGTCACGTTGTTAGAATGCTGGGATAGTCACGTTGTTAGAATGTTGAGATAGTCAAGTTGTTGGAATGTTGAGATATTCACGTTGTTAGAATGCAGGGATAGTCACGTCGTTAGAATGTTGAGATAGTCACGTTGTTAGAATGTTGAGATAGTCAAGTTATTGGAATGCTGGGATAGTCACGTTGCTAGAATGTTGAGATATTCACGTGTTGAATGCGGGATAGCCGTGTTAGAATGTTGAGATAGTCAAGTTGTTAGAATGTTGAGATAGTCAAGTTGTTAGAATGTTGAGATAGTCAAGTTGTTAGAATGTTGAGATAGTCACGTTGTTAGAATGTTGAGACAGTCACGTTGTTAGAATGTTGAGATAGTCAAGTTGCTAGAATGTTGAATAGTCAATTGTTAAGTAATAGATAGTCAGTTGTTAGAATGTTGAGATAGTCAAGTTGTTAGAATGTTGAGATAGTCAAGTTGTTAGAATGTTGAGATAGTCAAGTTGTTAGAATGTTGAGATAGTCAAGTTGTTAGAATGTTGAGACAGTCACGTTGTTAGAATGTTGAGATAGTCAAGTTGTTAGAATGTTGAGATAGTCACGTTGTTAGAATGTTGAGATAGTCAAGTTGTTAGAATGTTGAGATAGTCACGTTATTAGAATGTTGAGACAGTCACGTTGTTAGAATGTTGAGATAGTCAAGTTGCTAGAATGTTGAGATAGTCAAGTTGTTGAAGTAATAGAATAGTCAAGTTGTTAGAATGTTGAGATAGTCAAGTTGTTAGAATATTGAGATAGTCAAGTTGTTAGAATGTTGAGATAGTCAAGTTGTTAGAATGTTGAGATAGTCAAGTTGTTGAAATAATAGAATAGTCAAGTTGTTGGAATGCTGGGATAGTAAAAAGATTAAAAATAAAATTCCAATAAAAATGTCATAATCTTCAAAAATTACATACAGGAACCTCGATTGTGCTACAAAGTTTGTGCACTGCAGCTGAGATTTTCATGTGTAAGAAAGAGATCGAAGCAGACATGTTTACTCACCGAAATGCAATGGTGATGGTCCAATCAATCAATCAATCAATCAATCAATCAATGAATCAATCTCCACCTCCTGATGTTCTATCCCTCACATTTATTGATTTGAAAATATGTTATATCTATGTACAGAGATAGCAGATCAGGGAATAGAACATATATGTACCAGTATTAAGATATGGCCGTATTTGAGAAAGTGATACAGAGATACCAGTCTTCTGAACCTAACTCGTGACCCAATCAGTTGCACTCAACTACTTCTAACTCACTGAACAATGAACACTGAACCTTATACAACAAACGAACATACCTAATGGTAACTCCACTCACATGAATCAATACACACTATAAGAACCAACAACACAAACAAACACACCTAATGGTAACTACACTCACATGAATCAATACACACTAAAAGAACCAACAACACAAACAAACACACCTAATGGTAACTACACTCACATGAATCAATACACACTCTAACAACCAACAACACAAACAAACATACCTAATGGTAACTACATTCACATGAATCAATACACACTATAATAACCAACAACACAAACAAACACACCTAATGGTAACTACACTCACATGAATCAATACACACTATAAGAACCAACAACACAAACAAACACACCTAATGGTAACTACACTCACATGAATCAATACACACTATAAGAACCAACAACACAAACAAACACACCTAATGGTAACTACACTCACATGAATCAATACACACTATAAGAACCAACAACACAAACAAACACACCTAATGGTAACTCCACTCACATGAATCAATACACACTATAAGAACCAAGAACACAAACAAACACACCTAATGGTAACTACACTCACATGAATCAATACACACTATAAGAACCAACAACACAAACAAACACACCTAATGGTAACTACACTCACATGAATCAATACACACTATAAGAACCATCAACACAAACAAACACACCTAATGGTAACTTTACTCACATGAATCAATACACACTCTAACAACCAACAACACAAACAAACATACCTAATGGTAACTACACTCACATGAATCAATACATACTCTAACAACCAACAACACAAAAGAACTAACACCAATTTCACGATTCAAGAACAATTATAAAACATCTATTGTATATTGAAATTTCACATAATCATTATTCATAAACTTAATATGAAAATGAAAATCGTGGCATATCCAACAGGACGTAGCCATCAACCACATTTAACGAATCGTTGATTTTCTAGGCACCACTTATACGTTTAGTAGTTTGCCAATGCTTTCTGAACGGTGAGGTCTATTTTTACCTTTTTATAAAAATCCAGTGGAAACGAATTTGCTTCCAAACTTGCCCAGAAGCTTGGGTCTGTGATCGAGCTCACTACCGCTTGAGCTACAGACGCTCACAAACATAATATACAATATACAATATAAATAAATCAGTTTCCACATAAATTAACTTATTTAACATTAACAAATTAAGCAGCTAATAAGATTACCTGAAATTAATCTCCTGGTGCGTATTTTTTCCTTCGTAGTACCAAGAGACTGAATAAATCATTCAGCATCCCAATCAGCCTTGTCAGAGGTTGCTCTATTAGTATTCTGGACTGATTTCACACAAACTCACTAGAAATACTGATGGGTACTGCGTAGTCCTTCAAAGTCATACGCCTCACAACGACAAATTCCAGTTTTGCAGAACTTTAAGATCACACGGATGACTAAACAGTAGAAAACCACGCTGTCCACCATAAAACTGACTCACAAAGACTTTTCCAGTCTTGCAGAATGATAACATCACACAGATGCCTAAACAGTAGAAAATGACTTTGTCTAACCAAAAGACCATCACGACCATATGGTCCCTTATCCTTTTTCTCAGATCATCCCACTGTCCAGTCCCAGCCTCTAATCGTCACTAACTTAACAGTACTCATCGTCGTACCGTCCCAGACTCTACAACTGACTACCCATTCAAAAATACAAAACCCTGATTTCGTTCACACAACTCAGGTAACCTATGTGACAACTGATGAGCTGTCATGAATTGTCGTCAACAAAACAATCAAAGGGAATTTACAACTAAAATATAATAATATGTGATTTCTCTCCCCTTATTCCCCAGGAACAGTAATTACTGTTACACATATTTGCATAAATCATGGTTTGATTTCTTGAAAAGTGGATATCTGTTTGTCTACTCTAATGGCTTATGTTTTAAATAGGGTCTAACGTCGAAGGATTGACTTCATTGCACCGGTTTTACCCAAATAGCTTGGTCCTGTCAGCAGAAATGACAAGCCACCAGCCTAGCGTGTTGCACAAAGCACGAACTCTGTAGTTCCGCCAACAATCCTATGGGTCTCTGGAAAAAAATGCAATCGTGAATAGAACAGGGCAGCCGAATTCGAACCTACGACCTTCGACTCGCAGGCAAGGGCTTAACCACTTAACCACTTAGAAACAGAGAACTCCATATAAAAATGTATTTCTTGTTGATATTGACCAAACTTGAACTTAACCACTTAGAAACAGAGAACTCCATATAAAAATGTATTTCTTGTTGATATTGGCCAAACTTGAACTTAACCACTTAGAAACAGAGAACTCCATATAAAAATGTATTTCTTGTTGATATTGACCAAACTTGAACTTAACCACTTAGAAACAGAGAACTCCATATAAAAATGTATTTCTTGTTGATATTGGCCAAACTTGAACTTAACCACTTAGAAACAGAGAACTCCATATAAAAATGTATTTCTTGTTGATATTGGCCAAACTTGAACTTAACCACTTAGAAACAGAGAACTCCATATAAAAATGTATTTCTTGTTGATATTGGTCAAACTTGAACTTAACCACTTAGAAACAGAGAACTCCATATAAAAATGTATTTCTTGTTGATATTGGCCAAACTTGAACTTAACCACTTAGAAACAGAGAACTCCATATAAAAATGTATTTCTTGTTGATATTGGCCAAACTTGAACTTAACCACTTAGAAACAGAGAACTCCATTTAAAAATGTATTTCTTGTTGATATTGGCCAAACTTGAACTTAACCACTTAGAAACAGAGAACTCCATATAAAATGTATTTTTGCTGATATTGGCCAAACTTGAACTTAACCACTTAGAAACAGAGAACTCCATATAAAAATGTATTTCTTGTTGATATTGACCAAACTTGAACTTAACCACTTAGAAACAGAGAACTCCATATAAAAATGTATTTCTTGCTGATATTGGCCAAACTTGAACTTAACCACTTAGAAACAGAGAACTCCATATAAAAATGTATTTCTTGTTGATATTGACCAAACTTGAACTTAACCACTTAGAAACAGAGAACTCCATATAAAAATGTATTTCTTGTTGATATTGGCCAAACTTGAACTTAACCACTTAGAAACAGAGAACTCCATATAAAAATGTATTTCTTGTTGATATTGGCCAAACTTGAACTTAACCACTTAGAAACAGAGAACTCCATATAAAAATGTATTTCTTGTTGATATTGACCAAACTTGAACTTAACCACTTAGAAACAGAGAACTCCATATAAAAATGTATTTCTTGTTGATATTGACCAAACTTGAACTTAACCACTTAGAAACAGAGAACTCCATATAAAAATGTATTTCTTGTTGATATTGGCCAAACTTGAACTTAACCACTTAGAAACAGAGAACTCCATATAAAAATGTATTTCTTGTTGATATTGGCCAAACTTGAACTTAACCACTTAGAAACAGAGAACTCCATATAAAAATGTATTTCTTGCTGATATTGGCCAAACTTGAACTTAACCACTTAGAAACAGAGAACTCCATATAAAAATGTATTTCTTGTTGATATTGACCAAACTTGAACTTAACCACTTAGAAACAGAGAACTCCATATAAAAATGTATTTCTTGCTGATATTGGCCAAACTTGAACTTAACCACTTAGAAACAGAGAACTCCATATAAAAATGTATTTCTTGTTGATATTGACCAAACTTGAACTTAACCACTTAGAAACAGAGAACTCCATATAAAAATGTATTTCTTGTTGATATTGGCCAAACTTGAACTTAACCACTTAGAAACAGAGAACTCCATATAAAAATGTATTTCTTGTTGATATTGGCCAAACTTGAACTTAACCACTTAGAAACAGAGAACTCCATATAAAAATGTATTTCTTGTTGATATTGGCCAAACTTGAACTTAACCACTTAGAAACAGAGAACTCCATATAAAAATGTATTTCTTGTTGATATTGGTCAAACTTGAACTTAACCACTTAGAAACAGAGAACTCCATATAAAAATGTATTTCTTGTTGATATTGGCCAAACTTGAACTTAACCACTTAGAAACAGAGAACTCCATATAAAAATGTATTTCTTGTTGATATTGGCCAAACTTGAACTTAACCACTTAGAAACAGAGAACTCCATTTAAAAATGTATTTCTTGTTGATATTGGCCAAACTTGAACTTAACCACTTAGAAACAGAGAACTCCATATAAAAATGTATTTCTTGCTGATATTGGCCAAACTTGAACTTAACCACTTAGAAACAGAGAACTCCATATAAAAATGTATTTCTTGTTGATATTGACCAAACTTGAACTTAACCACTTAGAAACAGAGAACTCCATATAAAAATGTATTTCTTGCTGATATTGGCCAAACTTGAACTTAACCACTTAGAAACAGAGAACTCCATATAAAAATGTATTTCTTGTTGATATTGACTCAAACTTAGAACTTAACCACTTAGAAACAGAGAACTCCATATAAAAATGTATTTCTTGTTGATATTGGCCAAACTTGAACTTAACCACTTAGAAACAGAGAACTCCATATAAAAATGTATTTCTTGTTGATATTGGCCAAACTTGAACTTAACCACTTAGAAACAGAGAACTCCATATAAAAATGTATTTCTTGTTGATATTGACCAAACTTGAACTTAACCACTTAGAAACAGAGAACTCCATATAAAAATGTATTTCTTGTTGATATTGACCAAACTTGAACTTAACCACTTAGAAACAGAGAACTCCATATAAAAATGTATTTCTTGTTGATATTGGCCAAACTTGAACTTAACCACTTAGAAACAGAGAACTCCATATAAAAATGTATTTCTTGTTGATATTGGCCAAACTTGAACTTAACCACTTAGAAACAGAGAACTCCATATAAAAATGTATTTCTTGCTGATATTGGCCAAACTTGAACTTAACCACTTAGAAACAGAGAACTCCATATAAAAATGTATTTCTTGTTGATATTGACCAAACTTGAACTTAACCACTTAGAAACAGAGAACTCCATATAAAAATGTATTTCTTGTTGATATTGACCAAACTTGAACTTAACCACTTAGAAACAGAGAACTCCATATAAAAATGTATTTCTTGCTGATATTGGCCAAACTTGAACTTAACCACTTAGAAACAGAGAACTCCATATAAAAATGTATTTCTTGTTGATATTGACCAAACTTGAACTTAACCACTTAGAAACAGAGAACTCCATATAAAAATGTATTTCTTGTTGATATTGGCCAAACTTGAACTTAACCACTTAGAAACAGAGAACTCCATATAAAAATGTATTTCTTGTTGATATTGGCCAAACTTGAACTTAACCACTTAGAAACAGAGAACTCCATATAAAAATGTATTTCTTGTTGATATTGACCAAACTTGAACTGAACAATTATCTAACGGAAACAGAATCGATGATAAGAATATCAGCCAAAGAAGAATATTATCAGTGACAGAAGATGACTGTCAAAAGTTTATTCATCGTGAATAAAGTCACTAGGGTCCTTAAGACTGAGTCTGGTTTATGTTTGTTGTCACTATATATTTATCTTCACCTTTAAACTCACAAAGGAGCACATCTCTTCAACAAACTTCTTCCAGCTCTTCCTCTCTCCTGCCACCTCTTCCAATTCCTTTCATGTTTTACCTATCCTTTTAATATCAGCCTCCAGCTCCCCTTGCTCCTCTTTCAGTGCGGGTTCCAAATAGTGCATGTCTTGCAATGCTTTCAGTTGGTCTTCTCAGTGTGTGTCATATCTATCCCCAGCGTCTCTTCCTTATTTCTTTCTCCACTGGTATCTGCTTAGTTCTTTCTCTGTGTTCCTCGGTCGGAATATTATCATACCTCTCAGTCCCTCTATTCTACGTAAACATCCATTTATGAAAGTCGTGAAACACGTACAAACAAAGTACTATAGTTTTACAAAATACAGAAACAGTGACGATAAACAGCAACGTTTCGACCAACAAGGTCTTTATCAAGCAAACGAACAAACAGGAGTGACAAATTAAAATGAAACACAAATGGACGACCAAATACAAACGTATCTAAGGAAAATCTGGAATAAAAGAAACAATGAAACATCTAGTAAATATATAACTTGAATACATGCAACATATACCCATATAGATTACAAAGCATGGGAAGAGAAAGTACTAAGAAGCATAAGAATGTAATACGTTAAGCCCACATGGTCACAAGGTACCATACAAAGAAATCAACCGATTCTCCAGAGCAAATCGACTACGATCATCAGAGGAACATGATCGGATGGCTGTGACCTGGACATCGCAAGCTCCTGAATGGCCAGTATCATTGAAATGGGTAGCTACAGGGGTCACAGAGCATTGGCGTATATCGCGCAAGTGTTGGGCGAATCGGTCACTGAGTCTTCTGCCGGTTTCCCCAATATAGGCCTTGTTGCACCGCTTGCAGATAATGGCATAGATAATATTACGGGACTCGCACGTGAAACTGTCTTCAACAACGAACGTGGCTTTTGGAAAAGACACCGTGCGGGTCTGTATTACATAAGCACAAGTGTTGCAGCGCCGACGGCCACACTGGATGGTGCCAAATGACTCTGGATATTAGGCTTGAGGCGACTGTGAACCAACATATCCGTAAGGCTTTTGTCCCGTCTGTACGCCACCAAAGGATAGTGTTGGAAGATTGAACGTGTCTCAGGATCAGACTGAAGAATGGAGAGATGACGGAATAAGACTTTCTTCACAAGGGAACTATGAGGGTGGAAAGTTAAGACAAGTTTCACCCTGTCAGAATTGGAAGTTCTATGCTGGTTAGAGAGAGCCTCCTGAAATTTGCTGAACGCGCCGCATAGCAGAAGCAAGCACCTTATCCGGAAATAAGCGCTTACGAAAGAAATCCAGCATCTCGTGAGCTCTATCGAGAAAATCGTCGTCCTCGCTACAGAGGCGACGAAGGCGCAAGATTTGAGAGAATGGTAAAGAGTCATGACAAGCCTGGGAATGGGAAGAGGTATAAAGAAGAAAACTATGTGCATCAGTAGGCTTGTAGTATACTGATGTAGTGATGGTGGATAGGCTGATAGTGATAGTGATGTCAAGAAAGTTGACACAAGAGGTAGAGATGTGAGATGTAAACCGAATAGCCGGATTGAAGACATTAATGAAATTAATGAAGCGTGACAAATCGGCTTCAGGCATATCGGTAATGCCAATACAATCATCAATGTATCTATGATACACAGACGGAAGAGGGCCATCATAGGAATTCCATACTAGGTGCTCAAGATGACCCATGAATAGACAAGCATAACTGGGTCCCATTTTAGTACCCATGGCGACCCCACTGATCTGCTCAAAGAACTGGTCATTGAAGTGAAAGAAGTTGAGAGTTAGAACTAGTTCTGCAAGACGAAGGAGAGCCGAGGTGGAGACAAGTGGGTTAGTTCTCCTGTCGAGAAAGAACTGGAGAGCTTGAAGTCCGTCGGAATGAGGTATGGAGGTGTACAATGAGCACACATCAAGGAGGAAGAGACGGTAAGTCCTGCCAGGCAACAACTCAATAGACGAAAAACAGACAAGGTGTGGTTCGTATCTTTCAAGAATGAAGGTAGTGTGGTGACTATAGGATTGAAGATACTATCAAGAAATTCGGAGATATGTTCCTTAGGACAAGAGCAAGCAGAAACGATGGGCCTACCCGGATTGTTCAGTTTATGAATTTTGGGAGCATATAAAGGCGGGTTTTCCTAAACAGCTATCGATGACACAAAGTGAGGATGCGCCGGTAGGAAGGTCGTTAGAGGCAATTAAGTTCTTAATTACTGTACGGACTTTACTATTGTTAGATAGTGTTACATCAGAAGAACTAGTTTTATAGAATTGGGTGTCAAGTAATTGGTTGCGGCCTTCCTGAAGGTATAGTTCTTTGCTCCAAAACACTATTGCACCGCCTTTATCGGCGGGTTTGATAACAATGTCATCACGTCGACGGAGGTGTGATAGAGCACGAAACTCGGACGGAGACATGTTAGAATGCCCTAGGCGTTTGGGGTGGAGCAGTACATGAAAGTCTGTAGTTTTCTGGTGTTTTCTTTTGTTGTCCGCCATGATTCCGAGCCATAGAACAGCACTGACTTCATATTATAATATTCTTAATGACTATCATATATTTGCTATCAATATTGAAGATATCTATTCTGTTAGAAAGGTCACGATGCCTTAGGTTGCCGAACGTCTTGGTGTAGTCTACACAGTGCACGTGTAGATCTGATTTTACTTGAATTCCTTATCTATCAATGTTTGTTAATTAATGTTTGTGGTCTTACTTCCTAGAATTTTTACCTGTGTCCGCCGGTCGTATGTTATCGGGGGCCACGGAAGAGACAGATGGAAGAAGCGTATTCCACGGAAAGACTGGTCACCTACTATATCAAGAGTTGTGGGTTGTAAACATTGTCATCCATGTGGAATTATATTTTCTGGAACATTTACAGAGAATGTGGTCTCAAACGTGAACTTCCATGGAAGAATCCAGTTTTGAAAATAAAATGCACACCCATCTCTGTTTTCTGAATTGTCATTTTATTTTAGTTTTAGTTTAGTCGTCCGATCATCATCACTGCACGTCGAACCAATTAGTCCATAAGTGCTCTGATCTCCTCCTCAGTATGTCTCTTAGTGTGTGGCGACTAACAACGCCGGTTCTTTGTTGGTTTACTATTCTACTTTGGCTACCAGCATAGCGTTCTTGTCTTGATATAGCACATTTGACTTGGAATTATTGCAGTCTGGTTAGTATTGTAGATTCACGACTATTATTGGAATCATGTACACGCCTCTCTCCCTTATCATCATCAAATTGCTTGTCCTAAGCAGATCGTTGCCACGACAACAGTCCTCCAGAATTTCTCTCTCTCATAGACCAGATTTCCAACCTCTGCTACTGTCATGTTCAAACCACCAGTTGTATCCTGAATCTATCTTCTCCGTGTTCCTCCTCTTCTTCTCTTTGCCGATGTCTCCTTCCATGATGGTCTTCTCCAGCCCTTCTTGTCTTGTTATATGTCCAAAATGCCTCACGTTTTACTGTTAGGGTTTTCTAGGCATTTTCTTGGGAGTTAGTCTGACATAGTTTTCCTTCCTGGAAGTGACAATACTGGTCCATGACCGTAGCCATTGTCTCTATTACAAAGATCCTCTGTCTACCTTCGTGAGTTTTGAGACCATAATCATTGACACTCTGTTGGTTGCTCCCTTATTCATCCCTTACCCATGGCATCTCTCATGGCCTCTCTCCCTTATAGAATTAATCATGTCAACCATCTTATTTATCGATTCAAATACCACATTCTCGCAAAGATCCTGAAAAAATAGTATCAGAACCAGTTGCAGCTCGTGATCATTTTTGTTGGTGGTGGAAAAAAATGTTGGGAAAAATCATGGTTTTGCGTTATATTTTAATTTAGAAAATAATAAATACACATTATACATTATTTTTGGTGGGCCCGGCCACACTGCCCCTTAATGACGAGCCGCCACTGATCAGAACTCATCAGTAACTTTTACAGTGTCAGATAGCAGCAAAGTTAAATGACTTGTTAGATAAACACTGGATAATGCATACAGTCCCAGACGACATATTTACATGTCTTGTTTTGTATGGCATCAGTGTGAAAGCAGACATTGCACCATATATTTCTGTGTCAAAGTTTTACCAGACATGAGTGTACAAGTTTATCTAGAACAAAAACAAGTGTCAGGTAAACATCTTGATTGGATTCTAACAGTAAACTTAAGAGGTGGTCACAGCTGGCAAATTTACTGTTCCACTACAAAGATACTGATCCTGCCACTTCTCCAAACAGAAAAAGTATTAGTGATTTATTAGAAGAAGCATGTAGTAGCTCGACTAGTAGTAGTAATAGACTACGAAATGAGATCATCAGAAACAGAGTGGGCATAACTTCATGCACCGAATACAACGAAAGATAACAAATGCAGTGGTTTGGACATTTAATGAGAATGAAATACAACCAACCACCAATAACAGTATACAATAACTACATGTGAAATGCGTTGCCTGCGAAAAGTTACCAACAACACAAGAAAAGACAGAATCACCAACATCAGTATAAGAAAGAAAGTTGGCACAAAACCGTGCATGAATTACATAGATAAACAAAGAATGAAGTGGTTTGGCCACTTAATAAGAATGCATCCAAACTCCACAGTATACAGAGTCTTCTACAACAGAACATCGGAAAAGAAGGCAAGAGGAAGACCACGGAAAAGATGGTTAGATGGCGTAGCAGAATCCTGTGAAATAGCAAAGATAACAATCACACAAGCCACCAGAACAGTGCAAGACAAAAACAGAAAACCACGACACTGGGCAACAACCCGGTAGCAGTGTGACGACAAAAGAAGAACAAGAAGAATAAAAAGAGATTATGAACTAGAGACAAAGAAAGACTAAGAAAGATGGGCAGACAATATCAAGAAAACACTACATAAGCATGGATATAATACAACAAGGGCGACTCATCTGGTCCTGGAACTCATATTAAAGCTCCCACCTCTTCGTTTAACGGCAAGAGTAGACAACCAATTCCATCATCTACCTGGGGAAAGATAATAGACAATAGCTCTTAAAAACAGCCAACTATAAACTATAACTATAAACTTATAGGGCCCACGGACTTAGATAAATATTATATGATATCAGACAACAATCGGTGACGTGAACTCGCATTCCAGTGCTGTTGTATAAAGACAAATTCACTTTAAAAACAGACTATAAACTATAACTATAAACTTATAGGTCCCACGGACTTAGATAAATATTATATGATATCAGACAACAATCGGTGACGTGAACTCGCATTCCAGTGCTGTTGTATATAGACGAATTCATTTTAAAAACAGCCAACTATAAACTATAACTATAAACTTATAGGTCCCACGGACTTAGATAAATATTATATGATATCAGACAACAATCGGTGACGTGAACTCGCATTCCAGTGTTGTTGTATAAAGACAAATTCACTTTAAAAACAGACTATAAACTATAACTATAAACTTATAGGTCCCACGGACTTAGATAAATATTATATGATATCAGACCACAATCGATGACGTGAACTCGCATTCCAGTGTTGTTGTATAAAGACAAATTCACGTTAAAAACAGACCATAAACTATAACTATAAACTTATAGGGCCCACGGACTTAGATAAATATTATATGATATCAGACCACAATCGATGACGTGAACTCGCATTCCAGTGCTGTTGTATATAAACGAATTCACTTTAAAAACAGACTATAAACTATAACTATAAACTCATAGGTCCCACGGACTTAGATACATATTATATGATATCAGACCACAATCGATGATGTGAACTCGCATTCCAGTGTTGTTGTATAAAGACAAATTCACTTTAAAAACAGACTATAAACTATAACTATAAACTTATAGGTCCCACGGACTTAGATAAATATTATATGATATCAGACAACAATCGGTGACGTGAACTCGCATTCCAGTGCTGTTGTATATAGACGAATTCATTTTAAAAACAGCCAACTATAAACTATAACTATAAACTTATAGGTCCCACGGACTTAGATAAATATTATATGATATCAGACAACAATCGATGACGTGAACTCGCATTCCAGTGTTGTTGTATAAAGACAAATTCACTTTAAAAACAGACTATAAACTATAACTATAAACTTATAGGTCCCACGGACTTAGATAAATATTATATGATATCAGACCACAATCGATGACGTGAACTCGCATTCCAGTGTTGTTGTATAAAGACAAATTCACTTTAAAAACAGACTATAAACTATAACTATAAACTCATAGGGCCTGCGGACTTAGATAAATATTATATGATATCAGACCACAATCGATGACGTGAACTCGCATTCCAGTGTTGTTGTATAAAGACAAATTCACTTTAAAAACAGCCAACTATAAACTATAACTATAAACTTATAGGGCCTGCGGACTTAGATAAATATTATATGATATCAGACAACAATCGATGACGTGAACTCGCATTCCAGTGTTGTTGTATAAAGACAAATTCACTTTAAAAACAGCCAACTATAAACTATAACTATAAACTTATAGGGCCTGCGGACTTAGATAAATATTATATGATATCAGACAACAATCGATGACGTGAACTCGCATTCCAGTGTTGTTGTATAAAGACAAATTCACTTTAAAAACAGACTATAAACTATAACTATAAACTTATAGGTCCCACGGACTTAGATAAATATTATATGATATCAGACCACAATCGATGACGTGAACTCGCATTCCAGTGTTGTTGTATAAAGACAAATTCACTTTAAAAACAGACTATAAAGTATAACTATAAACTTATAGGTCCCACGGACTTAGATAAATATTATATGATATCAGACCACAATCGATGACGTGAACTCGCATTCCAGTGTTGTTGTATAAAGACAAATTCACTTTAAAAACAGCCAACTATAAACTATAACTATAAACTTATAGGGCCTGCGGACTTAGATAAATATTATATGATATCAGACCACAATCGATGACGTGAACTCGCATTCCAGTGTTGTTGTATAAAGACAAATTCACTTTAAAAACAGACTATAAACAGCCAACTATAAACTCATAGGGCCCACGGACTTAGATAAATATTATATGATATCAGACAACAATCGATGACGTGAACTCGCATTCCAGTGTTGTTGTATAAAGACAAATTCACTTTAAAAACAGACTATAAACTATAACTATAAACTCATAGGGCCTGCGGACTTAGATAAATATTATATGATATCAGACCACAATCGATGACGTGAACTCGCATTCCAGTGTTGTTGTATAAAGACAAATTCACTTTAAAAACAGACTATAAACAGCCAACTATAAACTCATAGGGCCCACGGACTTAGATAAATATTATATGATATCAGACAACAATCGATGACGTGAACTCGCATTCCAGTGTTGTTGTATATAGACGAATTCACTTTAAAAACAACACAAAATGCTAAATCAAAGTTATATTATGCAACAAGTTAGGTTTAACAATAAGGAATATCAGTAATATTAATTATTTTTTATCAATAAATAACCATATACTCATAGAATTGAGTAAAATTGCAAAACAAAACTTGCAGTGTTCTATCAAACATATGCATAAACCATCCCCCAACTCAAAACTAGGTCAGGGTTTCCCCGGTAAGTTATACGACATAATTTTAGAGTTGACTGTGGTTGTGTCTAGTCAGACCCCAACTGAAAACTAGGTCAGGGTTGTCCTGTGAGCTGTCTGGCCTATATTTAGAGTTGGCTATGATTTTAACCAGAGCCAACTATAAACTTATGGGTCTTTGGACTCAGGTAAGAATTATGGGAAATCAGACCCCAACTACACCACGTGTTCTCGCATTCCAGTATTGTTGTACATAGACCAATTCATTTTAAAATCAACCCAAAATGCTAACTCGAAGTTATATTATGCAACAAGTTAAGTTTAACAATAAGGAATATCAATATTGTAATATCTTTCACCAATAAATAACCATAGACACACAGAATTGAGTTTGCATTGTTTTTTCAAACCTCTATATTTTCCGGCCCCCTTTTCTGATCTAGGTCAGGAACCCAGAGTCAGTTGTCTGGCCTAGTTATCTAGAGTTGGCTTTGTTTTAACTAACAAGTACTTGACCACAATAATCCTCATTGTCAATACTTGAGTGACAAAAAACCAACTGAGAGTCCAAACTACGTGACAAAAGGATCCACAAATGGACCTCAGTACACAATAAAGTCCTTCACATGTGTGTATCCTTTTCTTTCCTTCCTTGTGAAGCTTCTGACAAGATTATTCAAGCATTGCTCTTCTGAGTGAACGAGCAGTAATAAACGTTTGGAAAATGACAGTAAGTCAATGATGTTTTCTAGTTATAACTGATTTTAGAGCAGTTAGGGATTTATTATTTAATTGTAGATGTTATTTCTGCCCTTAGCCTACGATAACATACGGCCTGCGGGCTCAGGAAAATCTTCTAGGAAATAAAACCACAACTGTCGCGTCATCCTCCTATTCCAGTGTTGTTTTATATAGATTAATTCATTTTACAAACAACACAACATGTTAAATCTAGGTTATATTATAAAGGAACCATTTCATACCTCGTGGTATATAGGTCAATACAGTGTTAGGCCTGTATTTTTCATTAACCGTCGGCACACGATGGGTGATGTGGTCAGCATCACGCCGGCCGCCTTTACTTTCCCAGAGCATGTCTGGTACCCAGTTGAGGCTGGGTCGACCTGAGAGCTGTCGTGGTCAGGAAAAATTCCACGCGCATTGCGGAGCTGAACCCAGACCACCAGCCTTGCGAAGCGAGTTCACTAACAACTACGCTACAGCGGCTCTCAAGTTATATTATGTTACAAGTTAAATTTAAAGCTAAAGAATATCAGTTATTATTAACATTTTTTATCAATAAATAACATGAACGCATAGAATTGAGTAAAGTAGGAAAACAAGTTATAGTGTTCTATCAAACATATACAAAAATCAGCCCCCATTAAACAGAAAATTTCGATCTCCTAATTTCGATCTCCTGTCTGAGCTAGTCAGCTATATGTTGCGGAGGCATGGTCTGCCCGTATAAGAAGTGCATTTCTTCCATTCTGGTGTATCCTTTGCTTGATAAAGGCCTTTTGGTCGAAACGTCGTGTCTAGTGTTATTGTTTTTATACTTTGTAAAACTACAGTACTTTGTTTTTACTTGTCTCGCTATTGCTACATTCGAGTTTTACTGAAGTATTTCCTTGTATCCCTCACGGGTCTCTGTGGTTTAAAGGCTACGTGCTCGTCTCTCGTGTCAAAGGTACCAGGTTCGCTCCCTCGTGGAGCCATCTGGATATTTTTCAGAGATCACTGATCTCAGTGTAGGTGAGATCGAGTTCCTAGTCTAATTGGAGATGGACGATAAAACGTTGGTTCCGTGTTCAATTTGAGAACGTAAAAGAACCCTTGGCAGTATAAAAATCGAGAAGAGCAGGCTGGAAAGTCGCAGCCCGGTCAAAATTTATTCGAAAAATATTAAAAATAAAATTCCTAGCAAATATATCTTTACCATCTTCACAATTACATCGGGGACTGTCGCCGGTGCTAGGAGTTCGTGCACTGCATCTGAGATATTCCTATTTTAGAAAGATATCTGAGCATACATGGTTATTCACCGAAGTGCAATGATGATGGTCATATCAATCAATCAATCATCTCTTACATCAATAACTGATTTTACATGAACACAGTCTTCCACATGATGATGATGACTGGTCTAGTCCGTTATGTTTACATTTCTGCAGACGCTATCAGTTAACTCTTACAATACCACAAGCCTTCTAACATACTATTCTGGCAATACACATTTTCCAACAAGCGACCTCACCAACTTAGATAATAAATAGGCATATATCACACAAGATAATCTTGAAGCAATGTTCTCTTGTACCGTTATACCTTACATAGGGCCTGTAAGTAATTTCTCCATCTGTCCTGGCAACTTGCTAAAACTCTTCCACGCAATTGAGTCCGATACATCTTCTTAAACATTTGTTACTAGCGGTATGGAGAAATTGCTTGCATGTTCTATGTGACGTATAGCTAGCTGTTCGAGAGGAATATAGATTTATTCATTGAATTTCTGACACTTACAATTAAGTTATCATTGTGACAACGACAACAATAATGGCTACAACATTGAAATTTGATAACTTTGTTGAAAAAGATGTTGCTGCTGGTGATGTTTTTAAATGGGATTTCCGCTTGCCCACAATGAATTTTGACATGATGATGTTGTTGTATATACCGATGGGTCGGTTCAACGTGGTGAGGAGTCCGGCTGGGGTGTCTTTGCTAATGCGCATGGTAAAGTTGTTGCAGAGCGAAGTGGGGCTTACAGGACAACTACTTCTAGTATGAGGATGGAGGTTAAGGTCGTTACTGCTGCCCTTCATTGGATCTCTGGGACTTCATTTACTGGGGCCGTTGTTGTATCTGACTCTCAGTTGATGCTTCACAAGATCTAGAAGGGCAGGATTTGGTATGAGGGGATGTCGTCTATAGAAGTTTCTAACCTCCAGATGCTTACGTGGGTATACTGTCATAGGCATGCAGGTGTTTACGGTAATGAGAGAGTGGGCAGGCTTGCATCAACAGTATCGATTGTTGGGAAGTTGAAGATGGATAAGAGGGATATTTTTCGGTCTCTTCGCGACTGTCTGTTGGATGAGGACACTAAAATCGATGTTGAATCGAATAAGCGATTTAAGCAGTTTGGTGTTGCCCGTTGTACAAGTCGAACTGGACGCCTGAGAGGCAGAGTGAGAGGTGTTTTTAATCAGCGAGCCACGGGAACCATCAGTATGCATATTCTTAGATATCTGTTGGGGAGACTGAGCACCATGAGTCTGCCCGGAGTGCAATGACGTCAGTTTAGTAACCAATAACCAATAACGAATTTTGACATTGTCATTGCATTTTCTTCTTCTTCTGCTGCTTCTTCTGTTATCGCCCGCTATCAATTCATTAGCCATGTCGCCTGGCGTGGCGATTCTGACTGATTTTTTCGTGAGGCCTGCTTAAGGGTAGACAGGACAAGCGATTGCTAACTTCCTTATTTCTCAGTCAAATGAAATATTGTTTATCAGGTAGTACTAGGGACAGTCTGGTATGAAATATTATATAACTTTTAATTTAATTACTTGTCGGTTTGCCATGGTAATGGCGGCCATGTTGGATTATAAACAATGCCGTAAAGTAGGTAAGTACTCACAACTAGTTCATATTATTCTTTTTTAAAAATTGAAATACTTACATAAGCCATAGTTCTAGGCAGCTAGCAACTTTAAATTGTTCTGGGACAGATAACAAGCAGATAGAAGTGCAACGAATAAGACATATACAATTTTTACCAAAAAATAGGAACCTATGGTTACTAAAAATATTGTGTTTAAAAATATATTTCTCAAAACTTGTATTTCTATATCTGACTGCCCTAAGTATTGATAGATCTATATGTATGCCAACTTTTATATTGATATCTTGAATGGTTACTGAGATTAACCTACTGAACACTTCCTAAATAAGTGAAAATCACAATTGTGAGAAAACTGCAATTTAAAATATTTTTGGTGAAATATGAAAAGATCTTTAACTTATCAAAGAATTTCCACACAAATCGCTTATATGATTGACAGAACATCCGTCCCATATGGTTATATGTTAAATTCACCTGTATTATATGTGCCTCCTTCCTTCTGAGATATCTCATGCTCTTTGATGTGGAGCATGGGAGAACCACTATTTTTTTAATATAGGCAAATATTGACGTAGACTAATGAGATAACGTTTTTAGCTATGCGATTGATAAAATCTACTTTGACAATTTGAATATCATTGTTGAAAGATGTATTTGTCTCTACAAAAGCTTTGGAATCTCCATCACAGAGCAACTGGTAATAAACAAGTTGTCTCTTTCTCACTGACCTGGCAAAAGAAAGCTTGGCAGCTTCAGCTTCCATAGAATTGGATGAACCCTCACAATTTTCTCACACTGGCAATTTACAATGATATATTATTCGATATGTCTTATAGAATAGAGATCCCCATCACTAAGTACCAACCAAACGGTATTTCTAGACATTACCTCTTAAAAATACGTTAAATCTCCGAGAGGTTGGGCTGTTTAAAATCTCATTTTCAATTTAAAAAAAAATTCAAATTTTTTTACTGATTTCGATTCTAGAGATATAAAACTAACAGAATAAAACATATTTGGAAAATCGATATTTTAAAGAAAATATGTCATTTAGTGAGTATTGAGACCCTTAAAACATTTGACTGATGTCCTCCGCCATACAGGCAAGCTTTTGCCGTCTTCAGAGGTACTTTTCCTGAAGTCAGTGACAATTAGTGAAGTTCGACTTCTCTATCGGATATCCCGTCGTTTTGTGCCTGTGGTGATGTCGTTCCTTTGCATCGTATGATAAACACTCTTTAATGATCTTTTTAATGCCGTTTATTTGAACTTGGATCTAAGGCAAAGAGCAATTACTACTTTGCAACAATCACGGCGTCTAATATCGTGCCTCTAACTGATTTTTGTGTGAAGGCTTTCTCTCATTACCACAAGTGTTTCTCACCATTTTGGCAAACCTTACTCCGTCTTTAGAGGCACTTGAGATGGGGTGCAATTTTTCATGAAATCCCAGGATTGTTGCTGGAGCTGCAAAGTTCATACTTTGTACAATTGCTCTCGGCAGATGTCATGTCATTTCTGCCGACAGGGATAGAGCCATATGGGGCCGGGGAACACGGTGCAATGAAGTCAATTCTTCGCCTTTGGACCCTTAGGAACTTGTAATTTATATTCTCAAGTAAAATATAAGAGTCTCCTGTCATCAATCCACGTACTGTGTACACACTGATACTCTTTACCCAAGCTTTTCCCGAAAACCTGGACGTTCGTACCAGGTAGTCACTAGGACGGTTTTATAAATGTTGCTCTCATCAATCACTTTTTGTGTTGCTAACACTAAAAAAAATATATGTGTGGATAGGAACTCTGTCTTATCTAGTTAAGAAGTATATATATAGAATGTCTCAGTACGCACCTGTCATCCAGGTAAACTAAGGTAGATTTTACAAACAGGTATGTTCATATTTCAACTTATAATTTCTATTAGTTAAAACCACATCCTATACTACCAGTTATAAGTAACATATATTTATAAAAGAAAAGCCTAAGTTGCATACTTCTGCTAGTCTACAGAAGTACAAACCATATCGTTAATAATAAGTGGCGGCTCGTCATTAAAGTTCAGTGTGGCCGGGCCCCAGCAAAAATAATGTGTAACGTCTATTTACTATTTTATAAATTATTTGTCCATAATTATTACTTTTAACGTGATACTGATGAACTTTGAAAGATGAATAGATGAAGCTAAATTATCATATACAGTCTGAAACTCAGCGCCTTTACTCCCTAATTAGTATACTTACGCATTTACAGCGCACTATTTTTAGAGCCAGTGGTATATTTAGATCGTGTGTTAACATAGCGACTTCTGACTTCTCTCTCTACTGGTTATTAGCACAGACAAATACGTAATTTTCATTCATTCAGTAGGAACATTCTTACGTGGCCAAGCCAGTGCACAGTTAAAAGGTGTTATTGCTCTAAATGTTAGTCCGGTTCGTAAATGCCAAATGATATACACAAATAATAGAAAATAAAAGAAATAATTAGCTAACCATCACGGAATAGTTTACGATAATCGCCCGCTCCATTGGTATACATGTGTGTACGATAATGTACGTTCTAGTAAAGGGAGGAAAATAACTTCAGGAATAGACAAAAATAGTAAATACTAAAATATAACCTAACCCAAAACCTTGATTTTTCCGAAAATATTTGTCTGGCTCCACTAACAAAAATAATCATGAGCCGCCACTGTATATAACATGCATCTCGCTACGTATCATTGAATACATTTCATGTACTTGCATATACATTTCATAACTGCTCATGTGAAACCATATCTTGAACCTGCATAAATTATATATACAAATGTATAGAGTTATGAAACATTCCATGTTGGTATATTCGAAATGTGGTTTAATTGACAAGTTGTTAATATCTCAAAATCGTGTATTACCATTATACGGTACATAAAAGTCTTTATAGTAGATTCCGGATATCGATTTAAATTCAAATTTGTTTATGCAATTAAACAGGGCGAATCAACACTTTAAATTTTTATTCATTTTAAACAAAAGCGGGTAAGTACTGATGTAAAGAAAGTAAAGAAACCCTGTTTATAGCACGTAGTATAAAGGGTAATACTGTGTTAGGCCAGTATTTTTCAATTCGTCTTCGGCATACGATGTGTGATGTGATTAACATGACGCCGACCACCTTCACTTCTCAATGAATACTGATGTGCTTATTCCTAGATCATATTGAATTAATTCTGTTGCGTAACGCTTATTTCAAATAACTTATTCAATTTCAAAATTTTAATTATATTTTGAAGTTATCTTTGTGTTACTTCTACTGGAACGTTTTAGAAGTTGGGACCGTACAGATTCAGAATATTCGCATGACTGACGGTAGGTAAATCGTTGTATTCCGTATCAGTGATGAATAAACGTTAACTAAACTATACTATACTATTCATCATGCAAACTGATAGCATTTAAGTCTCTTCGAGACTCTCTGTTGATGGGACACTAAAATCTTGAATCGTCAAGCTTTTAAGCTTGTTTGAATTCCCTTTGTTCAACGAACTGATGCCTGAGGGCAGAGGTGATATGTTTCAATCAACGACCACGGGAACTACTCAGTATGCATACTCTTCATATCTGTTGGGGAGACTCAAAGCACCTATGCGTTTGCCCGAGTGCAATGACGTCAGTTTAGTAACCAAAACATATGACCAATAATCAAGCATTTAAGTCATTTATACCTCATATTTTGTTGACTGGTGACACATTTGGTAATATATATTCTATATTTATTTTTAGTTTTTACCTATAATTCTTTATCAGTTCAATCAATCAAGTGCCATGAGTGTCGGCGTAGGTGATCATGTCTCTCCACAACTCAACTTGGTATAGTTAATTAGTTCTCCCGTTCATCTTTTGTCAAACAACAATGTCAGACAATCCAACAACTTCTCCATCTGTCTCTTTCCCTGAATTTTACCTGTTGTCACCAAATGTTTTAAGCATCGTCTTCGCATTATATGCCGGAAGAACATTGGTTGTCTGATTCGTATTCGTTTGATAATGTTTCTTTGTGTGCATGCCTTATTTAAAACCTCCTCATTTATTTTCTTCGCTCTCCATGGCATTTTCAGAATTCTACTGTAAAACCGCATTCTACTGTACAGACAACATCGTAATAAATGGCCAAACACTGGAGAAAGTTGAACATTTTACATATTTGGGTAGTAAAGTGTCAAACAACGGAGACACGATGAAAGAAATAAACTCTTGTATTGCTATAGCAGCTAGTGCCTTCACTAAATTAACGAATATCTGACAATCTCAAGACCTTAGTATATGCACAAAAGTTAAATTATTTAGGTCATGTGTGATTCCTGTACTGACCTACGGTTGTGAAAGTTGAAAATCAACAAAGAAAATTGATAAGAAACTGGACAGCTTTGAGAATAAATGTCTACGAAAATTATTAAAAGTAAAATGGAGTGATTTCGTTTCTAACAACACAGTGAGAGATAGAACACACCAACAACCCGTATCAAATATTATAAGGAAACGAAGGTGGAAATATTTAGGTCATGTTCTTAGATCAGACGAAAAGAGACTAAATCGACAAGTCCTTATGTGGTCACCAGTTGGGAAAAGAAAACGTGGAAGACCAAAGACCACTCTTCGAAGAGCCATCCAACAAGAAAGTAAACTATTGGGATGTAAAACCATACAAGATCTCCAACTGCTAGCAAAGAACCGTATCACATGGAGATCTAAAACCTCTGCCCTATGTGCCGCCTTTGGCACGAAAGGAACAAACTAACTAAACTAACTAACTGTAAAACCACATCTCTGTGGCTTCCAATGATCTTATTGATTGCATATTCATTGCCTATGATTCGCTGCCATACATAAGTATTGGTGTGATATTAATAACCGTAGACCCATAGAATTGAGCAAAATTGCAAAAAAGCTTGCAGTGTTCTATCAAACATATACAAAATCCAGCCACCAACTCCAAACTATATCAGCATTTCCCCGGTCAGTTATGTGGCAACAGTTTAGTGGGGGGATTCGGGTCTTGAAAATCAAGAATCTATTTTCGTTGGTTTCATATTAATATAAAATTTGTATAAGCATTTTGAAAGAGTATGACTTAGAATAGTAGAAAAAAATTAGTAAAAAAAATGTCAAAGTGTTGCCATGGAAACAATAAAAATGGCCTAAGCACAAATTTCAAATCCTAAGGCTCTGAATCTAATGAATGTAAATGAATTCTGTTTTCACTCTAAGGTGCAATTGTAATATCTAAAATATTACACATGATTTTTAGGATATATTAAATATTTAATTTTTTATAAATTTTTGGTAAAAATTCCCTCAAAATGTGGTCAAAAAAAGCTGTTTTGGAGGGTGTGTTTACACAAAAATTCATAAAAATGTAATATTTAATATATCCTAAAAAGGATCAGTAATTTTGTAGATATTACAATTGCGCACCTTAGAGTGAAAACAGAATTCATTTATATTCATTAACTTCAGAGCCTTAGGAATTTGAAATTTTGTGCTTGGCGGCCATTTTGTATTGTTTCCATGGCAAAGCGTTGACTTTTTTTTTTTTTCTACTATTCTAAGTCATAATCTTTCAAAATTGTTATACAAATTCTACATTAATACCAAAGCAAAGAAAATAGTTTCCAGACCAGAGTCCCCCTTAAAGTTAGCTGTGGGCTATTCTACTAATCACTGTTTTACATATTCCATCTGATGTTCGGAATGTTCTTTATCAGTTACATCAGGTATATAAGTAGTATCATCAGAACACTCCGGACACGTTCATATGTGCTTGATCCCGACTCAACAAATCTTACAGCCCAACACGTCAATGCAATACTGATTAATTAGTCGTGAATTTATCCATGCATGTTTTCTCAGTGACTCAATAAGTATGCTCAGGAAGAATGAAACAGGATGGGCTGAGCGATAATGGATTGAGTCAGTGGGCAGTTCTAAGCTGGCAAAAATCAGTTTATTTTTGTGGCAAAACACGTAATCACAAAGTACTGTAGTTTTACAAATTACAAAAACAATGACAAAATACAGCAACGTTTCGACCAACAAGGCCTTTATCAAGCAAACGAACAACAGGAGTGATAAATTTTACAAAACAAATGGACGACCAAAAACAAACGTTTCTAATGAATACTACAGTACTTTGTGATTACGTGTTTTGCCAATCAAATAGTTTTACTGCAGTCTCATCTGTTTTGTGAATATTTATTTTTGTACCAGGGCTTGCAGGTGTAAGGGGGAATGAACGCGCGGATTGGCTTGCAGGTATGGCTGATGTCCAACGCGGACGAGCAATGGACTAGGCCGATATTATAAATTCCTAATTGTGAGAGATCGTGTACATGATTCAAGAAATAGTGGTGAATCTACAACACTAACCAGACTGCAAGAATTCCAAGTCAAATGTGGTGTAGCTGGACAAGAACACTATACTGGTAGCTAAAGAAGAACAGTAAACCAACAAAGAACCGAGGTCGTTAGTCACCACACGCTGAGAGACATATTGAGGAGAAGATCGGAGCACTTATGGACTAACTGGTTCAACGTGCAGTGATGATGATCCGACGACTAAACTAAACTAAAAACTAAACTAATTAGTCGTTTTACATATTTGATATGCCATTCTTTTCGGGCTGTACCAATATCAACACCCATCTTTTCTGAATCTGGTCAAAATAATGTAATTTACATTAAACGTTTGTTGACAGTGAAACACCAGTATGTATCTTATATTCAACAGTTGTTGGCACTGATACAATATGTAATTTGTATCAGTTATCGTTTATATGAGGATTATCATCACAGCACGCCAACATGTCCCTTTGGTGCTCCGATCGCCACCTTAACATATCCAGAAGCGTCCAGTGGCCCAACAAGCCAGTTCGATATTGATTAATTCACATTCAACATTTGAAGACTGCCTTCACTTTCTTCTTCGAACGTTCCATATCGACACTTTGTTAGCCTCTCTGTGGGATTTGTATGATATCTGAGCCTACAAGCGATTGTACGTTGTGCTAGTTATGTGCCCATAAGTAGGCTAGCACATCCTATTTCTGCTAAGCTTTTTATTTACTAGGGGAGCTTCCTAGGCCCCTACATCAGTCGAATCTTACGACATGCCTTGTAGGTCACAGTGGTACTATTCTTTGCTTCTCTTGTTGGCTCCAGCACCACATTGGGGAAATTTGAATACTGTAATACCACATCCGTTAATTTATATGAAACATATATTAGCTTAGATACATCATCATCATCATCATCATCATGTGTCGTGCCGACTGGCGTAGGCGAATGTGGATCTCCACAAATCTCTTTGATATTTACTATCATCTCAGATACTGACTCTCTACCATGCCATGAAGTCAGGTTCTCCAAACTTTTCTCTCTCTGTCTTCCTCTGTCTCGTCTAACCTCGATTTTACCGGTTGTCACAATATGTTCATATGTTAGTTTACTTAGACACACCCACACCGCTGTGTAATGTACCTTAACCATTTATTGACGGTGCGTGACGCATCACATGTGTTAGGTTTAACTTGTATATATATATATATATTCAACGTTTATTGACATTCTTCTTCTCTTCCACCATTTACTTCTTTATGGAAGTGTTGGGCGTGAAACGTAGTGATCTTGTGTGTGCTTTATTTAAGGCACTTTGTAAGCTGATATTCATGTTCGTAGGCTGTTCTTGATGCCGTCGCTACATCTTTTGCGTGGTCTTCCTCTTGCCTTGTACTCATTATACTTTTCTGTGTGGCTCTCTGTGGTAGGTGATACCAGTGCATTCTGGTCAGGTGTCCAAACCATTTAATCTGTTGTTCTTTTATGAATTTCATAACTGGTTTCACATCCAGTCTCCTTCTCATTTCTTCATTTCTAATTTTGTTTCTTATTGTCACACCTGTAGCTCTTCTAAGACACCTCATCTCTGTCGTTATAATTTTCCGCTCATTAGCTGCTGTTATTTGCCATGTTTGACACTGATAACATAGTGTTGGCCAGAAAATCGTTCTTATGAGATTTGCTTTAGTTGTTAGCGGTATCTCTTGATGTGACAACAGTGGTGTTAACTACTCCAGTACCTGGTTAGCTTTTGTGCAACGATTGCTGATTTCGCTATCGATACTTATTTTGCTGTGAAAATTGCTCCTAAGTATTTGGCCTCAATTGTTTGTTTTATGTCTACGTTCTGGAGTTTTATTGTAAGGCTTTCTGGTTGTCTACTTATTGCTACATTATTTACATTGCTACATTGCTACTTATTTATTGACATTGCTACATACATAATCCTGGTAACATCAGATGGCAGATGAAGATCAGAAATAAAGAGCAGAATAGAACAGGCGAAAGCAACGTTTCAGAAAATGAGAAGCATTATATGCAACAAGTCATTGTCAATTGAGATAAGAATGAGATTTATACAGTGCTACAAAGAACCAATACTGACATACGGAAGCGAGTCATGAACAATAACAAACAGATTGAAAAGTCTCTGATGGTCACAAAGATGTGGTTTTTACAGAAGGTTATGAGAATCCTGGAATGCTAATATAAACTATTGAGGTGTTAATAGTCAAGACACAGAGAAAGCTTATCATCAATATAAGAAAGAGGTAGTCATTATTTGTCGGGCATGTGATGAGGAGAGGAGCTTTAGAACACATTGTAACAACTGGTAAAATCGAGGGTAGACAAGACAGAGGAAGACAGAGAGAAAATTTTGAATAACCTGACTTCACTGCACGGAAGAGCGTCAACATCTGAGATGATAGCAAACACCATTGACAGAGATTTGTGGAGATATGATCGCATACGCCAGATGGCACGGAATTTGATGATAATGACGACATACTCTCTGAAGATATCAACGAAGTAGATAACGTGTAATCTCTATCAGGGATCGGAAATTATGTATACTGATATGTAAATTTTAATTAAATTATGAAGCTAACTTTGTGTTTCTTCCACAGATAAGTTTTAGCAGTCCGGACGGAGCGATATAGTTTTAGAACATTCACTTGACTGACGGTAGGTAATTCGTTATATTCGCTTCTCAGTGATTTATAAGCATCAACTAAACTATACTATACTTTTCATTATTCAAAATGATCAGACAAAGTAATTTATACGAAATATTTCTTTTTGACTGATGCCACATTTGGTCATATGTATTTAATATTTTTTTTTTAGTATTTATTAATAATTATGTCTCAGTTATATCAGTTATTTTAGAGCGCATGTGTTGTCATGGCTCGCAAGGGAGCAAAGAAAAAAACGCTACACCTACAGACATCCGTAAAGGAGTGGGTACGGCCTAGAAATTCTAGTCAATTAAGGTCGCAGAAATCGGACGTGCTGGTCTACTTGTATGGCAATACTGGCACAACGTACAATCCCCCTTAGGTTCAGATCACATACAAATCATAAAAATGGTTTAACAAGTGGTCGATATGGAGCGTTTGTAGAAGTTTGCATCATAGCACTCCGGACATGTCCTTAGGTGTCCTGATCACCGACTCATCAAATCCAATAGCGTACAGCGGCTCAACATGATAATTCCATGTTGATTAATGTTTGATTGATTGTTTGCAAACGTTCTTCGAAACCATTTTAATCATTCTTATTGTGATATATAAACGGTCTTTACAAAGAAGCAAGAACTTGCACCCCGTTAGGCTCCTACTAGTGTAGGGCAGGGGCATCCAAAATTTTCGGCCAAAGTTGATTAATTAATCTTATAACATATTTAATATGTCGTTCTTTTCGGGTTGTACCAATGTCGACACCCATCAACTTTGAATCTGGTCATAATTCTGTACTTTACATTAAACGTTTATTGACGATTTATACAACAATATGTAATTTATATCAGTTCTCGGTTATAGGAGGACTATCACCAAGCCCCCGGATATTCCATTGGTGCTCCGATCCCTGCCTCAATAAATCCAGCAGCGTCCAGTGGCCAACATGCCAGTTCGATGTAGATTAATTCATATTCTAAATTTAAATAATGTGATACCACACTATGAAATCTATATCACACATATGTTGGCTTTGATGTACCGCTATGTAATGTACCCTAACCATTGATTGACTGTGACCATTCTACGTGTTAAGTTTAACACATCCTTGTTGTATCTATACATATATATTTTCATGGTGTGTTGACATTGACAAAACATTAGGTACTCTATGTTTAACCCGTAAACACGTGGATGGTGGCGCCTGTGGCTTAGAGGATAGTGGCTCGGTTTATTAACCCCGACGTTCTGAGTTCGAATTACGCTTGACAAATTTGGCTGCAAATTGTTTCGCGTGGATTTTACAAAGGATGATGGCATCACCCGTTCAGAAAGCAATGGCAAACTACTGAACGTAATAATGCCTTAAAAAAATCACAAGCAGCTTTAACACACAGTGGTTGATTTGCAAAGTCCTGTAAAGGATATGCAATTAACTAGACACGTGGATACATTGTATAAATATATGTGTTTGTATTATTTTCGTGTCCCGTGGGACACAAAGGCTTCCACAGTAGATTTTCATTGCTGCTTGATGCTTCCCATGTCAGACCACAAACTTTAAACTATTTGCACTTGCTCTACATGCTTCCTTTGAACATCCAGTCCTTCTTTCCCATCCGCTGTCCATCAGGAAAATGTTCTAGCCAATGCATATACTGGCATATGACATCTGTGCCTTTTAATGATGGACTCCAACGTTGCACAGTTTGTTCGTTTGAAAAGTTCATTTGTTTTCGTACATATTTTACCATCAAAATGACAGCATTTTATCATTGTAAAATATGTATTATGTTGATACAACATTAAGTAAGATATTTTAATCATGTTATCACGTTGAGATTTCATTTGGTAATATTCTTCTTCTTCTGCTTTCTCACTAGATTGGGATTTCGGATTCCCTAATAAAGGCAGCCGTCTGCCCCAGATTATCAGCCACGCCATACAGTTTGTCTTGAACGCTAGTGTAAGTGGGCCACCTCTTTCCTCTCAAGTCTGCACACTGGGGGCAGTTCTGTAGGATATAATTTCTATGATTTTTGCTTCCCCGTTTGTGCCGACCTCTTCCAGCAGTAAGTTTTGGCCACCCTTGTGATGGTGGGTCTGACATTCTTACTGCGTGGCTAAATCTTTGAGGCAGATTGGCGGCCGTAGAATCCTCTATCCCATTCCTCATTGTGAGGGTCGTTGCACCATGTTATGCGCCTTACGGCCTGTTGCATCCGTTTTCTGCAAGCATTTGTTTCGGGTTAGCATTCCTAGCGGACACATGCATCCTATTTCAGACAAAACTTCTTAGTCGCCTCTTACGACATGCGTGGCAGGTAACAGTGGTTCTATTCTTTACACCATCTGCACGATCATTGCCTTGTCTTGGTTAAATCACCGCAGTACTAGCCAGGTGATCTGCACGATCATTGCCTTGTACATATGTTTTGGTTCAAAAATAAAAGTTAAATGAATCATTCGAAATGTACTGTGACACACAATTCTTGCCTTATACAAACAGTCTGAATTCATTAAGTAACACGTATCTCCATATACAAACATTATAAAACTGCGTATTACAAATTAAAAAATGGGAAACCGTCATGCTTTATCAACCATAAAGTTTAACTAATATTTACTTTTATTTGCCTACAATTTCCAAGTATATTCTTGGTGGCAAAAAAAGAGAGCTAGGAACCTGTGTTCGTACTGTTTTGATTTGAACGTATATCGTGTTAGGTCCATATTTATTTTTTCCTATCTAGAAGCACTTGAGCTGAAAGCTCTTCGGCTCGGTGTCATGGACATCGTAACCCTTCGGCTCGGTGCACGAACACCGTAAATCTGGGGAACCTGTAGCTTTTCTGCCAGTTCGCGGAGTTGAACCGCACTTACAGGAGACTAGTCACCCGTAGTCCAAGCGCTACGAACACGCTGGGCACGCGGGCATCCATATTTGTTTAACAACGATACTTTTTATTCTTCTTCAAACGCTCCATATCGATAACTTGCTAACAACTGTTTGAGATTTGTATGTGAAACAGAGTGGACGTCTGTAGCTTGAGCAGTAGTGAGCTCGATCACAACTCAAATGTACCTGGTTCAAACCCCGCGGTGGGCAAGTTTTGAAGCAAATTCGTTGCCGTTGGATTTTTTACGAAAGGTAAATAAAGACCTCCCCGTTCAAAAGCAATGGCATACTACTGAACCTGTAAGTGGTGCCGAGAAAATAAACGACTCATTTACATTAGGTTTAGTAGGATTCCGTGTTGTTCTGATGTGGGGATGTCCGGTGTATTCCTGATAAGGATTGCGCTTTTCTGAATGTTTGATTGGTCTTTCGAATGTAGTTCTGATGTTTGTTGTCTGAATGTAGTTCTGATGTTTGTTGTCTGGATGTAGTTCTGATGTTTGTTGTCTGAATGTAGTTCTGATGTTTGTTGTCTGAATGTAGTTCTGATGTTTGTTGTCTGGATGTAGTTCTGATGTTTGTTGTCTGAATGTAGTTCTAATGTTTGTTGTCTGAATGTAGTTCTGATGTTTGTTGTCTGGAATGTTTTGTTCTGATTGTTTGATCTGTTGTCTGGATGTAGTTCTGATGTTTGTTGTCTGAATTTAGATCTGATGTTTGTTGTCTGGAAAGTAGTTCTGATGTTTGTTGTCTGAATGTAGTTCTGATGTTTGTTGTCTGAATGTAGTTCTGATGTTTGTTGTCTGATGTAGTTCTGATTTGTTGTCTGAATGTAGTTCTGAAGTTGTTATTGTGTTGATCTAAAATGTGTGTGTGTGTGTGTGCTGTTGTTCTAGAGCTGAGATCAATTATGGAACTAGAAATAATTAATAATGAAATTTTATACTAAAATCGTGTGCCTGCTAGACAAGTGTACTAAACACTAAGCTAGTGTTCGTCTGTAGCTTAACTCGCGGTAGTAAGCTAGATCACACGTGTATCATCTGGTTCAAACCCGCGGCCGGTAGTTTGGAAGCAAATTTAATCGAGTTGATTTTTACGAAGGCAAAAAAAGAGATCTGGTTTTACAGAAGATTGCTGAAAATGTCATGGACAGTGAAGAAAACAAACGATGAGGTTTTAAAACAGAACTGCGGACAAAGAAATATTCTCAAACGAATAAGAATCAGACAATCAAGGTTCTTCGGGCATATAATGCGAGGAAGAGGTTAAGAACATTTGGTTATAACAGGTAAAATTCATGGAAGGAGAGATCGTGAAAAAGAAAGAGGGAAAATGTTGGATGGTCTGACATCTTGGTTCGACAAAAGATCGACGTCAGAACTGATTAACTGCAAAAAGAAGAGAAAGTTGTGGAGAAACATGATCGTCTATGCCGTTAGGCATGGCACTTGATTGATTGAAAATTATATCTCACCATTCGGAAAGCAATAGCAAACAACTGAACGTATAAGTGGTGTCTACAAAATCGACGACTCGTTTACTGTGCTTGATGCAAACTTCTGTAAAGAATAGGAACATGATCGCTTTGCGCATCATGTGACCGGCAAACGTCATGAAATCATGGATATACGCGTTCGATGATTTCTATGCAGAAAGACCATGTGCGTTAAGTTTGGAATATGGTTATAGAAACGTAAAAAAAGTATAGTTTGATAATTTTTCCCTCTTCGTATCCATGAAAGCCACATTCTTGCCAAATTTCAAGTTCATAGGTTGTCCAGATATCTCCAAACAGTTGGGACAGACATACAATTTCATTGATCTTTGTCTTATATATATAAGATTACATAAGTAGTTTTTAAAATATTTTTAATATGAAGATAAACAACACTCTAGTAGAGGATATGCCACGATTTTCAATTCTTCACATTACGCACATGTAACCACCTGTTTTCGATTCGGGGTGACTTTAAGATTAGCACTATTTATCGGTTCAAGATAATGTTGTTTGCATTTAGGACCCTTCTTAATATGTTTCTCGTGGTCACTTCTGTAGTTGGAGCGATATAGGAAAGTTCCGGTTCAATAAGCCGGCATGTTTTTTTAATTCTTAGAATTGTTCTGGTACCCAATTAAGGCTGGATCGACATTGATGATGATGCTCTGATACCCAATTAAGACTGGGTCGACATTGATGATGATGACGACATACTCTCTGAAGATGTCAACGAAGTAGATAACGTGTAATCTCTATCACGGATGAGGAAATTATGTATACTGATATGTAAATTTTAATTATATTATGAAGCTATCTTTGTGTTTCTTCCACAGATAAGTTTTAGCAGTCCGGACGGAGCGATATAGTTTTAGAACATTCGCTTGACTGACGGTAGGTAATTCGTTCTATTAGATTCTCAGTGATTTATAAACATCAACTAAACTATACTTTTCATAATGCAAATTGATCGAACTATGATAGCCAAAAGTAAAGAACCCTTTCATACCTCGTGGTATATAGGTCAATACAGTGTTAGGCCTGTATTTTCATTGACCGTCGGCACACGATGGGTGATGTGGTCAGCATCACGTCGGCCGCCTTTACTTTCCCAGAGCATGTCTGGTACCCAGTTGAGGCTGGGTCGACCTGAGACCGTCGCGGTCGGGAAAAATTCCACGTGCATTGCGGAGCTGAACCAGACACCAGCCGAGAGGAGTTCACTAACAACTACGCTCCAGCGAATCTCCCTTGTTGGCTGATACCTCATTCTTATTCTTCTTCACCTTACAACTCCCAACGGAGCACGAATCTTCAACAAACTTCTTCCAGTTCTTCCACTATCTCTCTTGCCATCCCTTCCAATTCTTTCCTTGTTTTATCTATCCTTTTAATATCAGTTTCCAGTTCTCTTCTCCAGCTGTGTCTAGGTCTTCTTCTACTACTATTCCCTGCGGGTTCCAAAATAGTGCCTGTCTCGCAATGCGTCCGGTAGGTCTTCTCAATGTGTGTTCTATCCATCGTCAACGTCTTTTCCTTAGCTCTTTCGTCTATCCTGTAGTTCTTAGTGGTCAGAACGTTTATCTTGCTCTTTGCAGAACGGGGGTTCGAACTCAGTGCATTTTATCAGATATCCTTTTATTTGTTTCAAAACCTATGTATATCGTACTTTCTGCAATACTCTTCATTTTTCGTGCTTTACCCTTTAGTACCGCAGAGGGTGGTACCTGATCATATTTTAAACATGTAAATTCCCGAACGTCATCCTCCTTTCGAACGAGAGTTGCTCTGATTTTTTAATTTGGTTTAGTTGTATATTGGTTCTATGAAGTCTCCCACACTTTGGCCGTGATCAAGTGAGCACTAGCATTTTGATCTTAACCAAAAGACCGAGAAGCGATACTTTCTACAGGTCGTGTACCCTATTGCTGCAGAAAGGTAACAAGTCACATAGGAGACCCACCGCAATTAGTCAAACCTCCGCCTCTAAAATTGTATTTATTTTAATTCATCAAATAACATTTGCAATAACCGTTTTGTGTGATATCAAATCTCATATTTATCTCACATTTTCTCTAAAAGCTCTTTATTTTTATTTTATTACAGAACTTTAGTGAGCTTGCAGTACTAAAGAAATGGGAATGAACTCACTCCAGCTATGCTGGACTCTACTTACTGTTCTTGGAGTATCTCGTTTAAACGATGCAGCTAATCCTTGGAATTTTGATCTGAACGGTAACATCACTTTTACAGAAGTTGTATGTTATATTTGTTAGGTGATGGATTAAGTTTCTATGTGGATGAGGCTCGGCTCTTTCGACCTAAGATGGGTGTCTGTTGTTGGTTATGAGAATGAAAATCGTGGGTTATACTTTGCAGGACTTGCCATTACCACAGTAAACGAGTCGTTGATTTTCTATGCACCACTTATACGCTCAGTAGTTTGTCACTCACGTTCAGTAGTTTGCCTCAGTTCAGTAGTTTGTCACTCGTTCATAAGTGTAGAGTCAGTTTTATCGTTCATAGAATTATACTAGTTCAGTAGTTTGCTTTCAAGTTGCCTACAGTTCAGTAGTTTGAACCAAGTATCAGTGTTTGATAAGTTAGCTATGCCACTAAGCTCAGTAGTTTGTCACCAAGTTCAGAGTTTGACACCACGTTCAGCAGTTTTCCATTGTGTTCTGAACGGTAGGTCTGTTTTATCTTCATTTTGAACAATTTGTTAAAGCTAACACGTGAAGCACATGTATTTTTTTAAATAAGCAAATCATTTTCTGGTGTGGTCAAGCTGAGACTAGTCCTAAAAGACATGAGTATTGTGTTCTGGTATGTGTGTGGCGTCCTAAGAAGGACTTTTGGTATTGATCTGATGTGCCTGTGTTGTCAAGGCTCGAAGGGAGCAAAGAATAGTATCACTGGACCAACACGGCATGTCGTAAGAGGTAGGAGCCTAGGAAGCTACCTAGTAAAGAAAAAGCGTCGTAAAATCGGATGGGCTGAACTACTTGTAGGCGCACAACTGGCACAACGTAAATCGCTCTTAAGCTCAGATCACATACAAATCACACAGAGTGATTAACAAGTAGTCGATATGGAGCGTTTGAATAAAAGAAAAGAAGTGAAAAAGATCCTGGTGTACTATATATCTTATGTCTGCCGCAGTGGCGGCTCGTTACCATTTTTGTTGGTGGGGCCAGACAAATAATTTTTGGAAAAATCATGGATTGGGGTTTGTTACTTTTTAATTTATAAACTAATATTTACACGTTACACATTATTTTTGGTGGGGCCTGGCTCCACTGGCCCTTAATGACGAGCCGCCTCTGGTCTGCCGTATAGGAGGTCTGACTTTCATCGCTTCCTTGTTATTCTTTGCTTGATAAAAGCCTTTTGGTCGAAACGCCGCTGTATATTGTTTTTGTAAACTTAAAAGATATTCAACCAACCAAAATTATAGAAAACAGTCCAAAGTAGAAGAACTTAAGAACCAGGAAGTAAGAGATGGATTTGCAGTCACAGTATCAGACAAGTACCAAGCACTTGAACAGCTGGCAGATGACATGATCATTAAAGAACATTGGCAACAGATAAAAGATATATGGACGGATACATGTTCGGGAATTATTTTGAGATAAGGAGCATAAAAACAAAGATTGGATAACAACATATACCCTTAATATGATCAATAAAGAAAAAACAGGAAAGCAGATCTAAACAGATTCAAAACTAGAGGTGCTAAAACCTTCAAGGTATATGGAGAAGCCAACAACAAGGTTAAAAGAAACATAAGAAGGGATAAATAAAATATATAGAGGAGTTGGCAGGTGAGGCAGACGAAGCAGCAGAAAAAGTAAATATTAGGGACTTATACAGATAAATGCAGCCCCATTGACAAATCGAAAGTTGCCAGTTACACAGTGAGTGGTGTTTATTTACTATTTAAACCGGTTCTAACTAGCTCGTCCTACGTCACATTTGTTCATCGCCCCTACCCGCACTACAATTACATACCGTCACACAACCTTGACCTATACTACGTCATAACTGAACCTTCTCATTTTCATACTTATATGCCAGATTAGCTCCATTCACGTGTTGCTTTTATCTTGAACACCCTGTATAATATCACAAGGAAGCTAATAAGACAATACAAACCATCAAGGAACCTTATAAAAGACAAGAGATGCAAAGTAATTAGCAACACTAAAGCTAATAAGACAATACAAACCATCAAGAGACCTTATAAAAGACAAGAGAGACAAAGTAATTAGCACACTTAGCTAATAAGAAAATACAAACCATCAAGAGACTTATAAAGACAAGAGCAAAGTAATTAGCAACACTGAAGAACAAATGAAGAGATGGAGAGAACATTTTGAAGAACTACTTAATGCCCGTCTGCCCAGCATATTCGTAGCGCGCTGGACGACGGGTGACAATCCCCCTATGAGTGCTGTTCAATTCCGCGATCTGGTAGAAAAGTCACAGGTTCTCCAGATTTACGGTGTTTGTAGCAACGAACAGAAGGGTTAAGATGTACATGGCACCGAGCCGAAGAGCTGAAAGCTCAAGTGCTTCTGAATCAAAAAAAAGAACTACTTAATATGCCAAAACCACAGGTTCCACCGGAAATAGAACCAGCTGAAGAGAAGCTACAAATTAAATGTGAAAGAGCAAGTCAAAAAGAAATAATGAAGGTAATGTGAACAGAAAAGCAGTGGGACCGGACAACATTCCAGAAGAGGCCATCAAGGCAGATAAAGATATATCAACAGTTACTATACAAATTTCCTTGGTAAGATATGGGAGAGAGAAGAGGTACCAGTAGAGTGGAAAGAAGGTCGTTTGGTCAAACTACCCACAAAAATTAGATATGCATCAATGTACAAACTATAGAGGGATAATGCTAGGAATATTATCAGTGCCGGAAAAATATTACAGACTTAAAGAGGTCATAGATAAACAACGGCAGGGTTTCGCAAGAACAGATCCTGCACAGACCAGATAGCTACACTGCGTTTTATAGTAGAACAAAGCTTAGAGTGGAACTCACCATTATACATAGGTTTTGTGGGACTATGAAAAGACATTTGATAGTCTAGATAGGGAGTCGTTGTGGAAACAATTAAAATACTATGGAGTACCTTCCAAGATTGCAAACTTAATAAATGAAACATATGAAGGAATGAAATGCAGTCTCTCGTGTTCTTTCGCTCTCTCTCTCTCTCTCTCTCATGTTCTTTTTCTCTCTCTCTTGTTCTTTTCTCTTTTATGTAAAAATAAAGACGACTTTACATACTTAGTCATCTTGCACCTGTCCAGATTACAAGAACCACGTCTGCAAACGTCCATGCGAAGTCTACACCACGCCCAGATTATGCCACTATGACTTTGCGATTGAGAACTACTACGCCCTGTCTAAGGCGTGTTATGACTGTCCATTCAACCAATCAAATTGTTACTTGCCACAGTGCGTCACGGCAGGGGGTGTGAGCAGAGTTATCAAGACAGTCAATAGAATTCTCCCTGGACCTTCAATTGAGGTAATTGTTTTGGTCTTCTTTCGTTTGTCCTTCTCTGCTGTTATCGTTAGGTGTAGCAGGTTTAACTGATGATCGGTTTTCGAGATAGTGCCCCCTCGGTCTTTTGATATGCTGTGGTACTCAAAGATAAGAGATGCGACGAAATTCACTGTTTATGAAGATCACACAAGGACCCGTTCTAGAAATCTTTTCTTACCCTGAAACGGAGTCAAATCAGGACTGGAGAAAAGAAAGAAAGACAAGGCGCACAGAGAGGCTCGATCCATGTATCTCCTTTTTCGACCTGGTACTGAAAGGTAAAACAGGATTAGAAAATAGATAGATATATTGCAGATTTTAAGCTGTCTGTAACTCCATCAAGACTGTATACTGTGGCATTTGGATGCATTCTTATTAAGTGGCCAAACCACTTCATTCTTTATTTCTCAATATAATTCAAGCAAGGTTCTGTGCCAACTTTCTTTCTTATGATGATATTGGTGACTCTGTCTTTTCTGGTGTTGTTGGTAACTTTTCGCGGGCAGCGTATTTCACATCTAGTTATTTTTTTGTGACTGCGCTTTGCTCATTGAGCCTGTAACACAAAGTAGATATGAAAATGCTGTTGATCATCTGTTGTTTAGCTATCAGCAAGGTGTACATTATAATCTTCCCATATCATTGAAGTTCATTGCTGCAGATATCACATGCCTTCACTAATCCCCTTTTTAAGGCTAATCTACCTAGTTGTTGACTACTAATATTTCTAGTTACGTACTCGTTTCTCATGCCAATTGTACCGGGTAGCTACCTCGTGGAGCCATCGGAAAATTTTTCTAGAGATCCTTGATCTCACTGTAGATGAGATCAAGTTCCAAGTCATCAGAGACAGAAGTTAAAACGATGGTCCCGTGTTCACTTTGAGCACGTAAAACAGCGTTTCCCAAAGTGGGTGGTACAGCTCCCTGTGGCGCTGAAGCGTTCTAGGGGCGGAAGTGGGTTCAGAAGAATTTAGGTGATGTTCAGGCGATTAGGGTCGGTGGCTCCTTAAAGAAGAAATTAATAATAAATATTTTAAAATAAATTTTTTCGTGATTTTGCGATTGAATAATCATTTAAAATTTGAATTCTTCATTTAAATTCATTTTATGTCCGACTTACACGATTCATCTTTTCCTCACTTTTCTATTTCATGCATATAATCATTTGAAAATTGACCATGAATGACATAAATATATATCAATTTTCTATGTAAAAAGAAAATAGAGCATGGGGAGCGTTGGCTAACTGTTATAATGTGAAGGGGGAGGGGGCGTTATAAAGTTTATGTTGTGCAAAGTGGGCGGTGGATTGTAAACAATTTGGGAATCTATGACGTAAAAGAACCCTTGATATTTCCAAATCGAGATGAGCAGGCTGGAAAACTGCTACCAGAGCAAAATACATAAGAAGAGATTAACACAAAGTTCCTACAAAATATCTTCACTATCTTCAAAACTACATAGGAGGAAACACGCCAGTGCTACTGAGTTTGTGTACGGTCGATGAGATCTTCCTGTGTAAGATAGAGATCGGATCACACACTGTTACTCACCGAAGTGCAATTAGGATGGTCATATCATCAATCAATTAATGTGGTGGGAGACGTCCACTGAACAAACACGACACAATTACAAAGTAAACAGTTGTGGTTTAATTTCTTCAATTTAGCAATGAGACCTTCTTACTTGTATGAAATGGACATTGCGAAATGGGACCTTCTACATTCCTATGATGTTTAGTACATCCTCTATTCATGCTCGATATTCTATATGTGTATATGTTAAATGTATATATGTTATATACCATGAACATGACCATCAACGAAGTGGGTGAACTGGAAGAGACAGAAGGAATTTCAGATGTGCTGCGAAGAGAACAACGTCCTATAAAGGATACACACCTTGATGATGATATATGTTATATATATATATATTTGATTTTTATTGTTTATCTTCTTTTACACTTCTACTTTTTGCATTATTTTCGATATTCGTATTTAGTCACAGATTTTCATTTTAGGGCCGTGAGGAATGTATTGTCTGATTCTATATATTCTGTGCCATGTAAGAAGTGAAATTCTTCACTTTTGTTGTATCTTTTGCTTTGGTTTTTTGGCTTTGCTTTGTTTTTTGCTTTGCTTTGTTTTTTTGGCTTTGCTTTGGTTTTTTTGCTTTGGTTTTTCGTAACGGCTTTTTGGTCAAAACTTTGTATCGTTATTGTTTTTGTATTTGGGAAAACTACAATACTTTATGTTTATTTGTTTTGCTGTTAAATACCTGATAAACTTAACACTGTTCTTCTTCTTCTTTGTACGTTCCATATCGACCACTTGTTAACCACTCTTTGTGACTTGTATGTGATCTGAGCCTAAGAGCGGTTGTACGTTGTGCCAGTTATGTGTCTACAAGTAGGCCAGCACATCCGATTTTGCGCTCTTTTTATTTTCTAGGGTAGTTTTCTTAAGCCCTACTTCTATCTATCTATATCTTCTTCTAGGTAGTTTTCTTAAGCCCTACTTCTATCTATCTATATCTTCTTCTAGGGTAGTTTTCTTAAGCCCTACTTCTATCTATCTATATCTTCTTCTAGGTAGTTTTCTTAAGCCCTACTTCTATCTATCTATATCTTCTTCTAGGGTAGCTTTCTTAAGCCCTACTTCTATCTATCTATATCTTCTTCTAGGGTAGTTTTCTTAAGCCCTACTTCTATCTATCTATATCTTCTTCTAGGGTAGTTTTCTTAAGCCCTGCTTCTATCTATCTATATCTTCTTCTAGGGTAGTTTTCTTAAGCCCTACTTCTATCTATCTATATCTTCTTCTAGGTAGTTTTCTTAAGCCCTACTTCTATCTATCTATATCTTCTTCTAGGTAGTTTTCTTAAGCCCTATTTCTATCTATCTATATCTTCTTCTAGGGTAGCTTTCTTAAGCCCTACTTCTATCTATCTATATCTTCTTCTAGGGTAGTTTTCTTAAGCCCTACTTCTATCTATCTATATCTTCTTCTAGGTAGTTTTCTTAAGCCCTACTTCTATCTATCTATATCTTCTTCTAGGTAGCTTTCTTAAGCCCTATTTCTATCTATCTATATCTTCTTCTAGGGTAGCTTTCTTAAGCCCTACTTCTATCTATCTATATCTTCTTCTAGGTAGTTTTCTTAAGCCCTACTTCTATCTATCTATATCTTCTTCTAGGGTAGCTTTCTTAAGACCTACTTCTATCTATCTATATCTTCTTCTAGGGTAGCTTTCTTAAGCCCTACTTCTATCTATCTATATCTTCTTCTAGGGTAGCTTTCTTAAGACCTACTTCTATCTATCTATATCTTCTTCTAGGGTAGCTTTCTTAAGCCCTACTTCTATCTATCTATATCTTCTTCTAGGGTAGCTTTCTTAAGCCCTGCTTCTATCTATCTATATCTTCTTCTAGGGTAGTTTTCTTAAGACCTACTTCTATCTATCTATATCTTCTTCTAGGGTAGCTTTCTTAAGCCCTGCTTCTATCTATCTATATCTTCTTCTAGGGTAGCTTTCTTAAGCCCTACTTCTATCTATCTATATCTTCTTCTAGGGTAGTTTTCTTAAGCCCTACTTCTATCTATCTATATCTTCTTCTAGGGTAGTTTTCTTAAGCCCTACTTCTATCTATCTATATCTTCTTCTAGGTAGTTTTCTTAAGCCCTACTTCTATCTATCTATATCTTCTTCTAGGGTAGTTTTCTTAAGCCCTACTTCTATCTATCTATATCTTCTTCTAGGGTAGTTTTCTTAAGCCCTACTTCTATCTATCTATATCTTCTTCTAGGGTAGTTTTCTTAAGCCCTACTTCTATCTATCTATATCTTCTTCTAGGGTAGTTTTCTTAAGCCCTACTTCTATCTATCTATATCTTCTTCTAGGTAGTTTTCTTAAGCCCTACTTCTATCTATCTATATCTTCTTCTAGGTAGTTTTCTTAAGCCCTACTTCAATCTATCTATATCTTCTTCTAGGGTAGCTTTCTTAAGCCCTACTTCTATCTATCTATATCTTCTTCTAGGGTAGTTTTCTTAAGCCCTACTTCTATCTATCTATATCTTCTTCTAGGTAGCTTTCTTAAGCCCTACTTCTATCTATCTATATCTTCTTCTAGGTAGCTTTCTTAAGACCTACTTCTATCTATCTATATCTTCTTCTAGGGTAGTTTTCTTAAGCCCTACTTCTATCTATCTATATCTTCTTCTAGGGTAGCTTTCTTAAGCCCTACTTCTATCTATCTATATCTTCTTCTAGGTAGTTTTCTAAGCCCTACTTCTATCTATCTATATCTTCTTCTAGGTAGTTTTCTTAAGCCCTACTTCTATCTATCTATATCTTCTTCTAGGGTAGTTTTCTTAAGCCCTATTTCTATCTATCTATATCTTCTTCTAGGGTAGCTTTCTTAAGCCCTGCTTCTATCTATCTATATCTTCTTCTAGGGTAGCTTTCTTAAGCCCTACTTCTATCTATCTATATCTTCTTCTAGGGTAGCTTTCTTAAGCCCTACTTCTATCTATCTATATCTTCTTCTAGGGTAGTTTTCTTAAGCCCTGCTTCTATCTATCTATATCTTCTTCTAGGGTAGTTTTCTTAAGCCCTACTTCTATCTATCTATATCTTCTTCTAGGTAGCTTTCTTAAGCCCTACTTTATCTATCTATATCTTCTTCTAGGTAGCTTTCTTAAGCCCTACTTCATCTATCTATATCTTCTTCTAGGTAGCTTTCTTAAGCCCTACTTCTATCTATCTATATCTTCTTCTAGGGTAGCTTTCTTAAGACCTACTTCTATCTATCTATATCTTCTTCGTGTCCCGATTGACACAATTTTTTTTTTCTTCCGATCCAGAAGCACTAGAGCTTTTCAGCTCTTCGGCTCTGTGTCATGGACATCGTAACCCATCGGTTCGGTGCCACGAACACCGTAAATCTGGGGAATCTGTGACTTTTTCTGCCATCCGGCGGAATTGATCCCGCACACACAGAGGGATAGTCACTCGTAGTCCAACGCGCTACGAACACGCTGGGGAGACGGGCATTGACACAATAAGGCTTCCACAAAAGACGTCCACAGTTGCCGTTCTGCTGTCTTTCTATCAACCGTCTCCCACGTCAGGCCACACCCCTTGCACGAGTTCGAGAATTAGGCGTTAAGTGTGGACATGCCAGACAATGTCGTCTTCGTGGTAGAGAGAGAAAATATAGTAATCAACTTCTCATGGGTACGGTGAGCAAATGGACTTTAGGATGGCTGCTGAAGCGGAGAATAGAGCATGCATGGGAATGCCCAATGTGCCGTGACGTCGATCGCATAACATAACATAACATAACATAACTCCTTACACTCTCTCCACAGTTCTTCTTTATGTTTCTCCTACCTTAATCGCCTCTAACAACATGCCTTGTAGATCACAGTAGTACTGTTCTTTGCTTCCTTGCGGGCCCGCACCACACGACCGTAACACTGTTTAATTTATACATTCCTAGGTTTGTGAAGGTGACACTATTGAAGTGAAAGTTGCCAACATGCTTGATAACAGTGAGGGTACTACGATTCATTGGCACGGAATTCTTCAACAAGGCACTCAACATATGGACGGTACACCAATGGTTACTCAGTGTCCCATCTTGATGGGTTCACATTTTACCTACAGGTTGGAAATATTAAATGATAGAATCTTGAATTGAAATCAACATATACAGGTTCAGAAATAGTTGACAATGAGTAGAATCTTAGTAATATGTAGTGGTGTAGGTCTTAGTATATAGTGTAGCTAAAGTGGTGTGCAGTAGTGTGCGGCTTAGTAATATGTAGTGGTGGGGTTAGTAATTGTAGTGGTGAGGTCTTAGTAATATGTAGTGGTGTAGGTCTTAGTAATATGTAGTGTGCAGGCTTAGTAATATGTAGTGGTGCAGGTCTTAGTAATATGTAGTGGTGTAGGTCTTAGAAATATGTAGTGGTGCAGGTCTTAGTAATATGTAGTGGTGCAGGTTTAGTAATATGTAGTGGTGCAGGTCTTAGTAATATGTAGTGGTGTAGGTCTTAGTAATATGTAGTGTTGCAGGTCTTAGTAATATACAGTGGTGTAGGTCTTAGTAATATGGTGTGTAGGTCTTAGTATATGTAGTGGTGAGGCTTAGTAATATGTAGTGTGTCAGGTCTTAGTAATATGTAGTGGTGTAGGTCTTAGTAATATGTAGTGGTGCAGGTCTTAGTAATATGTAGTGGTGCAGGAGATTAGTAATATATAGTGGTGCAGGGCTTAGTAATATGTAGTGGTGCAGGGTTAGTAATATGTAGTGGTGCAGGGCTGTAATGTAGTTATAGTATAGTGGTCAGGTCTTAGTAATATGTAGTGGTGCAGGGTTAGTAATATGTAGTGGTGCAGGTCTTAGTAATATGTAGTGGTGCAGGTCTTAGAAATATGTAGTGGTGCATGGCTTAGTAATATACAGTGATGTAGGTCTTAGTAATATGTAGTGGTGCAGGTCTTAGTAATATGTAGTGGTGTAGGTCTTAGTAATATACAGTGATGTAGGTCTTAGTAATATGTAGTGGTACAGGTCTTAGTAATATGTAGTGGTGCAGGGTTAGTAATATGTAGTGGTGTAGATCTTAGTAATATGTAGTGGTGCACGTCTTAGAATATGTAGTGGTGCAGGGCTTAGTAATATGTAGTGGTGCAGGGCTTAGTAATATGTAGTGGTGCAGGGCTTAGAAATATGTAGTGGTGCAGGTCTTAGTAATATGTAGTGGTGCAGGTCTTAGTAATATGTAGTGGTGCAGGTCTTAGTAATATGTAGTGGTGCAGGTCTTAGAATATGTAGTGGTGCAGGTCTTAGTAATATGTAGTGGTGCAGGGCTTAGTAATATGTAGTGGTACAGGTCTTAGTAATATGTAGTGGTGCAGGGTTAGTAATATGTAGTGGTGCAGGTCTTAGTAATATGTAGTGGTGCAGGGTTAGTAATATGTAGTGGTGCAGGGTTAGTAATATGTAGTGGTGCAGGGCTTAGTAATATGTAGTGGTGCAAGGTTAGTAATATGTAGTGGTGCAGGGTTAGTAATATGTAGTGGTGCAGGGCTTAGTAATATGTAGTGGTGCAGGGTTAGTAATATGTAGTGGTGCTGGTCTTAGTAATATGTAGTGGTGCAGGTCTTAGTAATATGTAGTGGTGCAGGCCTTAGTAATATACAGTGATGTAGGTCTTAGTAATATGTAGTGGTGCAGGGCTTAGTAATAGGTAGTGGTGCAGGTCTTAGAAATATGTAGTGGTGCAGGGCTTAGTAATATGTAGTGGTGCAGGTCTTAGTAATATGTAGTGGTGTAGGTCTTAGTAATATGTAGTGGTACAGGTCTTAGTAATATGTAGTGGTGCAGGGCTTAGTAAAATGTAGTGGTGCAGGGCTTAGTAATATGTAGTGGTGCAGGTCTTAGAAATATGTAGTGGTGCAGGTCTTAGTAATATGTAGTGGTGCAGGGCTTAGTAATATGTAGTGGTACAGGTCTTAGTAATATGTAGTGGTGCAGGGTTAGTAATATGTAGTGGTGCAGGTCTTAGTAATATGTAGTGGTGCAGGGTTAGTAATATTAAATGGTGTAGGGCTTAGTAATATGTAGTGGTGCAGGGTTAGTAATATGTAGTGGTGTAGGTCTTAGTAATATGTAGTGGTGTAGGGCTTAGTAATATGTAGTGGTGTAGGTCTTAGTAATATGTAGTGGTGTAGGGCTTAGTAATATGTAGTGGTGCAGGGTTAGTAATATGTAGTGGTGCATGGCTTAGTAATATGTAGTGGTGCAGGTCTTAGTAATATGTAGTGGTGCAGGTCTTAGTAATATGTAGTGGTGCAGGTCTTAGTAATATGTAGTGGTGTAGGTCTTAGTAATATGTAGTGGTGCAGGTCTTAGTAATATGTAGTGGTGCAGGGCTTAGTAATATGTAGTGGTGCAGGGCTTAGTAATATGTAGTGGTGCAGGTCTTAGTAATATGTAGTGGTGCAGGGCTTAGTAATATGTAGTGGTACAGGTCTTAGTAATATGTAGTGGTGCAGGGTTAGTAATATGTAGTGGTGCAGGTCTTAGTAATATACAGTGATGTAGGTCTTAGTAATATGTAGTGGTGCAGGGCTTAGTAATATGTAGTGGTGCAGGGCTTAGTAATATGTAGATTGCATTGACTTGATTATATTTGACCATGCGTGGCATTAATTGATCATATGTGGCCATACTTGAGCATACTTGACAATCCATGACCACACAGGACCATTCTTGACCATGCTAACCATACATGACCATACTTGACCATACTCGACGATAATTGCCCACACTAGACCAAACGTGGCAATAATAACAGAAATATATTGTTAATGTGGTATGGTTCATTGAAGCAGTATAATTTCAAAATCGAATCAAACTGACTGATACTACAAATAACAATTAGAAAATTGAAGTTTTTTGAACATATGAAGAGACAGGCACATTTGAAGAACACCATTATGGAAGAAGGCATCACGGGAAAGATGAGAAAAGCATCACCCCCAAAGAAGATGCATTCAGGAAGTAACTGATTATTTTAACATGAAGATACGGGACATCTAGCCTATGAGAAAGAGATTGAGATTCTGAAGGACTGTTAGGGTGGAAAGGCTCTGCTCAGGACAAAGTTTTTGATGATGATGATTAATAAGCTTAGGAATGTAGTGTGTAGGGGTCGTAAGGTAACATATAAAACGATTTTCTATATTAAATCGACTCCGATCATCATAAGCAACATGATCAGATGGCTGTGGCCTGAATATCGTGAACTCCCATATGGTCAGTTCCATTGACCAAGCCAAAAATTATCTTTCTGCACACAGTACTCAATATACTACAGAAAAACTCTGATCCTGTACTTGGCGATCTAAATTACAACTACCTCTGAAGTCGGAGTAAGGCTTACCTGAATGGAAGTGAATTTGATGATAAGAAAAGTAAGCGTAAGAAAAGTAAGGGTTCACTCAACAATGAGTCAGATGTTCAAGTTTAGACACCATGACCACACATGAATTCACAGCTGATGAACAAGACAAAATTAATGATAGTTTTCACATTCCTTTCTCATTCTCATTCAGTGTTTTAAATAGCCCTTTCTTGCATACTTACTGATCTACACTCGTATTAACGAGCTCTAATCTAACGTCTCGTAAGACCAATAATCAATTACTCCAAGATACAAGACAAGAGGCAATGAATGACATACTCAAAAAGAGAAGATGGAAATGGCTCGGACATGTTATGAGAATGAGATAAGAAATGCCTGCAAGGGTAGCTCTCACTTGGACACCAGAAGGAAAGAGAAAGAAAGGCAGACCACGGACAACATGGAGGCGCATGATGGAAGAGGAACTGGACGCCGCATCTCTGACGTGGGGCTCTGCGCTGAAGGTTGCACGGGACAGGAGAGCATGGAAAGTCCTTTCTGAAGCCCCATGTGTCACTAGGCATGACGGGATTAAGTAAAAGTAAGTAAGTAATCTAACGGCTACTATTTGTTTCTAGGTTCCCTGCTGTGGACGTAGGTACCTACTTCTGGCACGGGCATGCTGGCACCCAAAGATCAGACGGTCTGGTAGGTGCGCTAGTAATACGCCAGTCTCCCAGTCGTGATCCACATAGCAGTCTGTACGACTATGATCTGTCTGAGCATGTGATTATTGTGAAGGATTGGTTGACAGTCGTTAGCACAAACAGACTTGCAGAACTAGTTCATATTCGAGAGAACTTACACATGGCTATTCTTATCAATGGTGGGTTAGAGTTTATAACTTATTGACTTACTTCAGTGTTTAATATGATAAAAGCTTTATCAACGGAAAGAAACTACAGGGTATTCAAGATAAAAAGTAGCCATATTGGCAAGTTTTGATTTGTCAATCGGGCTACTTTTATCTTGAACACCCTGTAGAAAATGTGAACAGTTTGAATATCTCAGTTCACTGCTAAAAACAGATTAAAATGGGATGAATGAAATTAAAAGAGCAAGCATGGACATACATAATATGAAGCAACTAAAAACAGTATGGAATAGAACTAGTATTATCGATATAAGGGAAGACTGCAGTAAAAGGTTGTATACTTTGCTTGATAAAGGCCTTTTGGTCGAAACGTTGCTTTGTGTTGTTATTGTTTTTGTATTTTGTAAAACTGCATTTCGTTGTTTTTACGTGTTTCGCCAGTAGAATTAGTAGGTAAACAAAGATCAGAATACTAAGAGCATGCATAATACCAGTGGCAACGTATGGGTGTGAAGCATGGACATTTAATAAGGCAGTGGGAAAACATATATGTGTTTTAAATAGAAGTATCAGAGAAGAGTCCTCTGTATATCATGGACAGAGAAGAGAACAAATATATCTACCCAGAAATAGCTCAAAATAAAAAAAACTGACTGATGCTACAAATAAGAATGAAAAAAATTGAGGTATGTTGGATATATAAAAAGACATGAAGGGCTGGAGAAGACCATCATGGAAGACCGTCAAAGAGAAGAAGAGGAATACCACGGTGAAGATGGATTCAGAATGTAGCTGATGGTTTGAACAAAACGGCTGCAGAGACGGGACATCTAGCCTATGGGAGAGAAATTCCGAAGGACTGTTGGGGTGGCAAAGTTCTGCTCAGGTCAAGCTATTTCGTGATGATTACTGGACTCAGACAAAGGTGCGTTTGGTCGAATTGATTAGTACGCTGGCTCCCATTCGGCTGACCCAGGTTCGATCCCCGGTAAGGTCAAGACGTTGTTTTCTGTAGGGGGCATAAAGAAAAATCATCACCTGAACAGTTTCGCAGTGACTGCACTAGCCATGCAGCCCTTAAATTCCGCAGGCTCCTGCCATACCCCCTCCCTTAGGGAATTCAGAATATCAGCATGGGCCACTGCTTGCCCGATTTTACACCAGCCACACCTGCAAGTCTCTCGGCGTGTTCATTTCCCTTTACACCTGCACGCTCTGGCCCAAAAATAAAACTGATTTTTGTCAGCCTTGACCTCTTCAGCGACTCCAACCATTATCTCTGAGCCTAGCCTGTTTCAATCTTTCTGAGCATACTCATTGAGTCACTGAGAAAACATGCATAGATAAAAGCAGATCCCAGCCAGAACATCACTTTAGTTACTACTATGGTTTTCATTGTGAGACTGCTTGTAGTCCCGGAAAAACCGCCACCGACTCCCCTCACAACATCCACCCTTCCTGAGCAGTGAAAGTCCACGAGCTCTGTACGTGTCGAATCAATGACCCATCTGTGTAATTTGTGTGTTGGTTCATCTATTCAGTGTGATTGTCTCCCTCACTCCCTCTCCCCCTCTCTCTCTCTCTCTCTTTCTCTCTCTCTTTCTCTCTTGTATATGAAGATAACTAGTATCATTGGTAAGTTGGGCAATGTCTACCTATGCATGTAAAGATTAAATCCGGCAAACTTTGCGGATGAGGCCACTAGCTGGTTCCATAGTTAGAAAAGTGGAACACAGCAGAGCGATGTGAACCGCATAGAGCACGACAAGGCACGTAGAAAGCCCTGGTCATCCACTTCATCTAGTACTATCTCCAGTTGTCTGGACTTGTCTTTTCCCTGGATACAGATAGTCCTGGACTAGAGAGGGAGGTTGACGAATTGCGCAAGTTTTCCTCACTTTAATACAAATACAGCGCAAGCTATAGTTTCAGACAACTACACACCTTGATCATGTATGCCCCACATGTGGTAGGGGATTGCGTTCTAGGATTGAACTCTACATTTCAACACACCAGAGAGGTGCAGCAGTACACGTCTGAGGATGTTGTTATCATCGCTTGCGATGAACAGCTATTATTATTTTTAAGTGTTTTAAAGCATTAGCTAGTACGTGTGCATTGGTTATTGTGTTTCAGTGATAAAATTCTTTTTAACTATCTTCTTTCCAGGACTGGGTCAGTTTCAGGAATTCTCTAACGATGCCAGCAATATGACCTACTTCACTCCAAGAGCCAGTTTCACAGTACAGCCAGGTTTGAGATACAGGTTCAGGGTCATCAACTCTGGAACATTGAACTGTCCACTTGAGGTAATCATTAGCTTTTTCAGAATGTGTAGGTCACTAGGGCTAAGTGACCAGGCTGTTTGGCTTGAAGTCTGAAGATCGTTGGTTCGAATCCGGTCCGCGTCATTCGGTTCATAGAGCATTTTCCTGTTCATAGCGCAAATTTTGTAGAGAAAATTCAATGAAAATAAAAAACCGTGTTCGGGTCTGATCTGGACTGACAATTTTGCAGATCTACTACAAAAAAATGTGTTGGTGCCTAGAGAAGATACTTTTGGAGGGAATGGTGCCTGGAAGAGTAATGAGAGGAAGACCTAGAAGATGATGGGTGCAAGATGTCATTGACGATCTGAGAATGACTGCTACTGATGTCGGTCATCTTGCACAGAACAGAGTTTCTCAGACTGCTGTCATGGGAGCCACGTTCCGGAAGGGTCAATCTACTTGATGATGATGATGAATAAAAAAAATCTTCTATGCGGAGATTGCAACTGGTGTATCTTATCAAGACAATGACATACTAAATATAACAATACTTTTCTATATGGCGTAATAATCAAGTTTTTAAACTGGTTTCAGTAAATAAAAATGTTGTGTTAAAGTGCCCTTATTCCATGTATGAATGTTCTGTAGCAAAATGTACAATCCGTTTGACTTGCCTTCTGATGACCGTTGGTTCAAATTCGGACAAAGTCAACCGATACACAATTGTAATTTTTCATGAGATCTTCTTCGATCGCTCCATATCGACCACTTATTAAATACTCTTTGTGATTTGTATGTGATCCGAGCCTAAGAGAGATTGTACGTTGTGCAAGTTATGCGCCTACAAGTATGCCATCACATCCGATTTCTGCGGCCCTTTTTATTTACTAGAGTAGCTTGTCTAATCCCCTACTTAGTTACCTCATACGACATGCTTGTAGTTTGCAGTCTTACTATTTATTGCCCCCTTTGAGAGTCCCGGCAACGCGCGGGCGAAGCCGATCCCTAATAATGTTGCTGTAGTTACGAAGTAGTTTTTATTTTCATCATTATTCTTATCAGATGACGTCCCACTTCTGCCGAGAGGGGCCTAACTATGTGGAGAGGGGCCTAACTATGTGGGAGAGGGCCTAACTATGTGGAGAGGGGCCTAATTATGTGGGTAAATCTCATTCAATGAAGTAAATTCTTGGTAGATAAACTCGGTTTTTAATACTATCTTTGTATTCTTCTATTTATTAACTCCTAGTATACGCATACAAAAACCAAGTTCTTACGCTCTTTTTGGTATAATATTTTCAATATATGGTCTTCCAGCAAAATATAGTATACGTTTTCATTTTAGGCATCACAGCGCTATTTGATATATCACAATGTGGAGAATTGAAAACTCTATTTAATTAATTTGAGTGTTGCATTTTACAAGCAATTATACACAAATAACATCACCAGGATCGTGATAATACTTTTGTTCAGTGGCGGCTCGTCATTAAGGGCCAGTGGGGCTAGACCCCACCAAAAATAATGTAAAACGTGTATTTATTATTTTATAAATTTAAATATAGCAACCCAAAACCGTGACCTATCTGGAAAAAATGTCTGGCACCACCAACAAAAATGATCACGAGCCGCCACTGATTTTGTTTATAGTTAATATTTTGATTTCTACGTGACTTGTCGGAAAATTAGTACTGCTAGAACGGTTTGCTATGTGGTTTGTCGTCTTGTGAGAGTTAATCATATTTTCTTAATTGCTTCCATTTCTTTTCATGATAACTTTAGTTGTCCATTGATAACCATACGATGAATGTCATTGCTTCTGATGGAAGTCCCGTGCAGCCACTTATGAGAAACTCGTTTGCGATACACGCTGGTGAGAGATTCGATTTTATCCTGACAGCGAAAAATGAATCCAACCAACGGTAAGTGTAATTCCAAAATCCTATTCTTTTTTTTTTGCAACATCAGTTATATGAGGCCTATCGTCATGACACTCTGGACATATCCGTAGGTGCTCCGATCTCCTCAACAAATCCAGCAGTGTCCAGTGGTCGAACACACAAGTTCGATGTTGATTAGTCAATCTCGTTACATCTTTGGTATGTCGTTCTTTTCGAACTGCGCCAATATTGACAACCATCTCTCTCAATCTGGTCAGCGAGTGGAATTCACAGCTCTGATACTCCTCTATTCGGAAAAACTCTCTCAATGCGTTAAGAATGTCATTTAGGATCATGAGTCTGATATTGTAGCCAAGCTACGCCCGTGTGGCGCCGAGACCCTCAAGGGAAGCAAAGAACAGTACCACTTCAACCTAAAATGCATGTCGTAGGAGGCGACTGATGTAGGCCCTAGGGATGCAACCCTAGTAAATAAAGAGCAACGTAAAAATCGGATGCACTGGCCTACTTGTAGGCGCGTAACTGGCACAACGTACAATCGCTCTTAGGCTCAGATCAATACAAATCACACAGAGTGATCAACAGATGTTCATTGTGGAAAGTTCGTCGAAGAAGAAGAAGAATATGTGTTACAGAAAATAAATCATCGATTTACCACTGACAGAGAAGACACCAAATCGATCTACCCAGGAAACAAAACATTTTTAAATTTAATGATGATGCAAATAAGCATGAGAGAAAATGTAGATATTTTTGGATATATAAAAAGACACGAAGGTTTGGAAAAGAAAAAAAAGTGGAGGAGGCATCTGACATCTTGCACCTATTTTCTCCTTGGTCATCCTCTTCCTCGTCTTTCCAGTATAATGTTATCCAAAATAATCTTTTAAACTGATTGGCTCCCATGAGCCGCTGGGAGCACCAATATGTATTTCATTTGATCTATTGTAAAGAAAATTCATTTACCTACAAAATGGTATATCACTCATAGCAATCGGTTAATAATTAAGGAAACTGCAACTGAATTTGTACATACACCTGTAATGGGGAAAATAGGACATAAATTCAATTTAGCCTAAACCCGTTTTTTTCAATTCGGTAACCAATCAGTTAAAGAGAATCACGTCGCTGTAAATGTCTAACATATTCCATTTTTTTCATGTCTATCAAAACCTTCTATTCATTTTTAAGCTGTCGCAAAACAATACGCATATGTGTTTTTTTTCTCTGTCCATTGTATTCTAATTACTCTTCTATAGGACTTGCATTCAAAAAACATTGATTTCTTTTCAACTGTTTAATTACATTCTTCTTCTTTCATAATTGAGTTTCTCTCTATTTTTATGATCAATAAATAGACAGTAAGTTAAAAAAAAAAGTAAAGGAACCCTTTCATACCTTGTGGTATAGGGCAATACAGTGTTAGGCCTGTATTTTTCAGTGACCGTCGGCATGTGATGTGGTAAGCATCACGCCAGCCGCCTTTACTTTTCCAGAGCATGTCTGGTACCCAGTTGAGGCTGAGTCGACCTGAGAGCCGGGAAAAATTCCACGCCCACTGTCAGCCTTGAGAAGCGAGTTCACTAACAACTACGCTACCGCGGCTCTCAATAAATAGACAGTATGCAAGTATAATGGCTTCTGAAAAAAAACAAATTACCAAACACAGGATTATGGTTTGGACACCTGACAAGAATGCCTTGGTATCGTCTACCACAGAGAGCCACACAGAAAAAGTATAACGAGTACGGAGCAAGAGGAAGACCACGCAAAAGATAGAGCGACGGCATCAACAAAAGCCTTAAGATAACGAATAACAGCTTACAAAGTGCCTTAAAACAAGCACACACCAAATCACTACATCCCCACCACCCCTTCGCCAACACTTCTATAAAGAAGTAAATAGTGAAAGAGAAGAAGAATGATTTAAACCACAAATCCTTATTTCATATGGCACCCATTCCCTAGCCCTTCAATACGAACGTTTTTAAGATCACAACCAGAAAGCTCTCCCAAAAAGGAGCTTTACTGAGGAGTGTCTTACATAAACGAGTTGTTTGTTTAATACAGAATAATCAGGTCAGATCGATCAAACAGTGTTTGCACAAAAACATACGATAAGCTTATCGTGCTTGTATATTTAAGACTAATTTTTGGTCTCTGTTTTAATACCTCCATTTTTTTTAGAAATTACTGGATTCGACTCCGAGGCCTGAATAGCTGCACAACCTATAATGTCACACAGGCCGCAGTCTTAAAGTATGCAGGGGCCACTGGAGACCTTCCACTAGAACCACTTACCTGGGAAGATAAAGTTAGTCAATTGAATATATACAGCCTGAATTAGTAATCTTAGTTACTTAAGCTATTGACTCCGTAATTTCTTTTACCACCAGGCGCATTTATGTTACAATTTATACTTGAATTCGCCAGTATATTGGCTTTGCGTAAGCTTATAAAATACCGCGAGACAGTACATTGGCTCAGCAAGACGAATGGGTTAAAGACTGAATGAATATTTAACAAAGTCAAGATAAAAATGCTAACAAAAATGGCAAGAATCATTAACAAATGGGGAGAACACATGATACATCAGACGCACTCGAGAACTTTGCATAACCTGAATGTTAAAAAGACATAAAAGGAACAAAATAAAGAAGAAGTATTTATCAAATGTAATAAGAATTGTTTAAAAAAAAAAAAAAGAACAATTATTAACAATAAAGGTAGAAGTTACATTTGAAGTCGGCGAAGGATTGGCCGCATTGCAAGGGAAACTAGTCATTTTGTAAAAATGTCTTCACGCAGAAAATCAGTCCGAAGTGCAATACCAGGTAACGCCCTAATTCACAGCGGGCGAGCGCAGAAGACGAAGAAGAAGAAGAAGGGGCAAAAACATTAACAAGAGCAAGATAGAATACTAACAAACTGAAGAAAAAAATATGAACAGATATAAAATGATGATTTACCAAGTTTAGGAATAAACAGTGGGGAGCATTGACATTTAATAAGTCAGTGGGGAAAACATATATGTGCCAACAGTATATTTTAGAGTATTATATATATATATCAAACTATATACTATTTATATACACATTTGTATTACTAATCCTTTCGTCCACTTGAAATATTGTCTATATATTCAAGATTGTCCCTTATATAAACTTCACTGTCCTTTCTTAGCTCACACAGAGATCCGTGTTGTTTTCTGTATTTAGATCTTATATGGCCTTTTTCGTCTTTACAGAAGATCAATTTGCAAGAGTTTTACTGTGACAACTTCTGAGTTTTCGCTTTTCTCTCTTGTCTTTCTGCTCATACATAGGTCTCTTCTCAAAAGACTCTTTACGCAATTTCGCTTTCCATACAACTCTGTCATAAGCTAGTTTTTCCCATGTGCTGTGACCTATAGAAAAGTTCCTCACTGAGCAGACATCTTTGCATCTTAGCAGTGGTCTGCCCTGGTGCCTATTCCCTTCCGAAAGTTCACAGAACATTTGTTTATCATATGCCTTTGTCTACATGTAGGTCTATGTTCTAGTTTATTTAGTGTGTATTTTGTTTTTGTCCTTGATAAAGATCCATAATCGAAACGTCGGATTATCGTTAGTTTTATACTTAATTAAACATTTTTGCTGACTTATGTTATACTATACACACGTGTCTTTGTCCTTAAACGCCAGTTTACTTAGTATCACCGCAGCCTACCCACGGTTGTTTCCAGATCTGGTCTGGTCTGGCTACCTCAGATTTGTAAATGTCTGTACATTGCTTCACAAGGCCAGTGAGTTTGCCCAGAGTCAACTATAAACTACTGGGCCTTTGGCTCAGGTAAATTGTGAAATCAGACCAATACACCACGTGACCTCGCATTCCAATATAGGTTTATATAGACGAATTCATTTTAAAATCAACACAAAATGCTAACTCGAAGTTATATTATCCAACAAGTTAAGTTTAACAATAAGGAATATCAATATTATAAATATTTTCACAAAAAAACGTGCAGTATTCTATCAAACATCTGTATTTTCCAGATCCCTTTTCTTATCTAGGTCAGGAATACCCGGCCAGTTGTCTGGCCTGTGCTAGAGCACAACTTGTTGCATAATATTACTTTGAGTTAGCATTTTGTGTTGGTTTTAAAATGAATTCGTCTATATACATCAATACTGGAATGCGAGGTCACGTGGTGTAGTTGGGGTCTGATTTCCACAATTCTTACCTGAGCCCGAAGGCCCAGTAGTTTATAGTTGGCTCTGGCTAGAGCCTGGCTGTGGTTTGCCTCAGTAGATCATATTTGAGGCAGGCTTGAAGCATGAATAGTTGCTGGTGGTGCGATAGGCAGAAAGTGTAGAGCCTGGCTGTGGTTTGCCTCAGTAGATCATATTTGAGGCAGGCTTGAAGCATGAATAGTTGCTGGTGGTGCGATAGGCAGAAAGTGTAGAGCCTGGCTGTGGTTTGCCTCAGTAGATCATATTTGAGGCAGGCTTGAAGCATGAATAGTTGCTGGTGGTGCGATAGGCAGAAAGTGTACGCCACTAAAGTGGTTACGGGTATGGAACGAGTGTTAAATAAACTGTCTATTGTCTATTTCCAGGTGGAAGATGTAGTTGGCTGTCCACTCTTGCCGTTAAGCGTAGAGATGTGAGCTTTAATTTGCGTTCTAGGGCTAGATGAGTTGCCCTTGTTGTGTTACATCCGTGTTTGTGTAGTGTGGTCTTGATATTGTCTATCTATCTTTTTCTTGCTCGTCCCTTAGCTCTAGTACCCGATCTCTTTTTATTATATGCTGTTATTCGTGGTTGGTTGTATTTCATTCTCATTAAATGTCCAAACCACTGCATTTGTTGTCTTTCGATGTATTCGGTGCATGAAGATATGCCCAATCTGCTACTGATGTCCTCATTTCGTAGTCTGTCTTTCCTGGTGACTCCCACTGCCTATATAAATTGCCAACATTTTTTAACGAAAATCTTCAATTTACTATCAAATCGTATACATCTTATATTTTCAGCCAACATATGCTAGCTCTGAATACAACATAACTGATGTACCAATCGTTGAACAATTGGTCTCTCTGGCTGAAGTTGACGACATTGTTCTGGCTAAACCTGATAGGAAGATATTCTTGGATGTTGATATGGTCAAAATCCAAAACCTCGTAGCATATAACCCACCATTATATACTGTTGAATCAAGCGCCCTGTTTGAATCGCCCCAGATCAATTATATCACATCATTTCTTCCACCAGCGCCACCATTGACACAGCTGCAAGATTTGCCTGAGGTAAATAGTTGTCACTTTACAGAAATTAATGTTTAAAATGTGTAACGGCAAAAGATTGGCTTTCATCATATGGCTAATATGTTGTACCAGTTTCCAATATATGGCTAATATGTTGTGCTAGTTTTCATCATATGGCTAATATGTTGTGCTAGTTTTCATCATATGGCTAATATGTTGTACCAGGCTTTCAATATATGGCTAATATGTTGTACCAGTTTCCAATATATGGCTAATATGATGTACCAGTTTCCAATATATGGCTAATATGTTGTACCAGTTTTCATCATATGGCTAATATGTTGTACCAGTTTCCAATATATGGCTAATATGTTGTACTAGTTTCCAATATATGGCTAATATGTTGTACCAGTTTCCAATATATGGCTAATATGTTGTACCAGTTTCCAATATATGGCTAATATGATGTACCAGTTTCCAATATATGGCTAATATGTTGTACCAGTTTCCAATATATGGCTAATATGTTGTACCAGTTTCCAATATATGGCTAATATGTTGTACCAGTTTCCAATATATGGCTAATATGTTGTACCAGTTTCCAATATATGGCTAATATGTTGTACCAGTTTCCAATATATGGCTAATATGATGTACCAGTTTCCAATATATGGCTAATATGTTGTACCAGTTTCCAATATATGGCTAATATGTTGTACCAGTTTCCAATATATGGCTAATATGATGTACCAGTTTCCAATATATGGCTAATATGTTGTGCTAGGTTTCATCATATGGCTAATATGTTGTACTGTGTTTCAACATATCGCTAATATGTTGTACCAGGCTTTCAACATATGGCTAATATGCGGTAACAGGTTTCAACACATGACTAATATGTTGTACCGGGTTTCAACATACGGATTGTTCTATCTCTACACCAATAGCACGTTCGTACTAAGAATACGGCACAAATAACGAGCTTCATAAGTCCAGCAACAAATAGAGTGATTCCTGAAAAATAAATTTACTAATGAACTGAACAACGAGGTCCGCTTTGAACACAAGACATTCAGAACGGAAGGCACATTGATTGACCACATCGCTACCGAGACAGCTGCTCTAGAAATAATGTCAAGTTAAACACGTAAATTAACCCCTGGAAGATGAGCATCAATAATAGTACGCTGAGCAATAGACACGGCATGAGCAAAATTCATTTTAAAAATATTAATATAATATTCTTACAAATTGTTCACAGCCTCAAAAACTACATCGCGAACCCTCGCAGGTGCTACGGAATCTGTGCACCGCAGTTGCGATAAAGAGATTTGACTACACCTGGTTATTCATGAAAGTGCAATGATGATAGCCCTATCAATCAATGAATCGATCTATACCACTATAGTGGCGAATGGCGTGATTAATCAAGATTTGTACACCACTGAAATAGTTAATGGTATTGACAGAGTTAATTAGACTTATTTTTGTTAGTTAATTGCATATCCTTTACATGACTTTTACTGTGAATCAATCCCAGCTTTTTAACGCTGTTTGTGATTTTTCTAGACAGTATTACGTTTAGTAGTTTGTCGTTGCTTTCTGAACGGGTGGTACCATCGTCCTTTGTAAAATCCACCTGAAACAATTTGTGACTAAACTGTCCGCAGCGTGATTCGAACTCAGAACGTCGGGGTTAATAGACCGAGTCACTATCCTCTAAGCCACAGACGCCACCATATGACTTATACTTGGCAACATTAACATGATCTACTGTTGTTTCTTAATTTTTGTCCAATTCATCAGCCATCCTTTTCAACTTCTCTCACGATTATTCTCTTCAGAGCACCTTCTGTAACGCTGAAACAGTACAGATGGATTGCCAGCAAGACTGGTGTGCCTGTGTGCATCTCTATAAAATTGATCTGGGCGCCCTGGTTGAGTTGATCATACTTGATGATGATGCTTACCATCCGATGCACCTGCACGGATACAAATTTAGAGTTGTGGGTAACGGGAAGGTGAGTCCCACGATTGATGTTAAGAGATATATCACAGATAGTATGCTAGTATCAAATTCAAGACATTCTTAATTTGAATTATGTTTTAATTTTATTAAGTATTCTGTGTATATTTGTTATCTTGATAAAGACATATGGTCGAAACGTTGAGTACTGTTTATATACATATTTAATCATTAATTTGTCATTACTTATGAATACTGTATATACCTGTCTTTGTTCAATCGCCCTATCACAGATAATAATCTTCTCTTCCTATTTCTTCTTCTTTTGTCGTCACACTGTTACCGGGTTGTTGCATGCTGTTGTGGTTTTCTGTTTTTCTTTTGCACTGCTCTATGGGCTTGGGTAACATGTATTATTAGCTTTTCGATAGGATTCTGCTAAATCATCTACCCATCTTTTTCGTGGTCTTCCTCTCGCCTTCTTTTTTGATGTTCTGTTGTAGAAGACTCTGTATACGGTGAGATTTGATTGGACTGTTATTAAGGGGCAGATCCACTTCATTCTTTGTTTCTCAATGTATAGTATACATGGGGACAAAATATAAGAAGAAAAATATCACGTCTCCTGATTGAGAAAGGAAAAGATAAAGAAAGAGAGGATGGAGAAAAAGTACAAGAATAAAATAACAAGAAAAAGAAGTAGAAAAATAAGAAAAATAAATGAAAAAAAACATGGAAACTAACAGACACAGATTATAAAAAGACTTAGTGATGAGCTGAAAGGCAAGAGAGACAAGCGCAAACTCAAAAGTTGTCAAATTCACTTGCCAATTGAACGTATGCAAAGATGAAAGTGGTGGAGAATATCATTAATGCCTTTGAATGCAACTGCTACAGAAGAATACTTAGAATATCATGGACAGAGAAAAGAACAAATGCTTCTGTTCTGCAACAGTTTGATATTAATGAAAGTTGGCTATTAAAGAGCTTAACATCAAGGAAAATTAAATATTTCGGACACATCAAACGACATGAGTGTCTAGAGAAGATCATTTTGGAGGAATGATGTCTAGAAGAAGAATGAGAGGAAAACATAGAAGACGATGGGTGCAAGATGTGATTGACGATCTGAGAATGACTGCTGCTGACGCCGATCAACTTGCACAGAACAGAGAGTTTTCAGGACTGTTGTCATGGAGCCACCAAGTTCCGGGACAAGCTACTTGATGATAATGATGAAAGACGAAAAAGGCCAAATACACCCAGGAAACCATCCGAGTACCTTTGAAACGACAGGCGTACACTTTACCTCCACATCATATGTTTCTTTAAACTGTTTTTAAAGTACTTGAAAGTGCAAAGTAAATACAATACAAATACAATAAGTAATTACATTCTTCGTGTCTGTATTATCTCTCACTTATGTTGTTTAGTTGGAAGACGGTACACCGCTGGAGGAGCTAAAGGAGATGGACTTCAAGGGACTGCTGAACAGAACAACTGGTAGAGCACCTATCAAAGACACAGTTGCTGCTCCAATTGGAGGATACAACATCTTGAGATTTCGGGCCAATAATCCAGGTACAGTAATAATAATAATAATTCCTCTCGTACCGTTATACGTTACATAGGGCCTGCAAGTAATTTATCCATACCGCTCTATCCTGGGCAACTCGCTCAATCTCCTCCATGGAACTGAGACCGATATTTCTTGCCTCTCTCAGCAAAGTTCGCTTCAGGATCTCCTTAGGTCGACCTCTCTTTCTTGAACCCTTTGCATCCCACTTCAATGCCTGCTTTGATATTCTTTTATCATTTCTCCTCAAGGTGTGCCCAACATATCTCCATCTTCTCTTTCTTATAACAGTTGTCACTAGTGGTTGACCAGACATGTCTGTGATTTTATCACTTCTCCTGAATTCGTTCCATTTTATATTCATTATTTACATTATTTACATTATATTCATTATTTGTACAGTAAGCCTACCTTTATTTCGTATTCTTCCATTTTTTAAACTTTAAAATTTGTGAAAGATATTTATGCGTTTGTACCGAAGATTAGCGTCATTTTTCTATGATTAACATACAAAAGACAGAAGTCTGACTATGAGCAGAGAACATAAAGATATCAACATACAAAAGACAGAAGTCTGACTATGAGCAGAGAACATAAAGATATCAACATACAAAAGACAGAAGTCATGACTATAAGCAGAGAACATAAAGATATGAACATACAAATAAACGACCAAACGCTAAAGCAGGTGAGAGAATTCAAATACCTTGAAAGTATCTTCACATCTGATAGTAGACTGGACAGAGAGATCGAAACTAGAATCCAGCAAGCCAACAACTTTACATACCAACTTACCCCAGTCTTGAAACACCCAGCAATTCCAGTAGAGACTAAAAGACAGATTATAAATGCAATTTTCATACCAACACTGTGCTAGCAGGCCAAACATGGACACTGACAACAGAACAAAAAAGAAAAGTAACAACATGTGAAATGAGATGCTTGAGGAAAGCTGTAAATAAAACAAGAAAAGACCATATAAGAACTGGAGATATTAGAAGAACAGTCGGAACAACACCTGTTGATAGATTCATTGTAAAAAAGAGACTCAAATGGTTTGGCCACCCGGTGAGAATGAGCCCGAATACACCAGTTATAAGAGCGTACAACCCGAAAGTGAGATCATCAAAGAAAGGGCAGACCAAGAAAAAGATGGAATGATGGAGTTACAGGCATCTCAAAACTCCCCACTACCCCAGCATATCAAGCGACCGAGCGTCCATTATCTCGGAAACCGATCATCAGTTAAACCTGCTATCCTAACAGAAAAAAGAGAAGGACAAAAGAAGAAAGGGAAGACGACTGAAGATTGATTACCACAGTAACCTAGTTTAAAGGGTTTTTAAAGCCGAAAGATTGACTTAATTGCACCGGGTTTTATCCCCATCTGGCTTGGTCCCTCTCTGCAGAAATATTTGCACAAAGCGCAAACTCCGTAACTCCAGCAACAATCTTAGGGTTTGTGGAAGAAGCTGCATTCGTGAACAGAATGGCGCGGTCCGTATTTGAACCCACGACCTTCGAATCACAAGGCAAAGGGCTTAACCACTTAGCCACAGAGACTCCCGCAGTAGCCTAGTTGTTAGTGAACTCGTTTCTTAAGCAATTGGCCCGGGTTTAATTTCACAGTGGGTGTGGACATTTTCCCGACCTAACGGCTCTTAGGTCAACCCAGCATCAATTTGGTACTAGGTAAACCATTAGTCATTGTCATCCACAAACGTTTTTGTAAGGAGGGACAAAATGAAAAGTAAAAAATTTAGTTGGTATTTTAGTACGCTGTAATGGAGAAAAATATACTTATTCTCTGTGGCAACATATGGATGTGAATCGTGGACCATAACACCAATCTTTGAAGAACAGAATTGAAGCTTTGTAACAAGATGTTACAGAAAAGTTCTTAGAACATCCTGGACAGAGAAAGAAAAAACAAAGACATCCTACAAGACATCCATATTGAGAAGCATTGGCTCATAAAAAATATCATGTCCCAGAAGGTTACATTTTTGGCCACCTTAAAAGTCACAGTGGTTTGGAGAGAAAGGTAATGGAAGGCATGGTTCCTTAAGTACGAGACAGGGGAAGACCAAGACGAAGGTGACAGCAAGACATTAAAAAAACATTGAATATGACGCTGGAGAGGGCAGGAGAACTTGCTATAAGCAGAGAGTTTTTCGGGAGGGTTGGGATGAAAGCGACGTTTTACAATGGACATGCTACTTCTTGAGACTAGAGAAAACCAGATTCTCATCAAGAATCCATTGTCATATGGTAGCTTTTACCCTCTTGAATTAACGTATGGAAGCCCATATTTGAAGTCTGAAAATTGAAGAGGGAACTCTAACCAAGTTTCAAATAGACATTGCTAAAAATAAAGCATTAGTCAAATGTGACAACGCATTTTTGTTTCAAATATACAAGAAGACTGTCTTTATAAGTAAAACACATCATCATCAAATAGCTTGTCCTGAGCAAAACTTTGCCACCCCAACAGTCCTCCGGAATTTCTCTCTCCTATAGGCCAGATGTCCTGCCTCTGCAGCCGTCATGTTCAAGCCATCAGTTACATCCTGAATCCACCTTCTCAGTAAAATTAAAACTACCTCACTCATATTTCGATACTTCGTATTCAATAAGTCGTTCTCCCAAGTTGTGAATTCCAGTCGCTGAACAGATTGAGGGACATTGCTGTCAATATTAGTATAGCTAGTAAAGAACGACATACTAAATATGTAAACAGATTGATTAATCAACGTCGAACTGGGGTGTTAGGACGTTGGATGCTGCTGGATGTGTTGAGGAGGAGATCAGAGCACCTATGGACATGTCCGGAGTGTTATAAGGATTGTCCTCATACAATTGATAACTGATAACTAACTTATCCTCAGTGTTGTATTGTATGAGGGTCCGAACTCTCATACAGAGAAAATCTGCAGTAAACTGGAAGACAAACACTGGATATGATTATGAAAAGGACTGCCTCAAAGACTTAAGCAAAACAGATCAGGTGATTATATCTCGCCTAGCTACCGTACCTTGCAGACTCAACAAACACTTATATAGACTAGGAATTAGTCAAACAGCTTTCTGTCAGTGTCAGCCGGAAGAACAAACACTGGAGCATGTCCTGCAAGACTGTCCTCTCCTGTGTGAACTGAGAAGCAACATATGGCTACAATCAATCGACCTAAAAACTAAGCTTTGGGGAAATTTGACAGACCTGAAGCTGAAACTTTAAGAAATGGACAGGTTATAGTCTGGCAGTGTGCAACACAAAGGCGAAAGACAGAGGATGCTGGAGATTTATTGCAGCCAACCTTCGATGTGGAGACGGCACCTGATGATGATGATGATGAAGCTGAATGACCAGTTTGTGTTACACAGTAAACTAGTGCTCGACCAGAGATTGCTGAAGACGAAGTATTAAGCCAATTAATGACAGCGGGTGTTACAAGGATAGGTTGCTGTGAGAGATGGGAATAATAAAATTAATGACAGCGGGTGTTACAAGGATAGGTTGCTGTGAGAGATGGGAACAATACAATTAATGACAGTGGGTGTTACAAGGATATGTTGCTGTGAGAGATGGGAACAATAAAATAGGTTCCGTTTGAGAGGCATGAGTTAAGTAAATTAAAGAATTACGAGAATATTAACCCATTCACCATTCTGAGCCGATATCCCGGCTCGCAGTATTTTATAAGATGACACAACGCCGGTATACATGTTAATTCAACAGACATTCCACAATAAATGCGTCCGGAGGTAAAGAAAATGACGGAGTGTAAGAGTTTAAACAATAACTAAAAGTATGTTCAAATTTTCACATTTCTTTTCTTTGTCCAGGTTTCTGGCTCTTTCACTGCCATCTTGAGTTTCATGCTGAAACAGGTATGCTTTTGATTTTCCAAGTTGGCAACTCAACTCAACTTCCGCCTCGACCAAAGAACTTTCCAGTTTGTGGAAGCTTTGATTTTACTGGATACGAGGATATAACACCACTAGGAGGTCAAATGAATACTTGCAGTAACAATTATAATTCTGGTGACCGTGCAAATTACACGTGTAATTGTAATTTTTCTTCTCATGCTAGCAACGTTGCTGTCAGTGTAAAACCTGTAAATATTTTACTGACAATTCTTACCCTGATAGCAGCATTAAAAATCTTAGTTTAAATGTTATATACATATATAAACTACCTATAAGAGATCAAATATATATATATATCCGGAATGAACTCAAAATCAAAGAAAACTGGCTGATGCTACAAATAAGAAAGAGAAAATTGAGGTATTTTGGAAAATATAAAAAGACATGAAGGGCTGGAGAAGACCATCATAGAAGGAAGCATACCGGCAAAGAGAAGAAGAGTAAGACAGTGGAGAAGATGTGTTCAGATTGTAACTGGTGGTTTGAACATGACGGCTGCAGAGTCGGGATATCTGCCCTATGAAGAGAGAAATTCGGAGGACTGTTGGGGTGGCAAAGTTCTGCTCTGGACAAGCTATTTGATGATGATGATGATGATATACTACCTTCTCGTGTTGTACTTAACCTGTCATCTACCAACGCTTGGTATATTTTGCAGAATATTTTTAGGATTTATTATTAACTAATGACTTCATACTTACTGGGAACAATATTAGTTCTCAACTTCACCAAGAAACAACACATTAAATAATTCGGCCACATAAGCTGATTACCAAAAGACATTACGTCTTAAAGATCAATGTTACTCCGATACAGTGGAAATAAAGCAAAAGGCCGTCAACGCAAAAGATGGACCTAAAAACAGATTTGCAGAACAACATTATTTACGAATCGACTTTATATTTATGGGGATCGTGTTCATAGTTTTATCGGAGACGGACGATAAAACGCAGACCATGTGTTTCGTCCGAGTGGTTACCAGGGACCAAACTGTCGTGTAAAGAATAGAACCACTGTTACCTGCCATGCATGTCGCAAGAGGCCACTAAGGATGTTGGACGTGGGGCTAGCTACCCCACACCGTAAAAACGCTAGATGGCTACAGAACGGAGAGCGAATCGAGTAAACGCTGGCTGAAACCGGACACATCGCCGAAGGATAAGCACCAGAGCTCCAAAATGGTGCTGAAGATGTGACGTAAAACACACCAATGCTAAGTCTGCATGAATCAGATTTCCCCATGAATAGAATTTATGGGGAGATATGGTACATCGATCTGAACGGTGATCGCGAGAGAGAGACCATGTACAACTTGATCTCGTAAAGAAGCATTGGCAGTTGCAAATCAATTAGAATATGCTGGAATATATCAGTTAGTTCCAAGAAGAAGTTATACAAAGATTGGTACTATCACCTAATCTGGTCTAACTGTAAAGTGAACAGACATCATTGTAATGTCATCACGATTATCTAATAGCTTGTCCTGAACAGAATATTGTCACTCTACCAATCTTTCAGGATTTCTCTATACGCCCCTGCAGCAGTTATGTTCTTAAATCATCAGTCGCATCCTCAATGCACCTTCTCGGTGGTCTTCTTCTTCTTCTTCTCTTTGCCGGATGCCTCCTTCCATAATGCTCTTCTCTAACCCTTAGTGTCTTTTTAGATGTCCTAAATACTTTAATTTTCTCTCATTTTTATTTGTAGCATCAGCGAGTTTTCTTTGATTTTGAGTTCCACAACATATTTACGTTAAATACTTTTGTAATTCAACGATTTATTAACATTCTTCTGTAAATATAAAACATCTGATCAAAGTACATTTTTATGTTTATTTGTTTCTTTATTATCCAAGATTATTGTTTATTGTCAGTTTAACCCATTCGTCCTTCCGAGCCAATATACCGACTCGAAGTATTTTTTTTAAATGACGCAAAGTTTGTCTACTGGCTAATTCAATATACATTCCAATAAAAATGAGCCCAAAAAAATTAAAAATACAATTACGAAGTGATAGTTAAATAACGTTTGTACACTAACGAAAAATATAAGCAAGTTTAAACTTTGGAAATGTTTGAAAAAGATGTGGAAATCTGTCCTGTCGCATTGTCGTGTAACCGAAAGATACGAGTATATATATATATATGTGTGTGTGTGTGTGTGTGTGTCAGTACTTTGAATAAAATTTACAACAATACATATTTTGTTAATGTTTTATTGTGTAGTGTCCATTACTACTAGATACCAAACAAACGTCATCTAAACAGTTACTTTCTAGCCCTCTGTGTGTGCGGGTTCAATTTCGCGGGCAGGCAGAAAAGCCACAGGTTCCCCGGATTCACGGTATTCGTGGCACCGAACCGAAGGGTTACGATGCCCATGGCATCGAGCCGAAGAGCTGAAAGCTCAAGGGTTTTGGATCGGGGGACAGTTACTTTAAAAATTGAATAATTTTCAGAAGGTAGTGTGTTTCAATTTGGACGGACTAGAGAAATCACCTTCATTTTTGTCCCTGGGCACGCAGGAGTCAGAGGTAATAAACGAGCTGAAAGATTGGCTGGTATGGCTACAATATCAGAGGGAACTGCCACGGATCGAAATGACACTCTTAACGAATTGAGAGTCTTTCCGAACAGAGTTTCAGGATTGTGAATCCCATTCGCTGACCAGATTGTAAGAGATAGGTGTCGATATTGGTGCAACCCCGAAAAGAACGACATAACAAATATGCAGAGATTGATTAATCAACATCGAACTGGCGTGATGGGCTGCTGCTGGATTTGTTGAGGTGCAGATCGGAGCACCTATGGAAGTGTCCGGTTATGATGATAATCCTCATATAATTAATAACTGATAACTGAATTTGGACGGAATAGCATAATGCATAAGCGTCCGCCTATCGACTCGGACATAAGAGGTGTACTCCACAGTCGACGTTAAAAACGTAAAGAGAGAATTGGATATCCTTTTTTTTTAAAAATGCTTTTTTGTCTCTCCGTGTAAAACTGAAATAACTGCGTACAGCGAGATTTAAACTCAAGAGATAGAACAGTTGCTTCCATTGAGCCACTATCCCCTAAGCCACCCCTTAAACATAATGACAGTAAATACTAATAACAACACAAATGATCACTAATGCTGGGGTAGAATGCTGGTAGAGATTCGCCGCAGTCAATTCTAGAATTCCTTGCATGTGATGATGACGATAACGATTTATTTATTGATTGTTTGATTTATTTATTGACTTATTGATTTATTGATAGGACCATCGTCTTTGCACTTATCTGAATAGCCTTGTGTGGTTTCAGCGATAGTGTACGCACTTCACAGCACCGGCGAAGATCCATTATGATGATGATCTTCTTCTTCTTTGCGTTCGTTCTTTACGACCAATTTTAATCACTCTTTGTGATATGTTTGATCTTTGCCAAGAACGTGTATACGTTACACATTGGTTTGGTAGGCCCCTAAACGCAAAGACTTCTACACGTTTAGGACACGTGCATCCGATTTCAGTCAAACCTCCTTAGTTGCCTTTTACGACATGCGTTGCAGGTAACAGTGGTTCTATTCTTTACACCTCAAATTTGGGCTGCGGTAACCACTCGGGCGTATGATGATGATGCTGATTATTATTATTATTATTTTTGATTTGTTGATTGATTGGTTGATTGATTGATTGATTGATTGATTGATTGATTGATTGATTGATTGATTGTGCCGTCATCATTACACTACGGTGAATAACCATATGGGCTCCGATCTCTTTCTTACACAGGTAGATCTCAGCTGCAGGGCATGAACTGCGTAGAACCGGCAACGATCCCCGATATAATTTCAAGGCTGTAAAGATATTTTGTAGTTTTTGTTTTTAATCTTGTTCTAAGGCAATCTAATATTAATCAGTCACGTAGTATATACGTTGTTCACATAACCCTCCCGCCAAAAAAGAAACGTATAGGTGGTGTTTTCCAGATCTCTAGCACACCTGTACTTATCTACAAGGAAGTTATATGATAATGTGTGGTTATCGTGTCAAGTGTCGGCCATTTTAATTTTTCATCTTTGAACGCTCAATATGGACCACGTGTTAACCACTCTACGTCATTTGTTTGTGAGCTGAACCTAAGAGTGATTGTACGTTGTGCCAGTTATGCGCCTACATGTAGACCAGCACATCCGACATCTGCAAGGCTTTTTATATACTGGGGTAGCTTTCCTAGATCCTAGATCAGTTGCCTCTTACGGCGACATACCTTGTAAGTCGCAGTGGTACTATTCTTTGCTTCCATTGCAGCCCCCAGGCACCACACGTAGGCTATTTTAATCTATAATTGCTTGAATAATTATATTTTCAAATATTGATTACTTTGAACAAATTTGAATTTCTTCTGCGTTCTCACTAGATTTGGGATTTCGGATCTCTAATAAAGGCAGCCGTCTGCCTCAGATTATCAACCACGCCATACAGTTTGTCTTGGATGCTGATGTAAATGGGCCACCTCTTTCTTCTAAGGTCTGCATACTGGGGCAGTTCTGTAGGATGTGTTCTGTTGTCATACTCGCAAGCCACAGGGGCACAGGTCGTTGGTGCCTATTTTGAATTTAGTGTACAGGTGGTGTTTCTCATTCTGTTGACCCGTTCGGAGGCGAAGTATGGCTATCTGGTCCCTTCTGGACAATTGGTAATATCCATCGTTCTTGTTGTGTTTTGAATGTTCTTTATCCCATTTTGCCTTGTAGTGCCCTTTGGAAATAGTTTTTGCTTCTTCATAACTAACCAGGTTGTCATCTTGAGCTATTCCTGCTCCCTCTTTAGCCAGTCTGTCAGCATCTTCATTCCCTTGATCTTGCAGTGTGAGGGTGAACAAATTTAATGAAAAACAGAGCGAAAGTTTACATTAAACTCAAAGAGGTCGATACCATGTCTCTGGAGACCCCCACTGGACGAATATGTTCCAAATATAAAGCATCACTCTTATGATGGAGGAACATAGCATGAATAAGTTGCAACCGCCTACAGGGCGGAATGATTTTCTTACATGGCTAAACCGTAGCTTCTGTTAACCATACGACTAGCGGACTCAGGTAAAGATTCTAGGAAATAAGACCACAACCATCGCGTGACCTCGCATTCCAGTATTGGTGTACATCATCAAGGTGCGTATCCTTTATAGGACGTTGTTCTCTTTGCAGCACAGCTGAAATTCACTCAGTCTCTAGTCAGTTCACCCACTTCGTGGTGTATGGTCATATTCATGGTTTAATTTATATCTTGTAGCCATCTTCCTCTTGTTCTGCCTCTGCGTCCTCTTATAGTTCTCTCCATATTGCTCTCTCCAGGACATCGTGACGCTTGATATGACCAAAGTATCTAATGTTTCTGTATAAAAAGTAAAAAAAAAAAAGTAAAGGAACCCTTTCATACCTCGTGGTATATAGGTCAATACAGTGTTAGGCCTGTATTTTCATTGACCGTCGGCACACGATGTGTGATGTGGTCAGCATCACGCCGGCTGCCTTTACTTTCCCAGAGCATGTCTGGTACCCAGTTGAGGCTAGGTCGACCTGAGAGAGGTCGCGGTCGGGAACAATTCCACGCGCATTGCGGGAGTTGAGCCCAGATCACCAGCCTTGAGAAGCGAGTTCACTAACTACGCTACAGCGGCTCTCAATGTTTCTGTATATTATAGTGTTTATTGTTGTATGTATAGTATTGTTTGTATATAGACGAATTCATTTTAAAATCAGTACAACATGCTAAATCAAGGTTATAATATGCAACAAGTTAAATTTAAGAATAAGGAATATCAGTATTATTAATATTTTCATCAATAAATAACCATAGATGCATAGAATTGAGTAAAATTGAAACTAAAAGCTTGCAGTGTTCTATCAAACATGTACAAAATCCAGCCCCCACACTCAAAACTAGGTCAGGGTTCCCCGGTTAGTTATATAGCCCAATTTAGAGTTGGGTTATGACTAAACAAGTTATGTAGACTAAATCTATTGACAGTACGGTGTAGAACCTAGAAAGAGAACTTATTCAGCTGTCAAAAAAGGCAGAAATTCACATGCAATGGATTCTGTCTCACTGTGGAGTTGAAGGCAATGATAATGACAATGTCTTTGCTAAGGAGGGCACTGCCAAAGAGCACATTTACTAATCATTATCTTTTTAAGAGGTCAAAACCCTCATAAAGAGAAAATCTACAGTAACTGGCTATGATTATGGACAAGACTTCCTCAAACAAAGACTTCAGCAGAACAGACCAGGTCATCATATTTCGCCCACGTGCCAGACAATGTAGATTGGACACGTACATAGACTAGGAATAAGTCAAACAGCTCTCTACCAGTGTCAACAAGCGGAACAGATAACGGAGCATGTCTTACAAGACTGTTCTCTCCTAGATTAACTGATAATCAACACGTGACCAGACCGATTCAACCTAAAAACTAAGCTTTGGTGAAACCTGACAGACTTAAAGCTGATTATATCGTTTGTGGAGCGACAAAACTTTGTTGCAGAAGACCCAAGTGAGATGGGACGGTCGTTGATCGGATGCTTGTAAACGCATCCCAAAACAGCTGATGTATGGCGAGCTTGAAGGGGACAGACGTTTAGCTGGTGGACAGAAAAACGTTTTAAAGACACTCTTAAAATTTCTCTGAAATTCTTCGATATAGACACCACGTGCTGGTAATCCCTGACGCAAGATCGCCAAGTGAGACGCTGTAACAACATATGAGAAACTCGCATAGCTAAGAATCGCCGTGCCGTTAAGGCACAGAGAAAACGAGCTGTGCGAAAAGACAGAACACACAACACCCACATGTCTAACCTTGATCATGTATGCCCCACCTGTGGTAGGTGATTGTGTTCTAGAATTTGATTCTACAGTCACCTCCACACACACACCAGAGAGGTGTAGCAATACACATCTGAGGCTGTTGTCCGCATCGCTTGCGATAGTAATAGTAAAGGAACCCTTTCATACCTCGTGGTATATAGGTCAATACAGTGTTAGGCCTGTATTTTTCATTGACCGTCGGCACACGATGGGTGATGTGGTCAGCATCACGCCGGCCGCCTTTACTTTCCCAGAGCATGTCTGGTACCCAGTCGCTTGCGATGGACGGCTATTATTGTAGTTTGTGGTCAACAGTATATAAAATGCATGACTAGAGATCGCCGAAAAACGAAGAATTAGAATGCAAACATATTGAAATTTTAGATATCCTTTCGTCATGTTTGGAACAGTTTTGTCTAGTTCATTTATAATGTACTGATATCGTCTTTATTGAGCGACAAGTCAATCAAATTCATGCATGCAAAATTCTTGTAATTTTTTTAACAAAGGAAACAATCAGCACATAATTATGCGTTAAATCTGTTTTGTTTGTCTCAATGAAAAAATTTTAATCGTGGGATATCCTTTACATGACTTAGCCATCAACAACAGTAAATGATTCGTCTATTTTCTAGGCACCACTTATACATTCAGTAGTTTTCCATTAATTTCTGAACATGAGTTATATTTTTTATCGTTCGTAAAAATGCAAGGGAACTAATTTGCTTCGAAATGTCACATAATTTGAACCAGGTACGCTAGTGTTGCGATCGAGCTGACTACCACTTAAGCTACAGATGCCATGTCCCGTATCATTTACAAACCGTAGGGAGTAATATACCGGCTACTTCATATTTATAAACTCAAGTGTACAAGAAGTAGGAGGACCAATTTCTTTACTCACTTGTGAGAAATCGGGTGGGATTTCTGAAATCAACCCAAAAAGGTTCTGTGTTCGTTTCAAGAAGCAAAAAAACAGAAGGAGACTAGGCATGACAAGAATGTGGTTAGTATAAAGAATATAAGGTATAACATTAGCAACGAAACAAAAGTAAAACTTCTGAGGTCATTCATTTTTCTGCACAATATATCTTCTTCTTCTTCAGCGATCTCTGGTCATGCGCTTAGTTGACTGTGGACCACAAACTGGGCAGTCAACTTCAGCTTTGTCAGGTTTCCTACTACAACGATCTCTGGTCATGCGCTTAGTTGACTGTGGACCACAAACTGGGCAGTCAACTTCAGCTTTGTCAGGTTTCCTTCTTCAACGATCTCTGGTCATGCGCTTAGTTGACTGTGGACCACAAACTGGGCAGTCAACTTCAGCTTTGTCAGGTTTCCTTCTTCAACGATCTCTGGTCATGCGCTTAGTTGACTGTGGACCACAAACTGGGCAGTCAACTTCAGCTTTGTCAGGTTTCCTTCTTCAACGATCTCTGGTCATGCGCTTAGTTGACTGTGGACCACAAACTGGGCAGTCAACTTCAGCTTTGTCAGGTTTCCTTCTTCAGCGATCTCTGGTCATGCGCTTAGTTGACTGTGGACCACAAACTGGGCAGTCAACTTCAGCTTTGTCAGGTTTCCAAAGGTTAGTTTTAGGCCATCTGGGTGTGGCCACATGTTGCCTCTCTGCTCACACAGGAGAGGACAGTCTTGCAGGACGTGCTCCGATGTCTGTTCCGCATGTTGACACTGACAGAAAGCTGTTTGACTTATTCCTAGTTTATGTAAGTGTCTGTTGAGTCTGCAGTGTCCGGTACGTAGTCGAAATAAAATAACCTCCTTAGGTCTTTGAGGAAGTCCTTTCGATAATCGTATCGAGTGTTTGTCTTCCAATCTACTGCAGATTTTCCACAACATATGAATCTTGGACTATTTTACAAGCAGTTAAGAAGAAAACCGAATCTTTTTTTTTTAAACAGTACAGAAAATGTATTAAAACGCTCTGGACAGAGAAGAAACTAAATATATATATTATAAGGAACCTAACGGGAAGAGCGTCTGGCCGAATGGGGTAGAGCACGGCTCCCATGCTGAAGACCCGTGTTCATTTCACGGAAGGCCAATTATTTTGTTTCTGTTGTTGGCATAAATAAAAAATCCCAACCTGAACAGCTTCTCGGCGACTGCACTAGCCAGACGGCCATTAAATTTCTCAGGCTCTTATTCCACCTGTCCAGCATCTTGTTTTTGGTGGGTTTTTTATAACTAAAATAAACAACTTTACAGAAGAATGCTGACAATTCCATGAATAGCAAAGAAAACAAATGGTGAGGTTTTAAAACATTCCTGCACACAAAGAAACTTTATCAAAAGAATAAAGATCAGATAATCAAGGGTCTTTTGGCATATAATGTGAAGAAGAGGTTTAGAACATGTGGTGACAACAGGTAAAATTCGGGGAAGGCGAGATCGTGGAAAACAAAGGGTGGAGATGTTGAATGGTCTGACATCGTGGTTCGACAAAATATGGAGGTCAGAACTGATTAACTGTACCAAGGAGAGAGAGTTTTGGAGAGATATGATCGCTTACGCCGGCAGGCATGGCACTTGGTTGATTGTTCATTTGAGGATCATCTTCATCGCACATGTTCATTATTGCTTCGATCTCTTCCTAAGAATGTATTTCAGTGTGTTTAGACTAACAACTCCCGTTCTGTGTTGGTTAATGTATCTACTGGAGTTTCTCTCGTGGTTTTCCCGCCTTGCCCCATCTATCGGTATGCATAACTAGCGGAACCGAGATAGAGAATACCTTTATCTTCTTCGTTGAAATCTTCAGAGCATATGTTTTCTCTTAGAGCATTGACGATGTCGCTTTTATCCATAGAATACCCATTCTCGATCGAAGCATTGCTCGCCAGTGTGCTCGCTCTCTCATTGCCCTTGACCCCAGAATGACCTGCGACAAAGATGTCTGGATTGCCGCATTTTGTATTAATTGCATCCACTGCCTTCGTACATAACCGGTCTTGATCTTTTGTATCATGCTTATAGAGTTGATTGAACATTGCCTATAAATATAATACAATGTTTTGGTTAAGAGAACGCCACTTTATCGTACCACATCCAGTGAGTTATACTTTAGCACGGTGTCAGATATGGTATTATTGGAAAAGGCTCAAGACCTGACTCGTGCCATATTTATTATAAACACCCACTTCCTTATTCAACTAAATATGTTCATATAGTCTGTCCATTAATTCGTGAGCACGTTTGAAATTGATTTTCTCGAAAACTACCTGTTGGATCTCAGTGATTTTTGCATGCAGCCTTAGAATATCCATGACGCTAAAATAAAGCTAACCAGTAGTCCATAGATGCTACGGATTTTGCACATCGGCGAATTCCTTTGATCTTTTATGACAATTGCAAATACGGGGGCTCAAATTTTAGATTTTACAGTATCCCTAGATTTTGTCCATGTCAATTCTATTCATAGGTGTATCTCCATATTAACTTGATAGGTCAAGTAATTAAGTGTGTTGCCCTTTATGTGCAATCGTGAACTTGGATATAATATGCAACAGTTAGTCCTCCCTTCGGTCACCATTATACCCCAGGGTGTCTTAACTTCACCACAAATTGTATGATGGTAGACGCATTTGGATCTGGAAATGTATACGTTGCTATTTCTCAGTCTGTAATCAAAATATGATTTGTATCATCCCGAATCTGACGATTCCATGAGGTTGATAATTGTTACTGGCTGGACAAATTGTAATCCATCTCGGTGCCAGTACTCGTCTTCCTCTCGGAGCACATGTTCAACACACTTCTTCCAGAACTGCATGTCTATCATTGAGAAGGACTCACGTGTCAGAACTTCAACATCACACATTTTAAACGTCCTGTTCTGTTCGGCAACTTGCCCTTTTACTTTAGCCCAGACAAGCTCTATCGGATTGAGGTGAGCATGATATGGAGGTAGTCGCAAAGACGTGTGGCCGTATTCCGCAATGATTTTGTCAATATGAAACACCTTTGTCTTATTTGTCATCCTCACCAGGTGCAACAACTCGGGTTTCAAATATGTATCATCGAAGCTGACATTTTCCTTAGCAAGCCAAGTCCTAATTTGATCTTTTGAATTTGATGCAGTTGGTACTTTGTCTTCCGCTGATACTGCGTTGTGATAGGATGCATTATCCATTACCAAGCATCATGGTCTGTTTAGAATTGGAAGTAGATCTTTCTCCATCCAGTGCCTGAAAATATGTCCATTCATTTCTGTGTGGTAGTCCCTACCGTCGGTACTTTTGATTGGAAAATAAGTCCAGCGTCATGGACAAGACCTTCTTCACTACTTCCTGCATGTGTTAGTATAATACGCTGGCCTTTGCTGCTTGGTATTTTTCTTTTCTGTTCACCGTCTACTGATTGCCATTCTTTAGCATTGGTGTGGTGAGCATTGACCCAGGATTCGTCCAAATATACAATATCATAGCCTTGCCTCCGCCGCTCACTGATCTGCCTCAGGTATTTACTTCGGGCAGCAATTAAATGTGGCTTTTCACAAATAATATTCCTGCCGCCTATAGTTTTTCTGAAGGTGAAGCCGGGGGCTCTTACAATTTTCCATAGAGTACTTTTAGAAATGTCTATGATGCAATCTGATTGCAGTTTTAATTTCAGTTTCCTGAGAGTAACAAGTTGATTTGTCGCAAACATTTTCAAGAGCTCCGTCTTATGACATCTATGTCAAAGTCGTCAATTGTTCTTTTCCTTCCTTGCTTGACATTAGTGCACTTTGTGTCCTGTTTAATCCATCGGAAAAGGATTCTCTATTCAAACCAAGCGCCAGTTGAGTTCGTTTCTCAGGGTTATGAATATCGCAATATAGATGACCTCTCTTAGATTCCCTACGGAAGTGTTGGTATAGTAAAACTGTAACCTTCTGCATTGTTATAAATGTGCACTTCAGACTCATTATGAATGTGATATCAATGTCAGTTTTGATAAGCCAACAAATATGATACAATAGCTTCATACAAATAGCGAGATACACCTATGACTATACAACGGTATCCCAATTATAACGTCATATGCTTTCCGCTTTCAAAGTCGACTGGGTTAGGTGCACGGGAATTCGTGAAACTCACGATATTTCAATGTTACCATAATGTATTTTAGAACAACGCGTCTGTGTACCGTAAATCTGTTACTATTATGTACAATCCGGTGAGGTTGATTTTAATATAACCTGAAGAAGAAATATTTCAAACTACATCAAATTTTCTTGGAAAAAATATTTCTCTAGCGTCATGGATATTCTAAGGCTGCTTGCAAAAATCACTGAGATCCAACAGGTAGTTTTCGAGAAAATCAATTTCAAACGTGCTCACGAATTAATGGACAGACTATAGCAGTAAATGTGCTCAATACTATTGTTTCTACCTCTGTTGTTTAGACAAATTTGTGACCTATTTATCAGTTTGCTGTTGTCTTGTTTTCAAAATTGACATTCCCTCAATGTTTGTGTATCTACGTGTTACCATTCAGTCCTACCTGATAAACGTCAGCTTGAACTGAACCGCTGACAGGTAAATCAAACAAAAGATAACAATTGTTACTTGTTAAAGGTATGCGCTGATTACATTCGACTAAATATCTGAACTTTGAACCACGTTCGTAACTATTCTTAGATTACAATGCCGACTATACAGTTGTGTAACCTCTGGTGTGCTAAACGGACACAGCAGCGACAAGGATATGTGTTATCGGAGAGAATATTGTTATCGCAGTAACTATAACTATAGCTTGTTCTAAATCGATATTAACACGAATCAGGTAAAGCTTATAACATAGCATTTGTGTTCTAGATGTAATGTGTATTTACTTATGTTTGTGACTCCGCACTGACCTCCTACTGATTCTGGTATGTTTAACAAACAGTACATCTGTTTGTATTTACAAAATATATTACTACATTTGCTCCTTCCGACATTACAACAGTGACAATGATGTTTATGCATAACAATTGTCGGTTAATATCGCCTTCTTAGAGGACGAGGTAACGTATGTAAGTTAGAACAGCAATTATCATCATGAATGCAACACTTTTTATGTCATATCTTTGTCGCATGTCTTTTTAACGCCGATTGGGACATAGACACCCAACCAACTCATGCCAAGTCTTCCTATCTCTAGAAATCTCCTGCAGATCTCTCCGGCTCTTCTTTATATTGTTGATCTCTGCCTCCAAATCTCATCTCCGTGTATTTCTCTGCCTCCCTTTCTTTTGCTCTCTTTGTGGATTCCAGGAAAGGACCCTTGATTCTCAAAGAGTAGATTTTCAAAAAGTTTCCTATTCAGCGTCAGCATCTTTTTTTTAACCTCGTGGTTCACAGGAATCTGTCTTGTTCTCTCCATAAGTTCCTCATTTGTGAGCCTATCATACCATCTCAGTCCCTCTATTCTGCGCAGAAACCAGTTTATGAATGTTTGCAATTTATGCGTTATTATTTTAGTAGTTCTCCGTGTTTCTGACCCATACAGCAGATCTGTTTTAACATTGGAGTTAAATGTGCTAATTTTTGTACTAGATTTGATTTCTTTAGCATTGCAGGCAATGAGAGTGCTGATGTCTTAGCTAAGGAGGGCAGTGCCAAAGAGCAAATTTACCAACCCTTGTCTTTTCAAGAGGTCAAAACCCTCATACAGAGAAAATCTGCAGTAGACTGGAAGACAAACACTGGATATGATTATGGAAAAGACTCCCTCAAAGACCTAAGCAGAACAGACCAGGTCATTATATTTCGACTACGCACCGGACACTGCAGACTCAACAAACACTTATACAGACTAGGAATAAGTCAAACAGCTCTCTGCCAGTGTCAGCAGGCAGAACAGACACCAGAGCATATCCTGCAAGACTGTCCTCTTCTGTGTGAGCTGAGAAGCAACATGTGGCCACACCCAGTCGACCTGAAAACTAAGCTTTGGGAAACCTGACAGACCTGAAGCTGTCTGCCCAGTTTGTGGTCCACAGTAAATTAAGCGCATGACCAGAGATCGCTGAAGAAGAAGATTTCTTTAGGCCCCCATATAATACCTTTCTACTGATCGATAACAAAAGTGGTTTTTTTCTGTGCTTCTGAATTATACATCGGTCTTCTTCGATTATATCAGTGTTTTTTAGTTACATCAGAGTATCTTCAAGTACATATGTTCTTGTGTAATTAAATTGATGTTTTTTTAATACATCAATAGTTCTATTACTAAATGGGTGTTTCTTAAATTAAATAGTGTGTGTTTTTTTTAATTCAACTGCATCGTGGCGTTGTTATCTTTAAGAAAGCTGTTCTGTAACACTACTTCAAATATAATTTCAAAGTATGCTACTACAAATATTACTGTTTCAACTATTGTTGATGTTATCACAAGAATTACTATTGTTCTTCATACTACAACTATTATTGTTTCAACTATTGCTGATGTTATCACAAGAATTACTATTGCTCGTAATACTACAACTATTATTGTTGTTACTGCTACAACAATAAGGGGGTTTCCGTATCGTAGAGTTAGGTGCTTGCCTCCCTTGCCAAATGTAACCGGCTCGCTCCCTCTTTGAGCAATCAGGATATTTTCCGGAGATCCCTGATTTCAGTGTAGGTGAGATCGAGCTCAGTCCTATCGGAGAAGGACGATAAAACGTAAGGCCCGTGTTTTGAAATTTGAGCACGTAAAAGAACCCTTGGCAGTTCAAAATCGAAAAGAGCAGGCTGGAAAACGCACTGCCCTGGCAAATTGCATTCGAAAAAGATTAAAAGTAACATTTTTCCTACAAAAGATCTTTGACAATGAAAATCGTGGCATATCCTTTACAGTGCGTAGCTATCAACCACAGTAAACGAGTCGTTGATTTTCTAGGCACACTTATACGTTCAGTAGTTTGCCATTGCTTTCTGAACGAATCTAAAAGATATGAAAATATCTTTACCACCTCTAAATTACATCAGGGACCCTCGTTCGTGTTTGCAGCTGAGATCTGTAAATAAAGAGATCGGAGCACACATAGTTACTCACCGAAGTGCAATGAGGATGGTAATCAATCCATACCACAACTATTCTTGCTGTTAATACTACAACTATAATTAATGTTATTACTACAATTGTAACTGTTCTTTCTAATACAATAAAGTTACCGTTACTACTGTAACAGTTACTGCACCGATATTGATTTTGATAGAGGGAAGGGCTTTAGAAGATGCTGATGAACTTGTCTACCTTGGCGGCAAGATCAGCAAATATACAGATGAGGATATTAACTTCAGGATTAGGGAATCAAGACATGACGTTACGTTCCTGCACACAGTGTGGAAGTCTACTGCATCTCCACTAAAACAAAGCTCATGATATTCAGCTCAAATGTGAAATCTGTGAAAACAAGTTTCGCCCAACACTTGCACGACATACGCCAATGCTCTGTGACCCTGTAGCCACCCATTTCAATGATACTGACCATTTAGGAGCTCACGATGTCCAGGTCACAGCCATCCGTTCGTGTTCCTCGGATGATTGCAGTCGATTTGCTCTGGAGAATCGGTTGATTTCTTTGTATGGTACCTTGCAACCACGTGAGCTCAACGTATTACATTCCTATGCTTCTTAGTACTTTCTCTTCCCATGCCTTGTAATCTATATGGGTATATGTTGCATGTATTCAAGTTATATATTTACTAGATTTTCATTGTTTCTCTTCCGTTCTATTTCTAGTTTTTACGTTTTTTTTTTTTGTGTTACATTTATTTCGTTATTTGTTTTTATTCCCAGATTTTCGTTTTTATTTCCAAATTTTCATTAGAAACGTTTGTTTTTGGTCGTCCATTTGTTTTTTTAAATTTGTCACTCCTGTTGTTCGTATGCTTGATAAAGGCCTTGTTGGTCGAAACGTTGCTGTATTTTGTCATTGTTTTCGTAATTTGTAAAACTACAGTACTTTGTGATTACGTGTTTTGCCAATCAAATAGTTTTACTGCAGTCTCATCTGTTTTGTGAATATATAAAAACAAGTTGTATGGCTCGAAAACGTGGCGAGTCAACAAGTTAAAAACAAATTAGATTCAGACTGTGATGTACTAGGGTCTTCGGCATATTCTCAAAGTGAGATGGTATGGCATAGACATGTGGATAAAAACAGGACAGAAAACCACAATGACCCAGGTCGGGAGGTAAAAATGGTGATAGGTTGAGCATACCCTGTAGAAAACACAGTCGAGTGTCACTAGACAAGAAGTTGAGTGGAACCAGCAATGGAAACAGAAAAGATGATATCCTAAACAGACGGAGTCTTTTTGAAGAGATGAAGGATGCTGTATTTCCTGGGAAGACAGAAAGAAAACATGCATAGATCGGAAAAATGGAAAACAATCATTAATGCACTATGGTCCACGAGGAGCAGAGAAAATAAGTACTGGTGACACATTACTTACTACTTATTGGTACGTTATACTTGGTGCAATCTGATCCAAACGATAATAGGTATTTGAGTAACGAATTACATTACATTTTTTATTGTTTCCATGGCAACGTGTTGTCATATTTTTTTTTACTTATTTTTTCTACTCTTTTAAGTCATAATATCTCAAAATTGAAATACAAATTCTACATTAGTATGAAAGCAACGAAAAAAGTTTCAAGACCAGAATCCACCCTTAATACAGATCATATGAGAACTTTATAGTGATCAAATGGCGTCTGTAAGAGCGTGCGATAATATATCAGATTGGTTTGACATAAGGCAGGTAGTCAGACAAAGTAGCATTCCGTTGCCTTGTCTGCTTAACATATATGCTAAAGACATCATGAGGAATATTACTGAAGATAGCAGAAATGAACAATACTGTCCTTTTAAAATCGGAGGAAGAGAAATACCTGAACTAACATATGACGAAGATACAGTGTTACTGTCAACATCTCAAAAAGGAACTGAGAAATTATAAATGGAGGGGCAAGAGAAACGCGAAAACAATTTATATCTCAATGTGGCATACAAAAAGTAAGGACAACAGATAAAATAAACATGAAAAAAAAATTTTTTATCAACAGAGAGAAATTAGAAAATAGGAAGAGTTTTGAATATCTCGGTTCACTACTAAGAAAAGATGGAAATTATAAGTAGAATAAACATAGACATGACGAAAATTAAACCACTAAAAATAGCATGGAATGGAACTGATAGGGAAACAATTATTTTTCTAATATTAATATAAAGCATGCATATTCTAATTGCCAGCATATGGGTCTTAAACGTAGATATTTAACAAGACAGCGGAAAAGCACATATTTAGTTTTCAGTGGCGGCTCGTCATTAAGGAACAGTGAGGCTGTGCCCCACCAAAAATTATGTGTAAAGTGTATTTATTAGTTAATAAATTCAAATATAACCTAACCCAAAACCATGATTTTTCTAAAACAAAATTGAGTCTGGCCCCACCAACAAAAAGGATCACGAGCCGCCACTGGTAGTTTTGAATATAACTGTTACAGAAGAGTTTTCATTACATCATGGATAGAGAAAAGAGGGGGTCTCTGTGGCTGAGTGGTTAAGCCCTTTGTCTTGTGAGTCGAAGGTCGTTGGTTCGAATCCGGACCGCGCCGTTATGTTCACGAGTGCAGTTTTTTTCAGAGACCCCTAGTATTGTTGCTGGAGCTACGGAGTTCGTGCTTTGTGCAATACTCTCGACAGGTGGCTTGCCATTTCTGCGGAGAGGGACCGAGCCATATGGGGTAAAACCGGTACAATGAAGTCAATCCTTCAACTTTAAAACCTTCTTAGCTTTATAGAAAAGAACAAAATATATATTCAGAAATAAAACAAAACTGACTAATACTACAAATAATAATAATAATAATAATTCCTCTCGTACCGTTATACGTTACATAGGGCCTGCAAGTAATTTATCCATACCGCTCTATCCTGGGCAACTCGCTCAATCTCCTCCATGGAACTGAGACCGATATTTCCTGCCTCTCTCAGCAAAGTTCGTTTCAGGGTCTCCTTAGGTCGACCTCTCTTTTTTGAACCCTTTGCATCCCACTTCAATGTCTGCTTTGATATTCGTTGATCATTTCTCCTCAAGGTGTGCCCAACATATCTCCATCTTCTCTTTCTTATAACAGTTGGCATTAGTGGTTGACCAGACATGTCTCTGATTTCATCACTTCTCTGAATTCGTTCCATTTTATATTCATTATTTTTCGCAGACATCTATTTTCAAATGCATTCAACTTGCTTCTATATCTTTAGTCATTTTCAACCACATATATACATGCTCTATTTCCCTAACATATATAATTGATATATAGTTCTGTATACATGGTCAATTTTCACATGATTATATGCATGAAATAGAAAATTGATGAAAAATTGATCGTGTAAGATGGGCATAAGATGAATTAAAATGTAAATTTAAACTTTAAATGATTATTCTATCGTAAAATCACGAAAATAATTTATTTTAAAATATTTATTATTAATTTTTCTTTAAGAGTCACGACCCTAATCGCTGAACAGAAAATTTCTTCTGAACCACTATCGCCCCCATAACGCTTCAGCGCTCACTGGGAGGCGTACCGCCACTTGGAAACGCTGCTCTACTGGTTTTGCGCAATTATCTGTCTGATATCGTGATTTGTCAAACTTACGTTTTGTTTTTCTTTCTTATCTTGTTTATATAAGTGTCCCTTTGTTTATGTAACACTGTCATCTATTTGTTCATGGCGAACATCCTGTTCTCAAAGTTGGTACCAACCCTGTAACAGATCATTTGAAGTGTATTGCATTCAGCCATTTAAAATGTATACCGACTAGAGCATATCGTGTTCAGGACTCGCAGCCTGCACCTGGAGCACCGAGCAGTCCCCAGAGCATCCCAAGACTGCCTCAGTCTGAGTAGTGTGAAATGAATCTGCAAACAGAAACAATCCTACAAGACAAACATGGGAACGGTGAAGACCTCAAGCACACCGCCCTGTTTATGACACATACAGGAGTAGTCGTATAGCAGAAGTTGATCGCAGAAGAAGAAGAAGGTAACGCATCTATAGTACGAGTGGAAATGAGGGAAACTGGAATTATTGTATACACAAGAAAGCTGAACAGGTAAAATAAGTAGAAGTCGTTTTCAATTACTTGTATGGGGCCTCTGTTACAAGTGGTTAAGCTCATTTTCTTGTCGTTCTGAAGGTCGGGTGTTGGAGTCCGGCCTCATCGTTCTGTTCGCATGTGCATTTTCTCGGAGATCTCCTCGCGGACCAAACGCCAAGCTACGTGACTTTGGGTTGGAAGCATTTTTACCAGGAGCAACACTAAATGGTGTTTTTTTCAATTCTAAAATCAAATGGATTGTAAAAACATGGCCTCTGCCCTGGTCAACTAAGAGTTTTAAAGCATTGTTACTGGAGCTACAGAGTTGGTAGTCGTGTAATACACTCGGCAGGTTACGTGCAATTATTGCGGAGAAGGACCGATCATCATGGGGAAACCCGGTGCATTGATATCAATCTTTTTCCTGTAGATACTTCTGGACACGATAAATTTTATTTGAGAATAAAATAATAGGCCCGTAGTTTGCTTTGAAGAACGACACATGACGGTGATGATGCCTACATCATTCCGGCCATCTCTACTTCTCAGTATGTCTCTGGTCTCCAGTTGGGGCTGGGTCGAACTGAAAGACTTTCCTACCAGAAGAATCCCACTCATTCTGTGAAATATGGTCCTTTCTATGATAACAAAGCAAGTGAACTAATGACTGCGCTTTGCGGACCTGGGCTAGACACGTTTGAGTTTTAAAAAGAGTGTGCTCGGAGTTTGTATCTGTATAAGCATACTAGAACCATATGTTTTGTGCACCCTTTTTTTAAGAATAACATGCTGTGTAAAGTGTACTCTCAAAATCTATTTTAAGTTTCTTGTGTTAAGCATCAGAGCTCTTTTTCATATATTAGAATCTTCTACTTAGTTCTTTGGTTCGTAGAGGGCTATTCGGAAAATTGGTACTGTCATAACGGTTTTTAGGAGGCTTTAAGTATTGTAAGAGTGAATTCTAATTTATTGTGCAATTTGAAGTTTATTGAAGTCTCCCACTCTTTGATTGCGACCACACGGGTACTATATTTTGATCTCAGCCGAAAGGATGTTAGTTCTTAACAATCGAATACCTGTCGACATCTTCTGGGAAGGATTGTGAACCTATATGTTCTCCTACATGCTAAGAAGTCGGTCCAAAAACTAAGCTTCCTTTGTTAAACTCTTCATCTTTTTTTAATGTCAAGTTATTACAGTACATTATATCTTCATATGCATCCTTTCCTTACATCCCTCAACACTCAAAATAATGATATAATTATTTCCCTTTGTAACAACACTAGTGGCGCGTAGCCTAACTCAATAATCCCAAGAGATTGACAGCCTTTCTAGTGGCAACAACTCAGATAACGCCCAATCCTATGTCACAGCGTTTCTCAATCTATTATGACGCACAGACTCATGGAGATGTTAATGCGCTTAAAAATGTATGTCGCTTTAACTTAATTGTTCATATACCTATTATCTATTCTCTAATCATGATTTGAATTTCGGCGTCAGGTCTAAAAAGGAGATACATGGAGCGAGCCTCCCTATGCGTCTTGTCTTTCTTTTCTCCAGTCCTGATTTGCCTCACAGTTTCAGGGTATAAAGAGATTTCTAGAACGGGCCTTTGTGTGCGCTTCATATACAGTGTCTTTCATCGTCTCTGTTATCTCTGAGGTTCACTTTTTGCGTGGCCCGACTTTTGCTTTATATCCACAGTATCGTAACATTTCTCGTTGGGGCTTACTGTCTATTGGTAGTCTGCTTATGTGGCCAAACCATTTAATTTGTTGTTTCTTGATGAAGTTCAGTACTATTGTTGTACCCACTTTTTTCCCTGATGTCTTCATTTCGAAACTGTTCTCTTCTTGTTACTCCAAGAATTCTGCGTAGACGTTTCATCTCTGTAGTAACGTTTTATTCTATCTGTTCATATACACATCTACAAATGTCAAATATATTTTCGTCATTATAATCTAAATTTATTATGTAACAATTAGTATATAGCACATAATAAATAAAATGCAGTGAATTCCATCTCACTGTGGCATTACATGCAATGAGAGTGCCGATGTCTTAGCTAATAAGGGCAGGGCCAAAGAGCAAATTTACCAACCCTTGTCTTTTCAAGAGGTCAAAACCCTCATACAGAGAAAATCTGAAGTAGACTGGAAGACAAACACTGGATATGATTATGGAAAAGACTCTCTCAAAGACCTAAGCAGAACAGACCAGGTCATTATATTTCGACTACGCACCGGACACTACAGACTCAACAAACACTTATATAGACTAGGAATAAATCAAACATCTCTCTGCCAGTGTCAGCAGGTGGAACAGACACCAGAGCATATCCTGCAAGACTGTCCTCTCTGGGTGAGCTGAGAAGCAACATGTGGCCCACACCCAGTCGACCTGAAAACTACGCTTTGGGGAAACCTGATAGACCTGAAGCTGACCGCCCAGTTTGTGGTCTACAGTAAATTAAGCGCATGACCAGAGATCACTGAAGAAGGAAAAAAAAACACAGTGTATGAAATCACTTCACATTTATAAGCCCTAATGTCTGGAATGTTGGGTGTTTGATTGGGCCCACAACCCTCTTGTATCCGAGTTGATGACGAACGATTATGTACTACGCTAATCCGTCCCACTCAACACATAATACTTTATTTAAATAACGGTTGAGAAAAGTAGGTATAAAGTTATTGAATATGTATGTCGACTTTTATAGTGCCAGAAAAGACATAATGAAGCAAACAGTACTGAGGTGTGGAAGGGTTATAAACGTAAAATATGTTATCAACCACTTATCTGTACAGTGTCAAACTCGATAACTTTATCTTTGTCAAATAGCTATCACTTCCGCCTATTCACAATATCGTGAGATTAGTATTACTATTATTATTACATTCCTCACGTATAATACGGGGTAGACAAGCAATTTTTCCATATCGCTCTATCCTGGACTAGATGTTAAATCTTTTCTACCGAATTGAGTCCGATATTTTCCACTCTCCATGCAACGTTTTTTCAGGTCTTTTTCATTGGCGCCCTTTCACTCTTGAGCCCATTGCCTCACACTTATAAATGCGTGCTTTGTGATTCTTTGTTCATTTGTTCTCAGAGTATCCCAACATATCTCCATCTTCTCCTTTTTATAACAGTTTTTACTAATGATTGACCAGACGTGTCTCTGATTGCATCACTTCTCTTGAATTGATTCCATTTTTACTCATTATTGTCCGCAGATATCTATTTTTGAATGCACTTAACTTACTTTACATAACTTCAAATAGCTTGTCCTGGGCAGAACTTTGCCACCCTAAGAGACCTTCGGAATATAAATATCTCTCACTCATAGACCAATTGTCCCACTTCTACAGCTATCATATTCAGATATAATATCTCTCACTCATAGACCAATTGTCCCCTTCTACAGCTATCATATTCAGATCGTAAATATCTCTCACTCATAGATCAATTGTTCCACTTCTACAGCTATCATATTCAGATCATAAATATCTCTCACTCATAGACAATTGTCCACTCTCAGCTTCATATCATATCGAATATCTCATCATAGTCAATTGTTCTACAGTATCATATCAGATCAATTCTCTCACTCATAGACAATTGTCCCCTTCTACAGCTATCATATTCAGATCGTAAATATCTCTCACTCATAGATCAATTGTTCCACTTCTACAGCTATCATATTCAGATCATAAATATCTCTCACTCATAGACCAATTGTCCCTCTTCTACAGCTATCATATTCAGATCATAAATATCTCTCACTCATAGATCAATTGTTCCATTTCTACAGCTATCATATTCAGATCATAACTTACATCCTGAATTCATCTTCTCCGTGGTATTTCTCTTTTCTTTGTCGGAAAGTTATATAGAGAGAATAAGAACGTATAAGAACCTCAGGGAAGCACCGGAGCAAATAAATATGATCATTAATTATACTGTGAGCAAGTATTAGAGGCTTCCAGACAAAACAAATTATCAAACACAGAATTCGAACCACAAATCTTTATACCTTACGGCACTAATTACCTTGGCCTACAGACGAGCAATTTTTAAGAGAAAAAGCAGATAGCTCGTTGAATAAGAATGCAGATTTATGTCTTCAAAGTCGTCTATATCACCGGCTTTTCTTATGTCTTTGATGATATCTGCATCATCCATGTTCTGTTCTTCCTCTCCGCACCTATAGTGTAGCAGTCAGTGGATCTGCACGCTCAATGCCTTCTACTCCCGCATGCTCTATGCAAAAATAAAGTTTAAATTGGAAAGATTGTTTCAGCTCAAAATCCGTAGATGATTACTTCTGTCGAATGACTAATACAGAACAAACATCAGAAAAAAATCTTACGTGGAACATACAAAGACACACAATAATATAAGATTGTATACCTTGATAGAACATTTGCAATCAATTTCTAGATTGATTGATTTTACAATCAGTGTTTGCTAATGAAGACCTTAAGCGCACCGCCCTGTTTATAATACATACCGGAGTAGTCGCATGGCAGAATTTGATCACTAAGAAGAAGAGGGCTTCACTAAGAAATTTTCATTGCTGTCGCTATGCCACTTTTCTAGCAGCCGTCCACACTCTTTCAATTCTCTTTTCACAGTCCTTCTTCATGTTTCCTTTAGCGTCTTACGTGTTCAGTCCATCGTAATATTTGTTTTTTAATAACGGTGTTCAATGATGCACAATTTGTTCATTTTAAAATATCTTAATTTTATCGCATTTTGTCAGAAAATATGCATGATTCTTCTTAATGAAACATTTATTTTGAAACGTCTCCAGTTTATGTATGTTGCTGTACATATCTCACATATATCATATAATTATAATGAATCATCATCAAATAGCTTGTCCTGAGCAGAACTTTGCCACCCCAACAGTCCTCCGGAATTCCTCTCTCACAGGCCAGACGTCCTGCCACTGTAGCCATCATTTTCAAACCATCAGTTACATCCTGAATCCACCTTCTTCGTGTCCTTCCTCTTTGCCGGTATGCCTCCTTCCATGATGGTCTTATCCAGTCCTTCGTGTCTTTTTATATCTCCAAAATATCTCAACTTTCTCTTTCTTATTTGTAGCATCAGCCAGTTTTCTTTATTTTGAGTTATTTCAATATAAATCTATGTGTTCTCTTCTCTGTCCATGATATACAGAGGTCTCTTCTGTAAACACTTATATTCAAAACCATATATATGTTTTTCCAATGCCTTCTTAAATGTCCATGCTTCACACCAATATGTTGCCACTGGAAATATGTATGAAATAAATATGCATATAATGAATCACATAATCAAAAAACATAACTGCAACCATGTTTATATCCGCAACAAGTAAAACAAACACAGAAAAACTTGTAGTAAAACCTTTAAGTTTTTTTTATTTGAAGAAAAGTTACCATCAAGAAGAAAAACATAACCTTCGATAGCTAACAGTTGTCGCCTTGGTCAGTCAGTCTTGCCAAGCTAATGAGCATCAGTATGACACTTGATGGAAAAGAGGATCAATGGATTGTGATACAGCACAAAACGTTTATCAACTGGGCAAACGAGCAACTTATTCAAGGTAAGTATTTTTTACAATTTCTTGAATAATAATATATTTTACAATCTCAGTCTCCTGTATCATAAAAATCAGAGAAATGTCTGGACAACCACTAGTAACAACTTTTATAAGAAGGAGAAGATGAATGGAGATATGTTGAGGATACCTTGAGACGAAATGTTCAAAGAATATCAAAGTAGACATTGAAGCGGGAGAAAAGGGGAGGACGCCATCGGGAAACACTGAAACGTGAGAGGCAAGAAATATTGGACTCATTTCCATGGAAGAGATTGAGCGAGTTGCTCAGGTTGGAGTGGTATAGAGAAATCACTCGCAGGTGCTATGTAACATATAACAGTACGAGAGGAATGTATAAATTGTATCATAGTATATTTTACACTCTCTTGTATCATAGTATATTTTACACTCTCTTGTATCATAGTATATTTTACACTCGCTTGTATCATAGTATATTTTACACTCTCTTGTATCATAGTATATTTTACACTCGCTTGTATCATAGTATATTTTACACTCACTTGTATCATAGTATATTTTACACTTTCTTGTATCATAGTATATTTTACATTCCCTTGTATCATAGTATATTTTACACTCTCTTGTATCATAGTATATTTTATATTCTCTTGTATCATAGAATATTTTACACTCTCTTGTATCATAGTATATTTTACACTTTCTAGTATCATAGTATATTTTACACTTACTTGTATCATAGTATATTTTACATTCCCTTGTATCATAGTATATTTTACACTCTCTTGTATCATAGTATATTTTACACTCTCTTGTATCATAGTATATTTTACACTTTCTTGTATCATAGTATATTTTACACTCTCTTGTATCATGGTATATTTTACACTCTCTTGTATCATAGTATATTTTACATTCCCTTGTATCATAGTATATTTTACACTCTCTTGTATCATAGTATATTTTACACTCTCTTGTATCATAGTATATTTACATCCTTGTATCATAGTATATTTACATTCTCTTGTATCATAGTATATTTTACATTCTTGTATCATGATATTTACTCTCTTGTATCATAGTATATTTTACACTCCTTGTATCATAGTATATTTTACACTTCTTGTATCATAGTATATTTACATCCTTGTATCATAGTATATTTTACACTCCTTGTATCATAGTATATTTTACCTCCTTGTATCATAATATTTATCGATAGTATATTTTACACTCCTTGTATCATATATATACTCCTTGTATCATTATATTTACCTCCTGTATCATAGTATATTTTACACTCACTTGTATCATAGTATATTTCTTTGACAGTAATTTCCTTGTATCATAGTATATTTTACACTCTCTTGTATCATAGTATATTTTATATTCTCTTGTATCATGGTATATATTTTACCATGTATATATTTTGCACTCTCAGTCTCTTGTATCATAGTATATTTTATAATACCTTGTATCATAGTGTATTTTACAATATGTTGTACCATACAAGGATGAGAGTGATATTCAGTGGTGTGCTGTGACTTTCCTCAAATGTGACTAGGTTCGGGAACAATGCAGTTTACTAATGATACTTTTCACTGGTCACAGTTTACACAGCTGCCACATGTCTATCTTCTACGCTTTACTGTGAGGAACCAGTTTTCACATGAGAGTCTTCTTCCATATTTCATACTTTGAAGCTTTATCAAACCATATTGAGAATCCAAGACTTGAACACTTCTCCAGATCTCTTTTCATTAACGGGAACAATTAATTAATGTTAATAACCAAGAACTACCATTAGAATAGTTAAACGGCAAACAAACGTGCTTGCAAGAGAACGCTAAGTAAGTATTTACCATACATACACACAGTCTATCACAAACGAACTAGATAGGCGTGAAATAGTCATTTCCACGGAAAGGGCAGATTAAGCCAGAGTGATGTTTTGGAGTCTCAATTACCGATCGTTGAGTATTGTGATGCAAATTTTGAGAAATATTAAAATTTTTAATCAATATTTTATTGTATGCTTTTATGGCCCATAGAAATGTAATTGAAATTAGATTAACTATAATGTCTGGACTGTGGGACTAGGCTAATCCTTCTAGTCAACTAACGGCACGCAACTGAATAGTAATAAACAGAATATATATGTACAACATTTCACGAGGTGCTACTACAGTACTGTCTAGTCTGAAATACACATTTTAATCTGGCAACCTTGGGGCTGGTCACGAAAGAAAGGAGCACATTTGGGAATCATTGCTTTATATTCTCCTATGTAATATTGTTATGACCCTGAGCCAGATCTGACATCTCAAGTGTGTTTTTTTTCTTTTGTCCCCGAGGAAGCTCTGAAGAGAATAATTTATGCGACGTCTATATGCACACCGAAACCAGGCGAATCGTGTCTGTGCATGCCTACTGATGTCTAAACATATAAGTTTTCCTCGTGTACACGCAATATAAATGATTCATGTTACATAACATTTTTCAGAGGTCAGATCAGACGTTTGATTTGCTATCGTATGACAGTAGACTGTACCATCTGTAACTGTTAAACCCACTGCCTTGTACAAGGGTGGGGAGGGGTAGCTAAAGGTTAGGGAGTAAACCTGATAGAAAAGCACCGCTACCTTGTGGGTCAGCAAAGTCATGCAGAAGGCTAGAGCAGTAAACCTTGACCCAGAGCCGGATTAGACCAGCGCGGGCCCGTAGCAAATTTTAGCGCGGGGCCCTAAGTTTTGTATGATAATAAATAATAAAACATAAATTTTACAAACAAACTTGTCTCGATTTAATGTGAGCAAATTTAGAGATAATACTAGACAAATCAATTTCTCTAAGTAAATTACATTCAATGTTCATTAAGGTGAGGTTATTTAGACGATCTTGTCCCATCATGTTTCTTAACTCACTTTTTATACGCTTTAATGTCGAAAAAGAACGTTCTCCGCTGCAGTTAGTAATCATTAAAGACAAGTAAATTCGTAAGACTATTTCTACATTTGGGAAACACGACTCTAATGAATTTTCCATTATAAGTTTATAAAATTGCAGTTCAAGGGCCTCATTCTTTTCGTTGCTAATAGCAGCAGCTACATTAGTTTTAAGAGTTCAGCGAACTGCACAAGTTCGTCGCCTAGGCTTTCTTCCAAATCCTCTTGGTAAGAGCTGACAATATTTGGAGTTCTTTTCAAGATCTCTTCTGCTGTAAAAGATTTTAACTGCCGAAATGTTCCAAATACATCAGTCACTCTATGGTACGCTTCCATGCGTTTAGCTAAGGCAGAGAGTACATTATCAATTATGACAATAAACACCTGACTTTCAAATTTTGTTTGGGTGTTTGATTTTCTACAACTTCATCGAGCGTAGTAGAGCCACTAAAATCGTCGTACTTAGTATTTCGCTTGCGTCGTCGTGAAGTTTGTTGCTGATATTCTTGAAAGTGAGTCAGGATTTTGGCTTTGGCCTCAATATCTGAAAATGTAGGCCGCATTGCTTGAACGTACCCGTGTAACGATTCATAAAGAGCATATCCCGTGTTAAGGTCTTGATCAGGTGACTGTAATGAAGCGCTAGACGCTTGCAAGCGTTCTAGAATTCCGTTCCATAAAATGTGTGCTTCTCTGTAAAATTATGCAGCTCTGTGTTGCGGCTTCTTGTTGCGGCTCCTTCAAGTGTGTCCAAGTTTTCTGTTTAATCATTTGGCCATCTAGTCGAGTGCAAAACAGTTTCTCACAAAAACGTGAATGACATGAAATTTATTTAGGAGTGCCCAGATCTGCTCATGTCTTAGAACAATATTTCATACGCCCACTTGCATTTATTTTAAACTAAGTTTCACGCGCAAAAACTACTGAACGAACAGAGACTTGAACTGGGTTATGAGTCAAATTTAATTGTTCTTTTGTTCAAGCTTTCAAGTTTTCGTTTATTAGAAGCGTGTGCACACAAGAGACACTCCTATACAAAAAGTAAAAAAACTGTTACGTTGTTAATGAGCTCAGTGTGACCGCCCAATTAAGTCCGAAATTGAGTAAACATGACCTTGGCCCTAACCTCAATAAAAAAATGAAAGGGGGAAATTATTACCCACCTCCCAAACTTGGTTCCTTGTTTATGACTAGTGACAACTTAGCTCCAGAGGCGCGGGCCCGTAGCATTTGCTACTTCTGCTACTATGCTAATCCGGCTCTGCCTTGACCCCAAATCCGGAGGGAGGGACCCTAAGGCATTTGATGGTTACATGTATATTCCTTTCCATCTTCTGGCATCCCCTGCTTGATTCCAAACGTATAGACTTTGTCTTTCCTTTGGATGAACTAGTAGGATAAAGACGGGGTTTGTGCAAAATGGGCAAGGCACATTCCCCATACCAGCTGCCACGCTAGGCATAAATGGAGATGTCACTTCCTCCAAGCTTTTGGCTCTGACACAACACGGAAAGCAGCAATCACGAGAGACTGAGGGACGAGTTGAAATGCAAGCGGACGTTCAATGAAAAATGCGGGCCTAACACCGTATCCCCCCATATACCTCGATGTATGAAAGGATTCTCCTTTACTTTTTACTGTTACATTGAGGTCTGTGATTATTAAAAAAATAGTCTGATCGATTCACGCAGAAAACGAACCGAGTACTTTAGAAACGGATCCATGACAATTCAGAATGCATCCATTTATTTCACTGTGACGATTTATTGATTGAATGATTGATTTATTGATTGATTGGACCATCATCATTGCATTTCGGGGAGTGGTATAACCATTGTGTGCTCCGATCTTTCTTGCACGGGAAGAGCTCAGCCACAGTACACGAGCTCCGTAGCACCGTCAAGGGTCCCCGATGTAATTTAGAAGATATTGAAAATATATTCTGTAGAAATTTTATTTATAAATTGTTCTAATGAATTTTGCCCGGGCAGCGGCTTTTCAGTCTGCTTTTCTCGATTGTGACTATACTGTGTTTCATTTAGAACTGTCGTTTTGTATCCCGTGTTGTTCTCATATTCTTTGCTCGATAAAGATCTTTTTTGGTCGAAATGTCACTATATCTGCTGTTTGTGTTTTTGTAAAACTAACTGACCTATTGTTTTTGTGTTTCGTTTGCAATGTTTATGTGATAGAACTTTTGTTTTCTATCTATCGTATCTGAATAGCATAATGATTCAAGACGCACCGTATGTTTGTAATATGGTATGTAGTCGAACCATTCCATACTACTGTTAGGGTTTTCTAGGCATTTTCTTGGAAGTTAGTCTGCCATTGCTTTCCTTCCTGGCAGTGACCATACTGGTCCATGACCGTAGCCATTGTTTCTATTACAGAGATCCTCTGAATACCGTCGTGAGTTTTGAAACCATAACCATTGACACTCTGTCGGCTGCTCCCGCACACATCCACCACATTCTCCCATGGCTTCACGTTACCATACCGGGGAGGGAGCTAAACAGGTACTCCACCTTGACACGGAGAAGATGGATTCAGGATATAACTGATGGTTTGAACATGCCGACTGCAGAGGCAGAACGTCTGGCCTATGAGAGAGAAAAATTCCGAAGGACTGTTTGGGTGGCAAAGTTTTGCTCAGGACAAACTATTTGGTGATGATGATGAACCGAGCCATTCAATTTGTTGTTTCTTAATGAAGTTCAGTTCGAGCGAACAAGAAGAGAGATGGAGAGATTACTCTGTTTACCCTGATAACGGTCTTTGTAGATGCATTGTTTTTTTTTTACTGTTTGTGTTACTTACATCCTTTATTATTTGTCTTACCTATACATGATGTCCTTTGACTTGTTAAAAGAATTAATATTTTCGATCAGTCTTAATAAAATCCTAACCTGTTTTGGTTACCATTCACAGGCAACAGATCAGTTGAAAATCTGGCACAAGATCTCTGTGATGGAGTTAAACTTGTGGCTCTTGTGGAATCTCTGCAGTTCAAAAAGATTGGAAAAGTGTACTCGAAGCCAACCAGTAAAATTCAAATGCTACATAATGTCTCACTAGCCCTTCGAGCTGTTGCAGACGACAATGTAAAGCTGGTAAACATAGGTATTAGTATTGATTCTTCTTCGCACGCTCAATATCAACCATTTGTTAAACCACTCTTTGTGATCTGAGCCTAAGAGCGATTGTATGTTGTGCCAGTTATGCGCCTACAAGTAGACCAGCACATCCGATCTCTGCAAGCTTTTTATTTAAAAGGGTAGCTTCCCTAGGCCCCAACCTCAGTCGCCTCTTACGACATGCCTTGTAGGTCGCAGTGTTACTATTCTTTCCTCCCTTGCTGGCCTCGGCAAACGATACTGAGTAACTCATTCTCTACCAACTGCCGTAGGGAACACCAAGATTGTCTTTTTAAATAACCCAACTGCTGCACACTACGTCAAGCATTGTTTCATGTAATATTAGTGGTACATTTACTTCAGCGCATTCTGATCCATGCACCCACATGTACTAATATTTTAGTACTTCTTAATGAAATATTTGATTATCTTCAAAACAATAAAGAATTCATAATAATTTGTTTAAAACTAAAGAAAACTACAGCATAACTTGTACATACATCAACAGTATGAAAATGTGTACACAAATCAATTCGGTCACGGCATATTTTTAAATTTTATAGTGAATATACTGAAGTAATGAAAATGTACATTGGTTAACTCTTTCCATGCCAATAGCTGCACACTGTACCACATTATACTCCGTTCAACGCCCATTGCCGTACACTGCGCCAATTTGAGTTGTTCCGTTTAAGTCTTTCTAGTTTTACTTCTACTATTTTACTTTTACTACTTTTTAACCTTGTTATGCTAATATTTTGTCCAGTTTTATTCAAATTAATATATAATAAGATATATATATATATATGTTTATTTATTGGCAAGTTATGATTTTTTTTGTGCTCCCTTGAATTAACTGCGTACAACTGAGGAAATAACTGCATATGGGAAGAGTCAATCAAGAGTTGTATTAAGTTCCTACAAATTGTTGCTGATATTGTAAAGTTTATTAAAGTTTGAGTTAAGTCATCATTGGTATTATTTATTCTTTGGTATATGAATGCGAGAGTTGAACACTCATTGCAGACACAATGAGAGGGATTCAGATGTGTGTTATAAATTTACATTTTTCTTTTAAATTCTAGGCACAGATGACATTGTGGATGGCAACTTAAAACTAATTCTAGGCTTGCTGTGGCACCTGATTATTAGATACCAAATCAGTTCCAACAAAGCAAAGGCTCCACCAAAGAAATTGATGTTACAATGGTTTCAAAATGTCTTGTCTGGACTAGCTATTTCCAACTTTACTTCTCATTGGAGTAACGGTATTGCTTTGCAGTAAGTGGAAGTATTGATATGTGTTTGTGTATGGATGTATCTACTGTCTTTATCTATTGTCTTACCCCAGGTGGATGATGGGATGGGTTGTCCACTCTTGCCGTTAAGCGTAGGGGTGGGAGCTTTAGTTTGTGTTCCAAGGCCAGATGAGTTGCTCTTGTGGTATCATCATCATCAGGTGCTGTGTCGGCTGGCGTAGGCGATCATGGATCTCCACAAATCTCTATCTTTGCTATCAATTCAGATATTGACACTCTACCGTGCCATGAAGTCAGGCTATCCAAAATTTTCTCTGTCTTCCTGTCTCGTCTACCTTTGATTTTAGCAGTTGTTACAATATGTTGTGGTATATCCGTGTTTATTTAGTGTGTTCTTGATATTGGCTATCCATCATTTTCTTGGTCTTCCCTTGTCTCTAGTACCTGATCTCTTTTTATTATATGCTGTTATTGGTGATTGGTTGTATTTCATTCTCATTAAATGTATGAACTACTGTATTTGTTGTCCTTCAATGTATTTGGTGCATGAAGTTATACCCACTCTGCTTCTGATGTCCTTGTTTCATAGTCTATCTTTCTGGTGACCCCATTGCCTTCCTCAGCATTTCATTTCATTGATCTTTGTGGTTAAATTCATTTTTTAAATATAAAAATAAAATTCCTACAAAATATTTTCCCCATCTTCTAAATTACATAAGGAGCCCTTGTCAGTGCTACAGAGTTCATGCACTGCCGCTAAGATTCCTGTGTAAGAAAGAGATCGGAGCACACATAGTTACTCACCGAAGTGCGATGATGATGGTCCTATCAATCAATTAGAATGGACCCTACTACCATCACTAGAACTACCATGCTTATAATAGTCATCCATCGCAAGCAATGATGACAACAGCCTCAGACATTTGTTGTTGCACCTCTCTGGTGTTTGCAGAGGTGACTATAGAGTCCTGACTAGGCATGACAATTCTAGTGAATGCAATATAGTCATGTTTAAAATCTATGGGTCTATCATGAGTGAAGTTAAGTAAATACTGAGACAACCTCAAGAACTCACTAAATGGGTTTGACATAAATTTGGATAATTGGGAAGTAGTTGCTCACGACCATTCCGACCGGAAGCATTTCAAGACAGGCACTGGTTTGGAACCCGCAGGGAAAGAGGAGTAGGGAAGGCCTAGACAGACCTGGAGAAGAGAGCTGGAGGCTGATATTAAAAGATAGGTAAAACATGGAAAGAATTGGAAGGGATGGCAAGAGAGAGAAGAGCTGGAAGAAGTTTGTTGAAGACCTGTGCTCCGGTGGGAGTTGAAAGGTTTAGAAGTTACCTACGCATACACAAAACCCACTTATAGCAAACTTGCAAATTCGAAACAAAATAAACAAAAATTATAGCAACTACAATGATTGAAATGATTAGTTATTGTTATCCGTGCTGAGGTGCCAATAGGAAAATCAATAACAATCTTAGCAATTAACTCAGTGTCGCACAATTTTCGTAGCTTGAGACCAATTTTGGTGTACAAACGGTACATGGTTGGACTTCCCGAATCTTTTTGTTTTACTTGGAGATCTAAATTACAAGTCAAGTGTCTCTGAAATTGGAGTGAGGCGCGTCTGAATGGCAAGGGACTCTGGTGATAAGGAAAATAAGCCCTCACTCCAAAAATCTATCACAGGTGCCAGGTTAGGCATCCTGACTGGCTGAAATCGGATGCATGTGTCCTAAACGTGTAGAAGTCTATGCGTTTAGGGTCTACCAAACCAATGTGCAATGTATACATGTTCTTGGCAAAGATCAAACATATCACAAAGAGTGATTAAAATTGGTCGAAGAACGAACGCAAAGAAGAAGAGGCATCCTGACTACATCTGAACTCAAAATGGGCCAACGAAAAAAAACATCACCCATACTGGATGGACAACAACAAATACTGAGACTCAAAATTCTTTCTCATTAAATTTGCATCCTCCTGTTTGTTGTCTTCTATGTTTGTATATAAATATCTGACTATAATTGTCTCGTTTGCTTTTGTTTATGTGTTTGTGTAACAGGTTTTGTATGATTTCAAACACTCAGTTTTATTTATTTTATCAAACATGTTTTACATTGTTCTGTTTCTGACTTCAAATTTATTTTTCTTCTATTTCTTTTATTTAATTTATGTTTAATTTAATTTATATTTTATTATCTGCACAGTGCATTGTTGGATTTCTGTAAACCTGGCCTTTCTCCAAATTGGCGGAAATTGTCACCAAATGATCGGTAATTAATGCTGCAGTGAAGTACTCAAGTATGAATTTGTAATGTAGTAGATGATAGCAGATAACACAGGGAATGATTATAATGTTGTATTAACTGATTCCTCATCGTGGAACACTCAAGTGTAACTATTTCTTATCTGCTTGGACCATGCGTCGCTCAAAAGACGATTACTATTTTGTTGAGTTTTTATAATTTTTGGTTCCAATTGAAGATTTATATTAACCGGAAACTACTTAGAAGGGATGTGTAAACAATAACGAATACATAACAGCATGGCTTATGCTAGAATTTGAATTGAAATGGAGTTTATCAATCATTTTAGGATACCCTTTGACCGTAAAAAAACAAGCGATTTTTGTGAATGTTCATGATGCTACTTTGTGGACAGTTAATAAACCAAACATTCCGTCACTATTTTCTTAACGTTTGTGTATTCATAAATGTATTACATATATCAAGAGAGCAGTTAGACTGATTTATTCCACATAATGTTTATCAAGGCCCTTGAAAAGTTGGATTTTCGTTCTCACAATTTCAATTAGTTTTTTAATACATGCTAATATTTTTCATGCATAGTCAACACAACATTATATTTTTGGACATAATAATATTTTATGAAAGTACATTCATTTATCTTTAATTTGATATATAAAAAGTTAAACTTTAAATCATATTTAGAAACAATATTTTAGTTTAGCTAAAGTATGTGTGCAATATTTTTAAACTAAAAATAATTCCGTCCAGAAGCGAAAAACCCGGTAGTGAATCAGTTAATAAACAAAATATTTTTTTTTTAAATTTCTACAAAATATTTTTACCATTTCCTAAATTACATTGGTGACCCTTGCGGGTGCTATGGAGTTTGTGCACTGCCACTGAAATCTTTCTGAGTAAGAAAGAGATCAGTGCACACATGGTTATTCACCAAAGTCCAATGATGATGATGGTCCTATGAATCAATCAATTAATCCAAAACTGCATTTTGCATTAGAAGGGATTATCATCTATCAAGACTTTTCCTATCTCCAGTGGTTTACATAAATCTACTGTCCTTGGCATTCACAACAATGAGAGATCAGACAGACTTGCATCATCAGCAGAGTTGAAAATGGATAGCAGGTCATTTTTGGAAACAGAGGCTATCAGTGATATTGGATCTATCCAGTAATTTAAAGATTTTGGAATTACACATTGTACAAGTAAAATATATCAGGGACAGAGAAGAGAACAAATAGATCTATCCAGAAAAACTCAAAATCAAAGAAAACTTCCTGATACAAATAAGATTTAAAAAATTGAACTATTTTGAACATATAAAGACACAATGGGCTGGAGAAGACCATTATGAAAGGAGGCATTCCTGTAAAGAGAAGATGAGGTAGATCACAGTGAAGATAGATTCAGGATGTAACTGATAATTTGAGCATGACAGCTGCAATGGTAGGATATTTGGCCTGTGAGAGAGAGAAATTTCAAAGGACTGTTAGGGTGGCAAAAATGTTATGCTAAGAAGAAGCTATTTGATGATGAAAAGTAGAACTGGATACAGGAGGGGCAGAATGAGGAGTGTTTTTAAACAGGAAGCATGGAAACCATCAGTATGCATACTCTTCAACATCTGCTTTGGGAGACTGAGCACCTATTGGTCTATCCATAGTTCTATGGTGTAAATAACCAATAATGATGCAAGCCTGAGCGCAAAATACCACATATTTCATATAACACAGGTTCTTACACATCCCATGACACACTTTGCAAACTTTGCATTGCCAGGATTTTGATTCAGTACAGCCAATTTTAAAGCTCACCACATGTGAAATTAAATGCTTGAGGAAGGCAGTGGGGTCACCAGGAAAGATAGACTACGAAATGAGGACAACAGAAGCAGAGTGGGCATAACTTCATGCACCGAATACATCGAAAGACAACAAATGCAGGGGTTTGAACATTTAATGAGAATGAAATACAATCAACCACCAATAACAGCATATAATAAAAAGAGATCAGGTACTAGAGCTAAGGGAAGACCAAGAAAAGATGGATAGACAATATCAAGACCACACTAGATAAACACAGATATAACACAACAAGGGAGACTCATCTGGTCCTAGAATGCAAATTAAAGCTCCCATCCCTACGCTTAACGGTAAGAGTGGACAACCAACTCCATCTTCCACCTGGGAATAGACAATAGACAGCCATTTTGCCGGCCGAGTAGTTACCGGGACCCAAATTAGGGGTGTAAAGAACAGAACCACTGTTATCTGCCACGCATGTCATAAGAGGTGACTTAGGAGGTTGGTCTTGGGGCTAGCTACCCCAGCCCATAAAAATCACTAGATAACTACAGAAACCACACCCAGGAAAATTCACTAGATAACTACAGAAACCACACCCAGGAAAATTCACTAGATAACTACAGAAACCACACCCAGGAAAATTCACTAGATAACTACAGAAACCACACCCAGGAAAATTCACTAGATAATTACAGAAACCACACCCAGGAAAATTCACTAGATAACTACAGAAACCACACCCAGGAAAATTCACTAGATAACTACAGAAACCACACCCAGGAAAATTCACTAGATAACTACAGAAACCACACCCAGGAAAATTCACTAGATAACTACAGAAACCACACCCAGGAAAATTCACTAGATAACTACAGAAACCACACCCAGGAAAATTCATAGCTAGCCACCCGAGGAAGAAGGGAGTCATGGCAAGAAAATGGGAAGATAGTGGAGAGATCTGGAAAAGATCACCTTGGATAGGCAGGCTTGAAAGGCCTTGGTTGCTGACCTATGCCTCCCTAGGGGCAAAGAGTAAAGAAGAAGACAACCATTTTATACTTTTTGTAATCAGAACTCAAATATTTATATATTCAAATGACCTGTAAAGTTGCACATTTCATTGCATTCTTCTCTAATATTGCAGTATACAGAATTGCCGTCAGGCAATCCAGCTTGCTAAAGATCATCTTTCTGTGCCAAAGGTGATAAGTGCTGAGGATTTCTGCAGCCCAGATCTAGATGAGTTATCTGCAATGACATACTTGTCATATTTTATACGTAAGAGCTCTCCTGGATATTATGGAACATTGAACTGGATATGCAAACAGCTGAAAACCACAAATATCAGCAACCTTACAGTATGTATTATTATAGTTTTTAAGCTGTCAACGTTACAAGGCGAGATAGAGTGAGAAACGAGAATATTAGAAGCATCGTTGGTACTATACCATGCATACAGTACATCGAGAAGCAAAGATTCAAGTGGTTCGGCCATCTAATGAGAATGGAACCTCATTTACTACCATCACGTGCCTATAATAATCGACACTCAGGGCGCAGAGCACGAGGCAGGCCAAGAACACGATGGATAGATAACATTTCAGAGTCCCTGCGAAAGCATGGACTGACAACTTCAAGCGCAACACACCTGGCACAAGATAGAAACTAACTCTCTCCACGACGCTTCACGGCAAATGTGATTAAGATAGGATAAGATAAGATTATTATAGTTTTAGTTTCAGTTTGGAATATCTTCATTGTACTCCGGACAGATCCATAGTTGCTCTGATCTTCTTTGCAATATCTCCAACAGCATCCAGCGACTAGCCGTACCAGTTCGATGTTGATTGATGAGTCTACTCATATGCCTATTCTGCTGTTCTTGTTTAGCCACTCCAATTGTCAATCAAAGCTCTTGAAATCTAACAGTTAATGTGGATTGGTTTAGGTGAAAATTCTATTTACTGCCACACTCTATGAGGGTGTTCAGAATGTCATCCCTATCTATTGGCTGACCCCTGATATAGGGCTGAGCCAGCCTGTCTGCTCTCTCATTGCCATCAACAGCCCTGTGCACAGAAATGAAGATAAGTGTAATTCTGCAAATTGTTGATGCTTGTAATGATTCAGTCCATTGCCTGCACACAGAACCAGCCTCCACCTTTCGGATTACTCTCATCAAATCACTCAGAATGCATGTATGAGTGTAGTTTTGTGACTCCAGTCAGAATAGTTCCTTAGTCCTCATCAGTACTTTCATTGTCATGCAACTTATTGTCATACTAATCGCACCATTGTCTTGCTGACTGTTATTATTAATATCATTATATCTCTGCAGTCGGAGTAATGTTTGCCTGAATGGCAGGGGACCCTGGTGATAAGGAAAGCAATCCGCATGCAAAATCAGCAATAGTCCCTATATTAGGCACCATAGCTATGTCTGAATTCATAACAAGAACAAAAATAAATTATTATTTTATTTTTATATAAAAATCCTAGAACTTTGTTCATTTTTTACAGTTTAAGTGATCATTGATGAAGAGAATTTGAAATTCAGCTTTTTTTTTAGGTCTGTCTAATACAGGTTTCATTTCTGAATTTTCTAGACTCTTGACAGCTATCAACATTTTTATGTTGCCATCCTATTTATGTTCCTCTGCCCTTTTTCCTCTATATCTTTTATGTTTCTTTTAAGAATAGTTTGACATAGTTCAAAGATCAGGTCATTGAATCCACCTTTGTTTTTCTTTTACTGAGCAAGTGTAGGGTTAGTTTAAAAAAAAGTATAACAAGAACCTGTTTCATATCATGAGGTATATCAGGGAATACTGTTAGGTCAACCTATTGAACAGCTAGGCTGCATATCATAAGCTGGAATAGACCAAAATTACATTTTTAATCAATTGAGAAAGTCTTTTCAAACAGAAGAGTTTCAGGGTTGGGAATCCTACTCGCTGACCAGACTGAGAGAGATGGTTGTCGATATTGGTACAGCCCGAAAAGAACAACATACCAAATATGCAAAGATGAATTAATCAATATCAAACTGGTGTGTTGGACCACTGGATTTGGTGAGACAGGGATCGGAGCATATAATGACATGTCTGGAGTGCTATGATGGTAGTCTTCATATAACTTATACCTGACAGATGATTTGGTCAACATTACACTGGTCACCGTATTTTCCCCGTTTCTTTAGTACCCAATTCAAGCTCAAGTGACTCATAAGCCATTATGATTGAAAAAAATATTACTACTATATGTATATATGTATTTTACTCCTTGGACCATACATCTGCAAAGAAAGTTCACAAATTCCTATTCTGTCATAGTAGTATTGATGTAAGGGAAGACTGCAGTAAAACTAGCAATGGCAAAACAGGTATAAACAAAGTACTGTAGTTTTACAAATCATAAAAATAAGTATGATATCCATTATACTATCATAGTGAGAAGTGGTGGGCGTCTGTAGCTTAAGCGGTAGTGTGCTCAATCACAACCTTTGTGCGCCTGGTTCAAACTCAGGCAATTTGGAAGTGGGCTGTTTGGAAGCAAATTCATTTTCATGGATTTTTTTTATGAATGGTAAATACTAGTGAACGTCTGTAGGTCAAGCGGTAGTGAGCTCGATCACAGACCAAGCGTACCTGGTTCAAACCCCACGGTGGGCAAGTTTGGAAGCAAATTGGTTTCCGTGGGATTTTTACAAAGGTAAAATAGACCTCACCGTTCAGAAAGCAATGGCAAACTACTGAACATATAAGTGGTGCCTAGAAAATCAACGACTCGTTTACTGTGGTTGATGGCTACGCCTTTGGGATATGTCACGATTTTCATTTCAAATACCATTCAGAAAGCAATGACAAACTACTGAACGCATAATTGTTGATTGGTTTAATGTGGTTGATTGCGAGGTCATGTGAAAGATATGCCATGATATTTGTTGCAGTGATAAGCTGGATACAATATTTCTACAACAGCCAGTAATCAACAATCATTTCTAGTGCAGTACAAAAATATGTTGTATTTTTCAAAACAGACTGACTGGAATGATGGTTACTACCTGTGTGCCCTTGTCGTTTCTGTTGGTGGAGAAGTCAAAGGTTGGCCAAAGATTGACAGAAAAAACCACATAGCAACATGTCAGTTGGGTTAGTAATTATTCACACAATTTATTAAGCTAACCAGGAAACAGTGAACTATAGCCAAATATGTTTCCATTTCATTTCAACTAAAGTAAGGGGAAACCACTCCGGTTGGTCTTCTTACAGAAAGCCTAAACTAAAGTAGTCTAGAGCTCTTCCAATGATAGTTTCTTTAGTACTTATGTTTGATAAATTGTTAATGCTACACCAAAAATGTAAGGTGTGTTTTTCTGGCGGACTGTGATGAAAGGGATGTTCCGCAAGGGACATTATACTACTTGATGTTAAGAACCAGAGCACAGTTTAATATAACATAATGTGCAGAACTAAAAATTATATTTTATAAATTCATCTACTGTAGCTTACAAAGAGTTGTACACAAAAAATATCAAAATGATAGTGTGAATAGTTATTTGGAATGCAACGTTGTAATAAACAAAGATTAGAATACTATGAGCATGCATGTTCCCAGTGATAATGGTGTGAAGCATGGACATTTAACATGGCAGTGGAAAAACGTATATGTGCTTGAATATGTGTTACAGAAGAGTCCTTCGTTTATCATGGAAAGAGAAGAGAACAAATAGATCTATCCAGAAAGAACTCAAAATTAAAGAAAATACTAATGCTACAAATAAGAAAGATAAAATTTAGATATTTTGGACATAAAAAGACACAAAGGGTTGGAGATGACCATCATGGAAGGAGGCATACCAGCAAATAGGAGAAGAGGAGTACCACGGACAAGATGCATTCAGGATGTAACTGATAGTTTGAACATGACGGCTGCAGAAGCAGGACATCTGGCCTACAAGAGAGATACATTCAGAAGAACTGTTGGGTTGTCAAAGTTCTGCTTAAAACAAACTATTTGATGATGATGAATGCAAAATTTTGGCACATAAAGTGGCTTGTGAAAAATTGGTACTGCCTTAACAGTTTGTCATGCAGCTAATTATAATGTGAAAGTTAATGAATAAACATGCTGGTGTTGTTTACTCTGATAGCAGATTACAATTTTTATTTTTATATCCCATCACCAGGTCTTGACAGTGCAAAAAAAATTGGAGTCGATCCAATGTTCACCGCAGCAGAGTTAGCAGATCCAAACGTTGATCATCTGTCCCTGATGGCGTATTTAAGCAAATTTAGGACTATCACTCCAAAGAAGAGCAACGCAGAAAGACTTATTCTGGATTGCTATCTGCTTGGAGTCAAAGCTGGGAAGACGGTATGTGGTCCAGCGATTTTAACAGATTTTGATTTTTGCAATCTTTTGATTCCACCATTTTTGTTCATTATTACAGTATTTTGAAATTGATAAAAGATGTTTTAAACAAAATTACTGTAATGTATCTTCTAATAAGGGATTGATAAAGAATTCACTGACAATTAGTTAATTATGAATCAAAGTGAAATGCTAATAACATGTGAAAATAAAAACAGAGGGGAAAAGCAAAACATATGAGGAGATTGATACAAGACATAAGAGGAGATTTAACATCTTTCCCCGTTGATACCTCTGCAAGATTATGAACATCTGGTGGTACGACAAGATAACCAACTCTGTAGTATTGCATCATGAAAACTTGCCTTCCATCATGGACATGCGAAGCAGTAGAAGAACACTAAGAAGGCTAAAGCATGTGAGAATAATGGACAATAGCCGCACACCACAACAAGTGCTGTTTTGTGGACATTCGAAAGAGAAGAGTTTTCAAGTCAGACCACCGCTCATATATAGGAATGTCTGCAAGGCCTCAATCAAAAACTTTTCTAATAGTTTCAACAAATAGGAAAAACTAGCTGATGTCTGAGTTATCGGTTAAACAACATTACGCAAAGGTGCAGAATCTTTTCAAAAGAGACTTAGTGATGAGCTGAAAAGCAAGAGAGACCGCAAACTCAAAAATTGTCACTGTAAACCAATTCCCAATTGACAATCTGTAAAGTCGAAAAAGGCCATATATATATATATATATATATTATAAAATTTTCATTTCTTACAGACTACATTTAGAATTGTTCCCGCTGATAAAAATTGTGAAGAAGACAAAGTTACTGTATGGGTCTCAAGTCTGTCTGGCAATGTTGCATGTACAATCAATTGGGAAAACAATGTGGCTGTGTGCAATTTTCAACCAAATGAATCAGGCAGTCATCAGGTTTGTTTTTTTATCTTTATTTTCTTCACTATTTCCTACCACTCGCTCCTTGATGTCCATTATTTGTGCATTTTTGTGTGTCTTCTTTTTTCATTTTTGTGTGTGCCTGATAAATATATTGATATTGAAATGTAGAATGTGTCTATTGTTGCTGTTAACTTTTTCACAGTTCAATTTTTTAACCCTTGATGCCTTTATATTGCAATGTACACTGAACTGTCAGCGTCTGTAGCTTCATCGGTAGTGAGCTCGATCACAATCCAACATACCTGTTCAAAACTCCACGGCAAGCAGTTTTGGAAGCAACTTCGTTTCCTCTGATTTTCTGAAAAATAAAAAAGACCTCAACATTCATAAAGCAATGGAAAACTACTGAATGCATAAGTGGTGCCTAGAAAATCAACAACTCATTTACTATGGTTTGATGGCTACTTCCTGTAAAGGATATGTCTCGATTTTTATTTCATACTGAACTAACCAGTATACTGGCTTTGCTGCAACATCTTTAAAAAGTACCACAAGCAGGTGTATCAGCTCAGAAGAGCAAATGGGTTAAACAGCACAGCATCACCAATCTCTAAAATAATTGCTCAAAGTAACTGAATACCTGTTCTCCAGGCTATCTTCTTCTCTTCTGCTGTTTATCTCATGTAAAGGTGTTGATAGAGGAAATATATATCTTTGTTTGTAATGCTTGGTGATGTGATGCGCATCCGATGGTACATGAGCACACATTGAAGGGTCATTCTCATCATCGATGATAGCTTCTGTTCTCTGCTGCAGCAGCCAACTTAAAGTCCATTTGCTTACCGTACTCATGAAATGTTGATTAGTGTACCTTCTCTCTCTACCATAAAGATGACACTGTCTGGCATGTAAACTAACTCCTAATTCTCGGACTCACTTAAGTGTCTGCGACTTGCCCATATCACATAAATGAGAGCGTGCGCCTTTTGTGTGCTTTGTTCAATTCATCTTGTAAACTGATATTCATTTCTCTAAGGATAGTTACATCTTGCTTTTCTTCACAAGAACAAAGTAGAAACTACATGTTTCATCCTCACTTGAAGCAACTGTTCTATCTCTTGAGTTTAACTCTTTCGCACGCGTTATTTCCCAAGTTTTACACGGTTAATTCAAGGGAGGCAAAATAGCAAGTTTTTTTTAAAACGTAACTACTCGTTAACTCTTTCCACACCCATTTATTTCCTCAATTTTTAAGCAGTTAATTCAAGGAAGTAAAAAAAAAAAAATTGTTTATTACGATCCCAACTACTCTCAATAAATAAACATATATATATTATTATATACTAAATTGAAGAAAACTGTACAACCTAATAGAATAACAAGGTTAAAAAGTAGTAGAAGTAAAATAGTAGAAGTAAAACTAGAAAGACTTCTTACAAGGAAAGCAACTCTATGGCGCAGTGTGCGGCTTAAAGCGTGCAACGGACTTCGCCTGACGCAGTGTGCGGCTTAAAGCGTGGAAAGAGTTAATAAATTAACATAGATATTTTTATATACTAGTTTGAATAAAACTAGACAACCTATTAGAATAACAAGGTTAAAAATGTAGTAGCAAAACTAGAAACACTTGTATAAGGGGAAACAATTCGAATGGTGCAGTGTATGGCGAATGGCATTCAACAGGAGTATGCTGTGGCGTAGTGTGCACCGATTGGCAGGGAAAGAGTTAAATATATCCTGCTCCATATGCAGCTCCATATTTTATTGAGGTTGATGTATTCTTTGCAGAAGTTGTAGTATCAATATATAAGACTGCTATTACCAGTGCTTGCAGCATCACTACTATTGTTTTAGTACTATCAAGATCCCACATTCAAATTTCTTTCTACTTTGTGTTGGCTCACCTTGCTATCAATAATCCTATCAAACCTTCCAGAACACATTTCTGACCTGCAAAACAATTGCGCATAGTTAATTATTTTGTAGGATTTGGTAATGAGCTTAAAAGATATATTAATTTGATTAAATTTCCAAACTTTCCATATTTGCTATTAGCCAGCAATGTAAAAATAGATACCTTTGTGTTAGATTAAAATGAAAATCATGACATATCCTTTACAGGACTTAGCCATCAACAACAATAAACGAGCTGTCGATTTTCTAGGCACCACTTATTCATTCAGTAGTTTGCCATTACTTTCTGAATGGTGAGGTCTACTTTTTTGTTCGTAAAATCCAAGGGACTTAATATGCTTCCAAACTTGCCCCTGCTGCAGAGTTTGAACCAGGTACTGCGGTTGTGATCGAGCTCACCACCGCTTACGCTACAGAGGCTTCTTCGCGTTCGTTCTTTACGACCACTTTTAATCACTTTTTGTGATATGTTTGATCTTTGCCAAGAACGTGTATACGTTGCACATTGGTTTGATAGGCCCCTAAACGCATAGACTTCTAACGTTTAGGACACATGCATCCGATTTCAGCCAAACCTCCTTAGTCGCCTCTACGACATGCGTGGCAGGTAACAGTGGTTCTATTCTTTACACCCCAAATTTGGGCCCGTAACCACTCGGGCGAATTTATTGATTGATTTCTAGGGATCATCTGGGCACAGGTTGGACACCCCTCGCTGCAGAGGCTCACAGATGTGTTCGATTAAAAAATATAAATTAGTTAAGAATATGTAAATTAGTGCTAATTTTACATGAAACAATGCTTGGCATGGTGTATGGCAGTTGGGTTATTTAAATATATATTCTTGGCACATTCTGCGGCAGTTAATACAGAATGTGTTAAAAGTCTAGCAATCATATTCTTAGTTTTATGTTTCTATAATTTCTTATCATATCTGCCTTTAACACAGCTTCATGTCAGCTATGATGGGGAGGAGATTAAAGGCTGTCCAATCAGCTTCAATGTTCAACAAGATGTCAGCAAAGTCAAGGTCACATGCAACACTGTGCTGTGTCGTGTTGGACACACTTGTGTGATACATGTGAGTTATTCTCAAGAAATACCAGGTTGTTTATTATTCTTCCACTCATTTGAAGCCATGACATTCCTCCAATTTGTTTGCATATTTTTCTCTGCACTTATATAAATATAAAGTAAAAAGCCTATCTTTATTGCATGTAATACCGCTTTTTAGGGCAGTGTAGGACAGGGGGGAGAACATCAGCTTAAGGAATTTAATGGCTAGTGCAGTCACAGTGATCTTGTGCAGATTAGAAATTTTTCATTATACCCTGGCAGAAAAAACTCGTTGACCTTACTGGGGATCAAACCCGGGTCTCCTGAATGGGGGTCCACACACTAATCCATTAGGCTAGACGCTCCTCACATATATATATATATATATACATTTATATATATTTATATGTATACGACAATGCAATATGAAAATAAACAACACATCATTGAGGCAAGTCGTGTTTCAATGATATAGGAACATTCATAGCATCAGATAGAAGATAGTTAACAGAGATAAAAAGTAGAATAACTCAAGTGAAAACAGTTTTATCTTTTTCTTTCTTTCTTTTGTCCTTCTCTGCTTTTTTGCCGCTAGGCGTAGCAGGTTTAACTGATGATCGGTTTCGGAGATAATGCACGCTCGGTCGCTTGATATGGTGTGGTATTGTGGAGTTTTAAGATGTCTGTAACTCCATCAACCCATCTTTTCTTGGTCTGCCCTTTCCTCTTGATGATTCCATTTTAGGTTGTACGCTCTTGCAACTGGTGTATTTGGGTTCATTCTGACCAAGTGACCAAACCATTTGAGTCTCTGTTTTTCAATAAATCTAATAGCAGGTGTTGTTCCGACTGTTCTTCTAATTTCCTCATTTCTTATATGGTCTCTTCTTGTTTTATTTACTGCTTTCTCAAGCATCTCATTTCGCATGTGGTAATTTTCCTTTCTTGTTCTTTTGTCAGTGCCCATGTTTGGCTCTGGTAGCACAGTGTTGGTATAAAGATTGAATTTATAATCTTGTCTTTTAGTCACTACTGGAATAGCTGGGTGTTTCAAAATTGGGGTAAGCTGGTATGTAATGTTGTTGGCTTGCTGGATTCTAGTTTCAATCTCTCTGTCCAGTCTACTATGCTTTTATGAAAATTAAAAACACATTATGTGTGAATTCACTACCAATGACACTGCAGAAACAAATACTCCAGTGTTATATTGAACCAATATTTATATATGGCAGTAGATCATGGACAATGAACAAACAATCATTAAGATCGCTGGAGCGCCCGAGTGGTTACCGGGGCCCAAATTGGGGTGTAAAGAATAGAACCACTGTTACCTGCAGCGCATGTCGTAAGAGGCAACTAAGGAGGTTGGGCGTGGGGCTAGCTACCTCACACTGTAAAAAAACACTAGATGGCTACAGAACGGAGAACGAACCGAGTAAACGCTTGCTGAAACCGGACACATTGCCGAAGGATAAGCACCAGAGCTCCAAATGGTGCTGAAGATGTGACGTAAAATACAACAATGCTAAGGCTGCATGAATCAGATTTTCACATGAATAGAATTTATGGGGAGATCTGGTACATCTGTCTGGGCGGTGATCACAAGAGAGAGAGAAAGATCGCTGGAAGCCACAGAGATGTGATTTTACAGAAGAATGCTGAACATTCCATGGATAACGAAGAAAACAGATGAGTTTTTAAAACAAGCCTGCACACAAAGAAATCTGATACAAAGAATAAGAGACTAGGCAATCATTGTTCTTCAGGCATACAGTGCAAAGAAGATGTCTAGAACATTTGATGACAGCAGAAAACAAATGAGATTTTAAATCAGGCCTGCACACAAAGAAACCTTATCAAAAGAATAAGAATCCGACAATCAAGGTTCTTCTGGCATATAATGCGAAGAGAAGGTTTAGAACATTTGGTAACAACAGGTAAAATTCAGAGAAGGAGAGATCGCAGAAGACAGAAGGAGAAGATGCTGGATGGCCTGACATCATGGTTTGACACTAGATTGACATCAGAACTGATTACGTGCACCAAGCAGAGAGAGTTTTGGAGAGATATGATCGCCTACGCCGGCAGGCATGTCATTTGAGATGAGGTAAAATATAAGGAAGGAGAGATCATGGTAGGCTGAGATATTGGATGGTCTGATATTGTGATTTGCCAATCGATCGAAGTCAGAACTGATTAACTATATCAGAAAGAAAGAGTTGTGGAGTGACATGATTGTGTATACCAGCAGGCATGTTACAGATATATATATCATTCATGAGTATGATATGAAAAGTCGAAACAGGAAAGGTGAGGCGAAACTGAGTGGAGGATTTGGCACAGACAGTGATTAGAGAAATCACCTTCATTTTTGTCACTGGGCATGCAGGAGTTGGGGGTAATGAATGAGCTGATAGACTGACTGGCATGGCTATGGCAACAGAGGGAGCTGCAATGAACTGAAATGAAATTCTTAACACACTGGAGAGTTTTTTTGAACGGAAGAGTTTCAGGATTGTTGAGTCTCACACATTGACCAGACTGAGAGAGATGGGTGTCAATATTGGCACAGCCCAAAAAGAATGACATACCAAATCTGCAAAGATCAACATTGAGCTGGCGTGTTGGGCTGCTGGATTTGTTGAGGTGGAGATCGGAGCATCTATGGACGTGTCCGGAGTGCTATGATGATAGTCTTCTGATAATGTTGTATATATATATAAGAAGTGATGAAATCAGAGAAATATCTGGTCAACTGCTAGTGACAACTGTTATAAGAAAGAGAAGATGGAGATATGTTGGACACACTTTGAGGAGAAATGATCAATGAATATCAAAGCAGGCATTGAAGTGGGATGCAAAGGGTTCAAGAAAGAGAGGATGACCTAAGGAGACCCTGAAATGAACTTTGCTGAGAGAGGCCAGAAATATCGGTCTCAGTTCCATGGGGGAGATTGAGCAAGTTGCCCAGGATAGAGCGGTATGGAGAAATTACTTGCAGGCTCTATGTAACGTATAACGGTATGAGAGGAATTTTTTTTTTTTAATCTAATGACTAATCTGATGTAAATATTACAAACTAAAACAAGTATTTCTTTCTTCCATCATCAAATAGATTGCATGCGTAAGGGACCATTTCGATTCTATTGAAGTTCGACTAACAGATCCATATGAAGAAATACAACTTCTCAGCACTGAACAGATAAAAGATGGACTTCAGGCTTCCTTTCAACCTTCCATTGTTGGTTTGTAATTTCATCATTTCATTGAATAGCTACTGAATTGAAAAAAGGGTTTTTGCTGAATTAAATTTAGGTCCCATTGCAGGTGTATGTACAAATTCAACTGCAGTTTTCTTAATTATCAACTGATTTTTATGAGAAATATACCATTTTGTAGGTAATCGAATTTTCTTTAAGACCGATCTGAAACAATTGTTTGTTAATTTTTAGTAGGAAATTTGTAAACGTAAAATTATTATTCACAACAGAAAAGCATTCGAAAAATATAAAAATGTCTCAACATGCCTTCAAGTTTTTATTTTCCAAAACATTGATTACCTTTCACTTGGTGGCTACCGTATAGTATATCCAATAATAAGAAAAAATCCAAGAACACAGAAATTGAACAATATTTAGTAAAAAATTTACACTTCTTATCATCTATGACCTTATTACTTCATGACCTTATTGCTTTTTGCCATGGTAAACAATTTTGTACAGTTTGATAAATGGCTAAAAAAACATGATAAATACAAGTATATTGTTGTCAACAGATAACATATGGTTTGTGAATATTAAAATCACGTACAAAACAGAAAGGAAGAATGTAAATATATAACTCATTTAACGAGAAAACAAACAATGACGCTCGCAGTGGCTTGCGTCATTGACACATATGAGTAAATAGCAGCATTGACACTCCCTGTGGCTTTTAGGAGGCATTCAGGTGTTCAGTATTCCCCAGCAGATGTTAAAGAATTTATATACTAATGGTTCCCATGGCTCGCTAGTTAAACCCATTCCTTGATCTGAAACTCTGGCATCCAGTTCTTCTATTGAAAAAATGGTGGCATATCCTTTACAGGAGGTAGCCATCAACCACAGTAAAAGAGTAGTTGATTTTCTAGGCACCACTTATACATTCAGTTGTTTGTTATTGCTTTCTGAATGGTGAGGTCTATTTTTCCTTTTGTAAAATCCACGGAAACAAATTTGTTTCCCAAACTTGCCCTCCATGGGGTTTGTACCAGGTACGCTTGGGTTTGTGATCGAGCTCCCTACCGCTTGAGCTACAGACGCTCACAGTTCTTCTAGTACAATGTATAATCTCAAACTTCTGAAATTTTTGGACAGGTTCACTATCAGTTTTAGTGTCTATACTCAGCAGGTACTGAACTTCATCAAGAAATAACAAATTAAATGGTTCGGCCACATCAATGGATTACAAATGGGACAGTGTTCCTCAAAGAGTAATGCTACTCTAATACAGTAGATCCAAAGCAAAAGGCTGTCCCCGCAAAAGGTGGACCTCAAAAATAACAGAAGCAGTGAAAAACAATATTTATGAAATGCACACAAAAGCTCTTTCTAGAAATCTCTGCTTATCCTGATGCTGTGAGACAAAACAGGATTAGAGAAAGAATAGAAAGAAGAAGAGCCAACAGGGGGACTGTTGAGGGAAACCTAAAGATGTCCCCTCTATCCGTCTTCAGCTCTCCTGAGATCTATGTTGTTATGCCTCTATCCGTCTTCAGCTCTCCTGAGATCTATGTTGTTATGCCTCTATCCATCTTCAGCTCTCCTGAGATCTATGTTGTTATGCCTCTATCCGTCTTCAGCTCTCCTGAGATCTATGTTGTTATGCTTCTATCCATCTTCAGCTCTCCTGAGATCTATGTTGTTATGCCTCTATCCATCTTCAGCTCTCCTGAGATCTATGTTGTTATGCCTCTATCCATCTTCAGCTCTCCTGAGATCTATGTTGTTATGCCTCTATCCGTCTTCAGCTCTCCTGAGATCTATGTTGTTATGCCTCTATCCGTCTTCAGCTCTCCTGAGATCTATGTTGTTATGCCTCTATCCGTCTTCAGCTCTCCTGAGATATATGTTGTTATGCCTCTATCCATCTTCAGCTCTCCTGAGATCTATGTTGTTATGCCTCTATCCGTCTTCAGCTCTCCTGAGATCTATGTTGTTATGCCTCTATCCGTCTTCAGCTCTCCTGAGATCTATGTTGTTATGCCTCTATCCATCTTCAGCTCTCCTGAGATCTATGTTGTTATGCCTCTATCCATCTTCAGCTCTCCTGAGATCTATGTTGTTATGCCTCTATCCATCTTCAGCTCTCCTGAGATCTATGTTGTTATGCCTCTATCGTCTTCAGCTCTCCTGAGATCTATGTTGTTATGCCTCTATCCATCTTCAGCTCTCCTGAGATCTATGTTGTTATGCCTCTATCCGTCTTCAGTTCTCTTGAGATCTATGTTGTTATGCCTCTATCCATCTTCAGCTCTCCTGAGATCTATGTTGTTATGCCTCTATCCGTCTTCAGCTCTCCTGAGATCTATGTTGTTATGCCTCTATCCGTCTTCAGCTCTCCTGAGATCTATGTTGTTATGCTTTTATCCGTCTTCAGCTCTCCTGAGATCTATGTTGTTATGCCTCTATCCGTCTTCAGCTCTCCTGAGATCTATGTTGTTATGCCTCTATCCGTCTTCAGCTCTCCTGAGATCTATGTTGTTATGCCTCTATCCATCTTCAGCTCTCCTGAGATCTATGTTGTTATGCCTCTATCCGTCTTCAGCTCTCCTGAGATCTATGTTGTTATGCTTTTATCCGTCTTCAGTTCTCCTGAGATCTATGTTGTTATGCCTCTATCCGTCTTCAGCTCTCCTGAGATCTATGTTGTTATGCCTCTATCCATCTTCAGCTCTCCTGAGATCTATGTTGTTATGCCTCTATCCATCTTCAGCTCTCCTGAGATCTATGTTGTTATGCAAGCATGTCCATTTTTTCAATGCTCCAAAGAATTTGTTTGAGCTCTTTATTACCATTGTCATTAGGTACTTGGAAGCATCAGACTTATGTGAACAAGCAAGAAGTAAATGTCTCTGAACTTGATGTCTATGATCCTGAGAAAGCAGTATTAACTGGGCCCGAATATGGTGTGGCAGGGGAAGAATTTGCTTGTGTGGGTAAGTTATGAGTTGGTCTTGTCACATATTTTTTTAAGTGATGATTGATTTTGTACTCCTCTTGTATTATTTCAGTTTGCTCTCTCTCTGTGATGTTGTTGTAAAATTAATTGCGCTGCACATTGTGCATCCGTCTTCTGCTGCGTTTCTGTTAGGCTGCCCACCCTTTAGCCTTATTTTATTGACCTACAAGGCAGCAGGTTGGACTCACTCTTAGTCCATCACCATGCAGTGCGCAACCTATCAGTAACAGGTCATGATATTCTCCGATAAGGGACGCTGAATGACCACAATGTATGGTCAAGCACTTGCTCTGAACCTACACACACAAACACGGACACTAAATATCACATTCTTTCTGCTTATAGTGGCCAGAAACCGCATCAGTCACACCGTAAAACACAAGAGATAACACACATTTTATCCGTTAGGAATTTTGACAACCGCCATGGAAGCGAGACTATTTCAGTTTAAAATGTCTTCATTGCATTCTGAACATGTTCATAGGGGTTCCAATCTCCTTTGCAATATTTCCAATAGCATCCAGTGACTAACCGTACTATTTCGATGTTGATTGCAGCCTACTCATATACCTGTTATGCTGTTCTTTTCTGGCCACTCCGATCTTCAATCTAAACTCTTGCAATCTAGCGGTTGGTGTGGATTGGATTGTGTACAGCTATACATTACATAAATCCTTCACGCAATGTCTCCATACTTCTCTATCCTGGGCAACTGGTTCAAACTCTTCTATGAAATTGAGTCTGTAATTGAGTAATTTCTCTCATTTTAGTTCATTTCAGGAGTTTTCTATGGTGTCCTTTCTTTCTGGAACTATTTGTCTTCACTTCAAAGCCTGTTTTGTGATTCTTTGATCATTTCTTCTCATTGGTTATTGGTTACTAAACTGGCATCATTGCACTCCAGGTAGACCCATAGGTGCTCAGTCTCCCAAACAGATATCAAAGAGTATGCATACTGATGCTTCCCATGGCTTGCTAATTAAATACACTTTTCACTCTGCCCCTCAGGCATCCAGTTCTACTTGTACAACGGGTAACTCCAAACTGTCTAAATCGCTGGATTGATTCAACATCTATTTTAGTGTCCTCATTCAACAGACAGTCGCGAAGAGACCGAAGAACATCCCCTTTATCCATCTTCAATTCCCCAACAATCGATGCTGTTGATACAAGCCTGTCCTCTTCTCAGACTATACCTAACATATCTTCATCTTCTCTTGTGTATACCAGTTGTTGGTTGTATTTGACCAGACATCTCTCTGATTACTACACCTCTCCTGAATTCATAACATTTTAAATTGATTATTTTTCACAGACATCTATTACATTCCGTCTCCAACTCCCATCTCCAGGTGTTCTTGGGTCTTCCCTTACCTCTATTTCCCTGAGGGTTCCATAGGAGAGCCTGTTTCATGATGCTGTCAGGGGGTTTCCTCAGTGTGTGTCCTATCAATCGCCACCTTCTGCCCCTTATCTCTTGTTTCACTTGCTGTTGTCCCGCTCTATCCCACAGTTCCCTGTTTGTGGTCCTGTCATACCATTGCAGATGTAGTATCCTACACAGGCATTTATTGAGATATTCATATGGTAGGCCATTAACTCTTTCCACGCTTTAAGCAGCACACTGCGCCATGGCGGAAGTCCGTTCAGCTTTAAGCCATAGAGTTGCTTCCTTGTAAGAAGTCTTTTTAGTTTTACTTCTACTATTTTACTTCTACTACTTTTTAACCTTGTTATTTTATTGAGTTGTCCAGTTTTCTTCAATTTAGTATATAATAATATATATATGTTTATTTATTGACGAGTAGTTGGGATCGTAATTTAAAAATGTTTTTTTACTTCCTTGAATTAACTGCTTAAAATTGAGGAAATAAATGGGCGTGGAAAGAGTTAAATTGAATCATCTGGCTGAATGGATTAGAACGTGACTCCCATACAGGTGACCAGTGTTTAATTCATGGTAAGGCCAAGGATTTATTTTTGTCGGGGGCATAAAGAAAAATATTAACCTGAACAATTTCAGGACAACTGCACTAGCCATGTGGCCATTAAATTCTTCAGGCTCATTACCCCCACTCACCACCACCCCACCCTGCACCAGCCTAAAAGTGATATTACAGGCTGTAACGAAAGTTTGTGTGTGTGTTTATTAGGCCATTAAAATTGACGCATGCCATATTTCACTGTTTAAATAATGTATATTTATTTCTCTCTTTTATATCCAGTGAATCTGATTGACTGCGGTAGTGAGGATTTTGAAGCAGAGATTCTATATCGCGGTGAAAGAAAAGTAGACAATATGAGAGTCAAACCATATGGAGATATCCGACACATAACATTTACACCAACAACTCCTGGTCTGCATACAATTGTAGCTTCCGTCTGTGGCGAGCCTATAAAGGGTAATAATTTCATAAGTATACATGCATATTAAGTAAAAAAAAATTTGTTATAACCATGTGGTATATCGGGTAATATGATGTTAGGAACGTATTTTTCATCGACCTTCGACGTACAATGGGTAATATGGTCAACATTACGCGGAAGCCTTTATTTTCCAGCGCTTTCCTGGTACCCAATTGAGGCTGGGTCGACCTGAGAGCTGTTACAGTCAGAATAAATTCCACACCCACTGTTGAATTTATCCAGGACCAATAGCCTAAGAAGTAAGTTCACTAATAACTACACAACTGCGGCTCTAAAATATACGTACATATTAAAGACTCAAATGATTTTTCCACATGGTGAGAATGAACTCGAATACACCAGATGCAGAAGCGTATAACTCGAAAATAAAATCATCAAGAGGAAGGGGCAGACCAAGTAAAAAATGGGTTGATGGAGTTACAGAAATCTTAACTGATTCACTACCGGTTTTTTTTCGCCTCTGGACGGAATTATTTTTAGTTTCAAAAATATTGTACACATACTTTAGATAAACTAAAATATTATTTCTAAATATGATTTAAAGTTTAATTTATTATATATCAAATTAAAGATAAATGAATGTACTTTCACAAAATATTTATTGTATCAAAAAATATAATGTGGTGTTTACTATGCATGAAAAATATTAGCATTAATTAAAAAAACTAATTGAAATTGTGAGAACAAAAATCCAACTTGCCAAGGGCTTTGATGAACAATATGTTGTATAAATCAGTCTAACTGCTCTCTTTATATAGGTAATACATTTATGAATTTATTTCAAATTGAAGATTGTAAATAACCTAGAAAACACTATAATAACTATGTCCGCAGTTTAAAATATCTGTGTAAATTAAATTGATCCTGTATCAGTACAATGTATCTGGCAATGTTGACAATGATCAACTGGAAAAGGAGGGTGGTGAAACTACCTCAAAAGGATACAAGTATATATTATAAATCAAAGATGTTTGTAACAAGAAAATACATGACTAAATATAACGCAAAGCACCTGGGCCATCAGAATAATAATCTTATGTTATGTTATGTTATCCGATCGACGTCATGGCACATTGGGCATTCCCATTCGTGCTCTGTCCTCCGTTGCAGCAGCCATCCCAAAGTCCATTTGCTCACAGTACCCATGAGAAGTTGATTACTATATCTTCTCTCTCTACCAGAAAGACGACACTGTCTGGCATGTCCAAACTTAACGCCTAATTCTTGAACTTGTTCCAGTGTCTGAGACCCGCCCATGTCACACAATTGAGAGCGTACGTCATTGATGATATCGGCTCTGTCCATGCTTCTGCCCACTTGAGTCGGGCACTGTTTGCAAGAGAGTCAGCACGCTCGTTACCCCGCACTCCAGCATGTCCAGGTGTGTACAGCCAAGTCATTTTCTTGAGATGTGATCTCCAAATGATGTCCACCCATTCCACCCACATACTTCCAGATTCAATCAGTTGAAGCATATTCATCGAGTCTGATATGATGATCGTATGGGTAACCTGTTGCTCAGCCACCCATGACAGAGCCCTGGAGGCAGCGGTGATCTCCATAGTCATGCTCGATGTCGTTGTCTCAAAAGCCCTGCAGTCCTCATGAAGTGTGCGACCGTTTCGTTGTACTGAGTAAGCCCACGATGATCTGGTGCCACGCTTGAAGAGCCATCGTGTAGATAATGATATCACCTGGGTGAGAGTGCTGATCCACGAGTGCAAGAATTTCCGCATTGATGACGCCCGGGGCCCATTCTCTACAGCGACGTCCAAGTGTGCTGATAACCCTGGCGTCAAGTGTGCTGATAACCCTGGCGTAAGCAGTCATATCCTCTGATATAGGCATCCATTCGTCACCGTGCCTCAACTCATCTAGAGTACAGACCTGTTTAATAACATCCTCTGCCTCGGCCATCCAGGATCGACCTCTCTTCAATCGCCTTCCCTTGTTCTCATTTATGGATTTGTGCAGAGGATGATTTGTGTCCCAGAAACTCTCTGATACGCTTTACCTATGCGACTTTGTGTCTCGTGGCTATCACCCAGAATAATAATGAATCATTCCAGTGCAACAGAAATTTAAGCCAGTGGTAAATCATAGGCTGCTAATATATCAAAATAGTTTGACCTTGAACATTGGCATAAATGCATAAGGGACATACACTCATACAGAAATTTACATGCACATATTATGTTTTATTATTGGGCACTACCTGGAAGTTCCTCGATGAGTGGACCAAAATGATTGCCGTGTAAATTCTGAGCTTTGTCATTCTTGTGAATGAGAGTCGCTCAGAGTTTGTTTAAGTGGTTTGGAATGTGCCACGCCCGTGAGTTGTCAGTGCTCTCAAGGGGAGCAAAGAATAGTAACACTGCGATCTACAAGGCGAGTGAGGTAGGGACCAAGGGAAGCTACATTAGTAAATAAAAAAAGTTGCAGAAATTGGATGTGCTGACCTACTTGTAGGTACATAACTGGTACAACATACAATCGCTCGTAGGCTCAATTCACATACAAATCAAAAGAGTGTTTAGCAAGTGGTCTATATGGAGTTTATAGAGAGCCACTGTAGCGTAGTTGTTAGTGAACTCGCTTGCAAGGCTGGTGGTCTGGGTTCAGCTCCCGCAATGCGCATGGAATTTTCCCGACCGCGACAGCTCTCAGGTCGACCCAGCCTCAACTGGGTACCAGACATGCTCTGGGAAAGTAAAGGCGGCCGGCGTGATGCTGCCACATCACCCATCGTGTGCCGACAGTCAATGAAAAATACAGGCCTAACACTGTATTGACCTATATACCACAAGGTATGAAAGGGTTCCTTTACCTATATGGAGTGTTAGAAGAAGAAGAAGATGATTGTGCCATTTGGCATTCTTTGAAGACTCCACCTTTGTCCACTTTCAAGTGGGCACTACACTTGATCTTAGCCAAAAAGGCTGAGAAGTGATGCACACATGTGTGGACATGTTAACACAAATATATAATCTTGCATCTGAAGCATTTATTTATTGTTCTTCGTGCTTATGTTTTTTAGTTGGTTCTATCAGTTTTAAACCATTAGTAAATGTGTTTATTAAATGTACTTTTACAGGCTCCCCTAAAAGTATTGAAGTGGTAGATCCTGCACAGATATTGGTTTCAGGGGAAGGCCTCATCAGAGCAACTAAGGGTATGGAAGCTAATTTCACAGTTGACAAGAGTGGATTAGAAGGGGACATCACTGCAGAAGTGGAAGGTAGATGTTATGTTTTCTAGCTTCTCCCCTCTTAGATTCACAGTTGTTAGGCTTTATATTAAAATTTTTTGAAGAGGAGATGATCACAAGCAGACAAGTCAAATATTATTATTCTTCTTTTGTAGTCACACTGCTTCCGGGTTGTTGCCCTGTGTTGTGGTTTTCTGTTTTTATCTTGCGCTGTTCTTATGGCTTGGGTGATTGTTATTTTTGCTCTTTGACAGGATTCTGCTATGCCATCTAATCATCTTTTTCGTGGTCTTCCTCTTGTTTCTTTCCTGATGTTCTGTTGTAGAAGATGCACCTCTAAGAGCAATGTTGCTTCGATACAATGGAAAAACAAAAGGCCGGCCACATAAGCAGACTACCAACAAACAATGCACCTCTAAGAGCAATATTGCTTTGATACAATGGAAAAACAAAAGTCCGGCCACATAAGCAGACTACCAACAAACAATGCACCTCTAAGAGCAATATTGCTTTGATACAATGGAAAAACAAAAGGCCGGCCACATAAGCAGACTACCAACAAACAATGCACCTCTAAGAGCAATATTGCTTTGATACAATGGAAAACAAAAGGCGCCACATAAGCAGACTACCAACAAACAATGCACCTCTAAGAGCAATATTGCTTTGATACAATGGAAAAACAAAAGGCCGGCCACATAAGCAGACTACCAACAAACAATGCACCTCTAAGAGCAATGATTTGATACAATGGAAACAACAAAAGGCCGCCCATAAGAGACTCCAGACAAACAATGCAACTGCAAGAAAACTATTTGAAAAGGAAACAGCCGCAAACAGGATTTGAGGCAATGCAAGACACTATTTATGAAGCGCACACTGGGGCTTGTTCTAGAAATCTCTTCTTATCCTGATGCTGGAGCAAAACAGTTGGAGAACATAAAACAAAAGTAGTCACTATATCTATCTTGCAGCCAAGAGGTGGGAACTTTCATAAAATCTCAAATAGAACAATAAACAACACTTACACAAACTCCAAGCAGCTCTCATTTGAAAGAATGAAGATGTTTGGAGTTTACATGTTCAACAGTACTGGGTCCACTCATTGTGGTACTTCCTGGTAGGGCCCAATAAAAAAAAATGATAAACCTGAGAAATATCAGAGGTGGAAGGAAGCACTGTACATATGTCGTACTTAAGTTCACTTGCCAGAACTCTTTGTAAACCCTGAATACTGAAAGACACAACAGAAATTGAGGAAAGAAAGCACTGTACTGTTATCTGCAAGGCAGAGAGAAAAGATATGGCAGCCAACATCATTTGAGTACAAGATTTATGGGAAAATTCAGAATGCTACTGAAGTGAAGGACGGTGCACACAGTATTATCGATATAAAGGAAGACTGCAGTAAAACTACAAGTATGTTGCAAGGGCGAAACATGTAAAAACAAAGTACTGTAGTTTTACAAACTACAATAACAATACACAGCAATGTTTCTACCAAAAGGTCTTTATCAAGCAAAAGATACAACAGAAATTAAGAAATTCCCTTCTTACATGGCATACTACATAAAGAATCAGACAATAAATTTCTAACGGCCTTACACCGTTATGGGTAGACCGTAATTGTAGAGCCATTAGGAATTTATTTCTGATTCAATATGTAGGGTGCTGTGTAAGAAGTGAACCTACGGATCTGTCCGGAGTGCTGTGACATTAGTTCAGTAACTAATAACCTATAACATTTCCAACCCTTTATACCTCTTTATTTATCACTGCATGCTAACTAAGTATCACACTTTTGCTTGTAGTACCACATAACTATTTTCACACTTTCTTTTAACCACTAACAATTTAGTGGGTGGTCAGAGAATAAGCTGCACTAGAGAAGTGAGAAGCAAGGATGAGTTTGATTTCTACTATATTCCCAGCAAAGCTGGAACATACATAATAAACATATACTGGGAACGTAAACCAGTTGCTGGTAAGTAGATGCCTTTATCTTCAGTTGTTTTTGTTTAACTGTATTCATATATGTTACCGTCGTGTGTTCCCGGGGCTCACAGGGGGAGTAAAGAATAGTAACACTGCGATCTACAAGGCATGTCGTAAGAGGCGACTGAGGTAGGGTCTAGGTAGCTACCCTAGTAAATAAAAGTATCACAGAAATCAGATATGCTGACCTACTTGTAAGCGCATGACTGGCCCAGCATACAATCAATCTTAGGCTTGGATCATATACATCAGTTATATGAGGACTATCATCATAGCACTCCGGGCATGTCCATAGGTGCTCCGATCTCCGCCTCAGCAAATCCAGCAGCGTCCAGCGACCCAACACGCCAGTTCAATGTTGATTAATCAATCTCTTTCATATTTAGTATGTCGTTCTTTTCGTGCTGCACCAATATTGACACCCATCTCTTTCAATCTGGTCAGCGATTGGGATTCACAGCCCTGAAACTCCTCTGTTCGGAAAGACTCTCTCAATGCGTGAAGAATGTCACTCGATCCATTGCAGTTCCTCTGATATTGTAGCTAAGCCAGCCAATCTATCAGCTCGTTCATTACCCCTAACTCCAGCGTGCCCAGGGACAAAAATAAAGGTGATTTCTCTGATCATTGTCTGTACCAGTACCTCCACCCAGTTCGTCTCACCATACTTGATTCGACTTTACGAATCATGCTCATGGAGTCACTGAGTATGAAAACACGAGAGTAATTGTGAGATGCCAACCAGTTCACCGCCTCCGTAACGCCCGAACCTCCATTGTCAAGCTACTTGTGGTTGATGCGTAGGCCCCACTGGCCTCTCTTATTATTGTTTCTCCTGAGCGTGCTGAAAAGCCCACGCACAGCGTTGTTGGCGAATGACTGAACCATATACATATACATATCACAAGATGGTTTAACAAGTAGTTTATATGAAGCATTTGGACCAAATATTCTAAACCTTCTCTTTGCATTATATGCCCGAAGAACCTTAATTGCCGGATTCTTATTCTTTTGATAAGGTTTCTTTGTATGCAGGCCTGATTAGAAACCTCCTCATTTGTTTTCCTCACTGTCCATGGAATTTTCAGCATTCTTCTGTAAAATCACATATCTGTGGCTTCCAATCAGTGGCGGCTCGTGGTCATTTATCTTGGTAGGGCCAGGCACAAATTTTCAGAAAAATCATGGGTTTTGAAGTATTTACTATTATTTGTCTATTCAGGGATGATATTCCCCCTTTTGATTATTGGTGGGTCCGGCCCCACTGGCCTAATGACGAGCCACCCTGCTTCCAATGATCATTTGTTCATTGTTTTTTAGATACATATTTTAATAGAATGTTCTCTAACAAAATCTTTTATAAGCTTATTTTATGCACCACAGCACTTTTCTATATATCTGAATGTAGAAACGCCCGAGTGGTTACTGGGGCCCAAATTTGGGGTGTAAAGAATAGAACCACTGTTACCTGCCACGCATGTCGTTCTCAATGGCCTGTGATAGGTTTGGCCTCACCATTAACACCAAAAACAGAGGTCATGTTCCAGCCCGCCCCTAGAGAACAGTACTACGATCCAGTCATCAACATTAAACACCAGCGTCTCCAGTCAACGGACAACTTTGCTTATCTTGGCAGCCTCCTATCCAGATCGGCAAACATAGATTCTGAGGTCCACAATAGGATATCCAAAGCCAGTGCTGCGTTCGGAAGGTTACGTGTCACTGTGTGGGAACGGAAGGGGATAAGCATAGTCACAAAGCTGAAAGTTTACCAGGCCATAGTGCTAACAACGCTGCTGTACGCAAGCGAGACATGGACAGTGTATAGCAGACACGCAAGAAAATTAAACCATTTCCACACAAGCTGTCTACGCAGAATACTAAAAATAAACTGGCAGGACAAAATTCCAGACAGCGAAGTCCTCACAAGAGCAAGATCCCAAGCGTCAACACCCTGTTGCAGAAGGCCCAACTGAGATGGGTCGGTCACGTTGCTCGAATGCCTGATAAACGCATCCCAAAACAGTTGATGTATGGCGAGCTTGAAGGGGGCAGACGTTTAGCTGGTGGACAGAAAAACGCTTTAAAGACACTCTTAAAGTGTCTCTGAAATGCTTCGATATAGACAATACGTGCTGGGAATCCCTTGCGCAAGATCGCCAAATGTGGCGCTGTAACAACAAAAGAGGAACCCGAATAGCTGAGAATCATCGTATTGTTGAGTCACAGAGAAAACGAGCAGCGCGAAAAGACAGAGCACACAACACGCACATGTCTAACCTTGATCATGTATGCCCCACCTGTGGTCGGGATTCTGTTCTAGGATTGGACTCTACAGTCACCTCCGCACACCAGAGAGGTGCAAAGTACAGCCTGAGATTATTGTCATCATCGCTGCGATGGACGGCTATAATCGTAAAGGGGACTAAGGAGGTTTGCTGAAATCGGATGCACGTGTCCACTAGGGAATGCTAACCCGAAACAAATGCTTGTAGAAAACGGATGCACCAGGCCGTAAGGCAAATAACATGGTTCAATGACCCCTCACAATGAGAAATGGGATAACGGATTCTATGGTCACCAATCTGCCTTGGAGATTTAGCCACATAGTAAGAATGTCCGACCTACCATCACTAGGGTGGCTAAAACTTACTGTGGGAAGAGGTCAGCACAAATGGGGAAGGAGAAATCATAGGAATTATATCCTACAGAACTGCCCCCAGTATGCAGACTTGAGAAGAAAGAGGTGGCCCGCTTACACTAGCGTCCAAGACAAACTGTATGGCGGGGCTGATAATCTGAGGCAGACGGCTGCTTTTATTAGAGAATCCGAATCCCAATCTAGTGAGAACGCAGAAGAAGAAGAAGAAGAAGAAGAATGTAGAAAAAGTTATATTTGATTAATTCCCCTGTTGTATTATATAAAGAATTATACTTAAATATCATCAAATGAATCTTGAAATTTTTTTCTATTTAATGTTTTGGTTTGTAAGATGGCTTGTTGTATTGTAAGAGTTTAACTGATTCCGTACCTAGGAACACTCAAGTGTAACTATTTCTTATCTGCCTGGACCACGCTCGCTCAAAAGCGATTACTATTTTGTTGAGTTTTATTATTTTTGTTCCGATTGAAGATTTATATTAACTGAAACTACTTAGAAGTGATGTTTTAAAGATAACAAATACATAGCAGCATAGCGTATGCTAGAATTTGAATTGAAACGGAGTTTATAAATCATTTTAGGATACCCTGTGACCGTAAAAACTAGCGATTTTTATGAATGTTCATGATGCTACTTTGTGAACAGTTAATAAACCATACACTCCTTCACCATTTTCTTAATGTTTGTGTATTCATAAATGGATTACATATATCAAGAGAGCAGTTAGACTGATTTATTCCACATAATGTTCATCAAGGCCCTTGAAAAGTTGGATTTTGTTCTCACAATTTCAATTAGTTTTTTTAATACATACTAATATTTTTCAAGCATAGTCAACACAACATTATATTTTTAACACAATATATATTTTATGAAAGTACATTCATTTATCTTTAATTTGATATATAATAAGTTAAACTTTAAATCATATTTAGAAACAATATTTTAGTTTAACTAAAGTATGTGTGCAATATTTTGAAACTAAAAATAATTCCGTCCAGAGACGAAAAACCTGGTAGTGAATCAGTTAAGTAGTTTTTTTATGTCAATATAAAAGTGAAATGAGAATGGAACATAATCGAAAAGCAACATCTAAAATGTCTTTTTAAAGATGTTATGGCTTTTTGTTTTGCTAATAGTATCTTAATTTTAATTTTTTTCGATCCAGAAGCACTTGAGCTGAAAGCTCTTCTGCTCGGTATCATGGACATCGTAACCCTTCGGTCGGTGCCATGAACACCGTAAATCTGGGGAATCTGTGGCTTTTTCTGCCATCCGCGGAATTGAACCCGCACACACAGAGGGATAGTCACCCGTAGTCCAGCGCTACGAACACGCTGGGCAGACGGGCAGTATCTTTAATAAGATGATGCTTATGCAATATGTTAAAAGCACTGCTTCAGTGTTCATTTTGCATTCTTACTCTTCACCCTTTGTCTCTAGGGAGGCATTGGTCCGCAACCAAGGCCTTCCAAGACCTCCTATCCAAGGCCATCTTTACCAGATCTCTCCACTCTCTCCCATTTTCTTGCATTCCGTCTCCAACTCCCGTCTCCAGGTGTTCCTGGGTCTTCCTTACCTCTATTGCCTTCTGGGTTCCATCTGAGAGCCTGTCTTGTGATGCTGTTATAGGGTTTCCTCAGTGTGTGTCCTATCCATCGCCACCTTCTGCTCCGTATCTCTTGTTCCACCTGCCATTGTCCCACTCTATCCCACAGTTCCTTATTAATGGTCCTGTAATATCATTGTAGGTGTAGTATCCTGTGCAGGCATCTATTGATGAATGTCTGCAACATTTTGGTGTTCCTCTATGTTGTTCTCCATGTCTCCGCTCCATATAGAAGGACAGCCTTGACATTTGAGTTAAATATCATTATCTTAGTTTTATTCCTGATCATTCTTGAACTCCATATGCTCTTCAGAATGGCAAATGCTGATCTTGCCTTTTGTATTCTAATCTTCATCTGAGCCACCTTGAATGTTGATAACACTTTCCAGATATGTAAATGTGTCCACCTCCTTTACTGGTGATCCTCTCATTATGATCGGGTCTCTGGAATTAGCATTTAATCTCATGATCTTTGTTTTTTCCCCATGAATAGTCAGACCCAGTTGTTGCGAGATTTTTAGGCTTCAATTTTACTGCATAATTTCTGCCTGTTACTTTTTACAGGATCTCCTTTCTCTGCTTACGTTACGGACAGGTCATATGTTACACTTCTCGATGACCTGAGAGAGCAAAAGGATGATAGTGAACGTCTAGCTTTAGAGTTTGACAAAGTAACAACGCTGAGTTTTGATGTCAGTTTGGCTGGACCAGGTATGTTCACACACTTAACTACCTCTATTTAATTTCATTTTTGAACTTAAATTGCTCACAGCAGTAACCTTCATTAAATTTTCTTTACAAAATTGTATTATTTACCCTTTAATTATTTTTCACTTTTCCCGTTACATTGCAACCTTTATATATTTTATAAATGTTACATTTTCAATACCATAGAATTTTCCACTTTCAATATCTCATAATGTATGGAATTTCCACTTTGAATACCTCATAATAATTAATTTATGGTCACGAAAAGTCTGCATGGGCTTTCTCTGCAAGCTCATGTGGCAGAATGATCAAGGAAGCCAGTGGTGCATTTAGTATGACAAGCAGCATGACAATGGAGGTACTGGCGGTGACCAATGCACTACTCTGGCTAGAGTCACAAAACTACACTCATGCGTGCATTCTGAGTGACTCATTGAGTATGATCCGAAAGGTGGAGGCCGGTTCGGTGCGCAGGCAATGGACTGAATCATTGCAGTCGTCAACAATTTGCAGAATTACACTTGTCTTTGTTCCAGGGCACATGGATGTCGTTGGCAATGTGAGAGCAGACAGACTGGCTGGCTCTGCCGCTATATCAGAGGGCCAACCAATGGACAGAGCTGACATCGTGAACGCCCTCATAGAGTGTTGCCACAGAGAAGACCTTCATCTAAACCAATCCACGTCAACTACTAGATTGCAGAAGCTGGGTTTGAAGATTGGTGTGGCAAGAAAAGAACGGTACAACAGGTATACGAGTCGCCTCATCAATCAAAATCGAACTGGTACGGTCAGTCGCTGGACGCTGTTGGAGATATTGCGAAGGAGATCGGAGCACCTATGGACATGTCGGAGTGCAATGAAGATATTCCAAACTGAAACTGAAACTGAATTAATTTATATTTTCAACTTTCATTACACCAGAATAGATTCATTCTATATTATTTTGCTTTCAAGATTCTTTGATATTTTGTATTTTTAATATAACATTCTTAAACTGACGCTGTGAGACAAAACAGAATTAGAAAAAAGAAATAAAGAAATATAATGTTCTATGACAATATAAAAGAACAATTAACAGTTTGAAATTGATAAGAGCAGGTTGAAAAATCTCTGTCTGGAAAAAAAATTCATGAAAAATAACACAACTAAATTTCTTAACATTTTTCACCATCTTCAAAATTACATTGTGGGCCCTTGCTGGTGCTACAAAGTTTATTCTCTGTCCCTGAGATATTTCTGGGTGAAGAAAGAGATCGGAGCACACATTCTTATTCAACAAAGTGTAATGATGATTGTCATATCAATCAATCAATCGGAGATAAGCTGAAGTATACAGACTCCTATGCAGAGTCTAAAGATGGTGGGTTGTTTTTGGTTCTGTCTAGTATTTGGACGACGGACTGTTGTAGATAACTGTTGCCTGTTATAATGCAACATATATCTTCTTTGCGTTCATTCTTTACGACCAATTTTAATCTCTTTGTGATATGTTTGATCTTTGCCAAGAACATGTATACGTTGCACATTGTTTTGGTAGGCCCCTAAATGTATAGACTTCTACACGTTTAGGACCCATGCATCCGATTTCAGCCAAACCTCCTTAGTTGCCTCTTACGACATGCTGGCAGGTAACAGTGGTTCTATTCTTTACACCCCAAATTTGGACCCGTAACCACTGGACGATGCAACATATATATTTATATTCTCCTTTTTGTCTTTATTTCCCTCAGTGAGGTTCTGTGATGGAATTATTTCTTTTTTGGTTTCTGCTTTTGTCAATGTGTCAGGGGTCTAAAAATGGTCTAAAGGTGAGAGATGACTTCATTGCGTCGGGTTTTCCCATACAGCTCTGTCCCTGTAGGCAGAAATAACATGCCATTTGCCAATAATGTTACACAAAGCACAAACTCCATAGCTCCGGCAACAATCCTAGAGATCTCATGAAAAAATGTCCCATATGACTTAGTCTAGATTCGAATCCACAACCTTTAGAATGACAGGTAAATGTCTCAACCATTTGACCATAGAGACCACTGTCAAGTACCTAATTTCCTGCAGTGCCCGCCTGCCCAACATGTTCATAGTGCATTGGACGACGGGTGAGAAGCCCCTGTGAGTGTGGTTCAATTCCGCAGATTGGCAGATAAGCCAAAGGTTCTCCAGATGTACGGTGTTCGTGGCACCGAACCGAAGGGTTACGATGTCCATGGCACTGAGCCAAACAAACTCTAGTATCAGAAAAAACAAATTCCTGCAGTAGTGCAATGTTGTGAAATCCATTGCTATGATACTTTATTCATTGTTGTTCTTCTTCTTTGAATGCTCCATATTGACCACTTGTTAACCACTATGTGTGATTTGTATGTGATCTGAGCCAAAGAGTGATTGTACATTAGGCCAGTTATGCACCTGTAATTAGGCAAGCACATCCGATTTCTGCAATGCTTTATTAATTACTAGGGTAATTTCTTCTACTTCTAGTATGAGGATGGAGGTTGAGGCCTTACTGCTGCCCTCCATTGGATTTCTGGGACTTCATTTACTGGGGCAGTTGTTGTATCTGCCTCTCAGTCGATGCTTCACAAGATCCAGAAGGGCAGGTTTTGGTATGAGTGGATGTCGTCTATAGAAGTTTCTAACCTCCAGCGGCTTACGTGGATATACTGTCCTGGGCATGCGGTGTTTATGGTAATGAGAGAGCGGAGAGGCTTGCATCAACAGCATCGATTGTTGGGGAGTTGAAGATGGATAAGGGGATATTCTTCGGCCTCTTCGCGACTCTCTGTTGGATGAGGACACTAAAATCGATGTTGAATCGATCAAGCGATTTAAGCAGTTTAGAGTTACCCATTGTTCAAGTCAAACTGGATGCCTGAGAGGCAGAGTGAGAGGTGTGTTTAATCAGCGAGCCACAGGAACCATCAGTATGCATACTCTTCGATATCTGTTGGGGAGACTGAGCACCTATGAGTCTGCCCGGAGTGCAATGACGTCAGTTTAGTAACCAATAACCAATAATAACCAATAGGGTAGCTGCTCTAGGCCCTACATCTGTCGCCTCTTATGACATGCCTTGTAGGTCGCAGTGGTACTATTCTTTACTTCTCTTGTGGGAACCAGCACCACATGGGCGTCTTGATTGTTAATTTGAATGCTTTACTTGAAATACAATTTACATTAATCCATTTTGTTTACAGGAACATTCAAGTCAGAAGTCCTTAGTCCAGCTGGAAAGTTACCCGTTGATATAACTCAGAACGCAGAGAAAGTAACAGTATCATTTGTGGCACAGTATGAAGGTTATATTTTTTCTTCCATTGTTATTATATTTATAATTCTTCTTCTTCACCTTTCAACTCCCAACGGAGTACAGGTCTTCAACAAACTTCTTTCAGCTCTTCCTCTCTGCTGCCACCCTTTCCAATCCTTTCCATGTTTTACAGATCCTTTTAATATCAGTCTCTAGTCCTTTTCTCCAGGTATGTTTAGGCCTTCCCCTACTCTTCTTTCTCGTGGTTCCTTCTTCTTTCTTCTTCTTCTTCCAACATTTTCAGACATCAATTTGTATACTTTTAAAGTAGTTAGTGGTCAACCGGAGTCCATGTACATCTCCGAATAGCTTGTCTTGGACTGATATGGGGATTGGCCATGTGTTTTTTCTCTGTTCCATGTACGTTGGACATTCTTGCAGTATGTGTGTCTCTGTCATCTTGCTGGTGCCACATGTACATATGTCAGATGGGCCTATTTTATACTTGTTAAACAGATGGTACCTCAGTCTATTGTGCCCTGTTCGTAGACGAAAAATGACAACCTGTTCCTCTCTACTTAGTTGGTGGTAAGCATCGTCTTTTTCATGCCCTGGGTGATCTCTCAGCCATTTGTTCTTGTAGGCCATTTTATCCATACTTTTGCTTCCTCATATGTCATACTGGTGTCTGTCTGTGGTAGCCTGCTTTTGCCAATATGTCTGCAGTCTCATTTCTAGGTATTCCAGATGAGATGGTATCCTTCGGTTCCAAAACATTGCATGTCTTGCAATGCTTCTGGTTGGTCAGTATAGGATACACATTGAAGAGATATTTTTTTCGATCAGAAGCACTTGAGCTTTTCAGCTCTTCGGCTTGGTGCCATGGACATCGTAACCCTTCGTTCGGTGCCACGAACACCGTAAATCTGGGGAATCTGTGGCTTTTTCTGCCATTCCAGCGAATTGAACCCGCACACACAGAGGGATAGTCACCCGTAGTCCAACGCACTACTAACACGCCGGCAGACGGGCGAGAGATATTTAAATACCTGTTATTTCTTTTTTTTCTTATCATTATCATCTTGTTCTCTTTATTACATTATTATTATATATGTTAATTTTCAATTCAAATGTATCAGTCATAACATATGCCAGCGAGAGTTGGAAAATGACAAAAGGTATAGAAAGTAAGTTGAATGCATATGAAAATAGATGTTGCCCGAGTGGTTACCAGGGCCCAAATTTGGGGAGTAAAGAATAGAACCACTATTACCTGCACACATGTTGTAAGAGGCGACTAAGGAGGTTTAGCTGAAATCGGATGCACATGTCCTAAACGGGTAGAAGTCTATACATTTAGGGCCTACCAAACCAATGTGCAACGATCACTGCTTCTTGGCAAAGATCAAACATATCACAAAGAATGATTAAAATTGGTTGTAAAGAAACTAACGCAAAGAAGAAGAAAATAGATGTCTGTGAAAAATAATGAACATAAAATGGGACAAATGGGAGGTGAGGAAATCAGAGAAATGTCTGGTCAACCACTAGTAACAACTCTATAGAAGGAGAGGGGCTCAGGAGAGCTAAAGGCTAGGGAAGTAAACCCTGCTAAAATCCCACTGCCTTGTGGGTCAGCACGGTAATGCAGATGGCTAGAGTAGTAAACCTTGACCAAAAATTCGGAGGGAGGGACCCTAAGGCAGTTGATGGTTAAGTGTGTATTCCTTGCCATTTTCTGGCATCTCCTGTAAACCCTGCTCGATTCCAAACGTATAGACTTTGTCTTTCCTTGGATGAAGCGTAGGGTAGGAGGTGGTTTAGTGCAATATGGGTAAGGCACATTCTCCATATCAGCTGCCCAGGCTAGGCACAAAGGGAGAGGAAAGTGATATTGCATAAGGGTGCAGAGTCTTTTTAGAAGAGACTTATGTATGAGCTGAAAGACGAGAGAAAAGCAAAAATTCAGAAGTTGTCACAGTAAAACACTTGCCAATTGACCATCTGTAAAGATGAAAAAGCCTTATATATATATAAGTAGGAGAAGATGGAGATATGTTGAGAAGAAATTATCAAAGAATATCAAAGCAAGCATTGAAGTGAGAGGCAAAGGGTTCAAGAAAGAGAGGACTCCCTAGGAAACCCTGAAACGAATTTGGCTGACAGAGGCAAGAAATATCGGACTCAATTCCATGGAGTAGATTGAGAGAGTTGTTCAGGACAGAAAGATACGAAAAATTACTTGTAAGTCCTATGTAACGTATAACAGTACTCATCATCAAGGTGCGTATCCTTTATAGGACGTTGCTCTCATTGCAAGCACATCTGAAATTCACTCTGTCTCTTGCCAGTTCACCCACTTGTCGATGGTCATGTTTATGGTTTCTTTAATATCTTGTAGCCATCTTCTTCTTGGTCTGCCTCTCGTCCTGGGACCTACCTCTAGTATTGTTATAACAGTACTAGAGGATATAATATATATATATATATATATATATATATATATATATATATATATATATAATATATATATTCTTTATTCATCCTGTTTGTCTTTCATTCTGTCTATTTTTTGCTTTGTTGGTTTTGTTTATTTCTTATTCATTCAATCTTCAACTGATCTGTTTTTATACGAACATATCATCATCCAGTAACTTATCTTGTGCAGATTCTTGCCACAATAATGTTCCTATTAATTTCTCTTTATCATAGATCAGATGATAGAGATAAATTTTTGAAAATTCAAACATGTCCCCCTTAACACTAAAAATCATTGTAAACACAATCTTTCTCCCAACATTACTATCAGTGCCAAACCTGGACGCTGACATCAAATGATAGGAGAAAACTAGCCATGACAGAGATGTAGTGTCTATTCAGAATGCTGGAAATATCAAGAAGAGATCGGTTTAGAAATGAAGATATTAGAAAAAGTGTCTAAATTAAGACATCGGGAACAAAGTGGATGAAAATGAGTACTGAACTTCATCAAGAAACAAACAAGTAAATGGTTCGACCACATAAGCAAATTACCAACATACAATGAGCCTCAAAGAACAAAACTACCCCGATACATGGTACAAAGAAAAAGGCTGTCCATACAAAAGGTGGACCTCAGAAATAATAAAGAGGTGATGAAAACACTATTTATGAAGCGCACACAAAAGCCTGTTCCTTATCCTGATGCTGTGAGACAAAACATGATTAGAGAAAGGACAAAGAAAATATATCTACTAAGTATTTCTCTTAGATTTTAAAAAAGCCTTTGATAGTCTACAGAATCTCTTGGAATATTCTGAGATGCTATGGAATACCAGACAAAATAATAAACATTAAGAGCCTCTATGATGGTTCACAGTGTGCAGTTACCTGATGGTGGCCACAGCGACTGGTTTATGGTTGAAACCGAGTAAAGCAAGGCTGTATTCTATCTCCGCTATTGTTTGGAGTGGCTATTGACTGGGTGATGCGAAAATGTTGCAGAGGCAAAACTGGCATCGATTGGGTAGAAAATAGTCAACTAGAAGATTTGGATTTTGCAGATGATATTGCCTTGTTAAGTAGAAACAACCAAGATATGCAAAAGAAAAACAGACAACTTGTCATCTATAGTATCAAAAGTTGGACTGCAGATAAGCTATGAAAAAACAAATATAATGAAGACACCTATGGCAAGTAATGCAGATATCACACTGGAATCTAAAATGATAAAAATAACAGAGCAGTTCACCTATTTAGGTAGCAATTTTGATTGCAGAAATGTTAAAAAGAAATTATGATACGAATTAGCAAAGCAACATCAGCTTTTAAAAGTCTAAATAAAATATGGAACTGCAAGTTATATAGTATTAAACTAAATTACGAATTTTCAATTCAAATGTTGTATCAATCCTAACATATGCACTGAAGTTGGAAAATGACTAAAGATATAGAAAACAAGTTGAATGCATTTGAAAATAGATGTCTCGAAAAATAATGAATATAAAATGGAACGAATTCAGGAGAAGTGATAAAATCAGGGACATGTCTGGTCAACCACTAGTGACAACTGTTATAAGAAAGAGAAGATGGAGATATGTTGGGCACACCTTGAGGAGAAATGATCAACGAATATCAAAGCAGGCATTGAAGTGGGATGCAAGGGTTCAAGAAAGAGAGGTCGACCTAAGGAGACCTGAAACGAACTTTGCTGAGAGAGGCAGGAAATATCGGTCTCAGTTCCATGGAAGAGATTGATGGAGTTGCTCAGGATAGAGCGGTATGGAGAAATTACTTGCAGGCCCTATGTAACGACAACTGTATGAGAGGAATTATTATTATTTCTCTTAGATGGTTGGTTGGTTAGTTAATAGAAATGAAACAAGTACAATAAGGCAGACCTAAAGATGTTCAATCTCTTTGAGCAGATGGTACAGTAGGCCCTTTGTGTATGCTGATTGTTCCTGTAGCTCACTGATCTATCTTTGAAGAGTCTTATCTTATCTTAACCATTTGCCGTAAGCGTCATGGGGAGAGTTAGTTTTCTATCAGGTACCAGGCGTGTTGCGCTTGACGTTGTCGGTCCATGCTTTTGCAGGGACTCTGAGATGTTATCTATCCATATGTTCTTGACCTGCCTCGTGCTCTGCGCCCTGAGTGTCGATTATTGTAGGCACGTGGTGATGGTAGTAAATGTGGTTCCATTCTCATTAGATGGCCGAACCACTTGATTCTTTGCTTCGATGTACTGTATGCATGGTATAGTACCAACGATGCTTCTGATATTCTCGTTGCTCACTCTATTTCTCCTGTAACGCTGACAGCTTTCGCTGACGCCTCATTTCACATGTAATCTTTCTTTCTTGTATCTTCTTGAAGAGTTCTCTGCCAATTAACTTGTGTTGCCTACTTTTTATAAAGAAAGTATAAAAATAAACATTTAACATTTTTAAACTATCCAAACAACAGGTGATCATTACATTCACTTGTACTGGTCAGATGGCCCTATTGAATATAGTCCAATCCTTGCCTTTTGTCCTGGTGCGCCGCTACCCGTTGATGCAAAACGAGTAATGCTTGAAGGTAGAGGTGTTGAAACTGCGAGAGCCACAGTTCCTGCAGAGTTTCTGATAGATGGAATGAAAGCTGGACCAGGTATGTACATATTGCATTGGTTGGCACTTGGTGTCTGCTTAGCATAACTGGTAGGTTCTTGATGTCTGGTTAGCATAACTGGTTAGTACTTAACTTTTTCCACGCCAAGTTATTTCCTCAATTTTTAAACAGTTAATTCAAGGGAGGTAAAATAAAATAAAATTTTGTTAATCTCAACTATTCACAATAAATAAACATATATATATATATTACTATATACAAATTTAAGGCCCGCGTGTTCGTAGCGCGTTGGACTACGGGTGACTAGTCCTCTGTATATGCGGTTCAACCTACGCGACTGGCAGAAAAGCTACAGGTTCCCAGATTTACGGTGTTCGTGGCACCGAGCCGAAAGGTTACGATGTCCATGTCACCGAGCCGAAGAGCTTTCAGCTCAAGTGCTTCTGGATCTGAAGAAAAAAAAATAATACAAATTGAAGAAAACTGGACAACCTACAAGAATAACAAAGTTAAAAAGTAGAAGTAAAATAGTAGACGTAAAACTAGAAAGACTTCTTATAAGGCAAGCAACTCTATGGCACAGTATACTGCTAATGGCATTCAACAGACTTCCGCAGTGGCGAGTGTGCTGCAGAAAACGTGAAAGAGTTCAATTAAAAACTAAAACTGTTATTACTGCCTGTGTTACCGCTTTGTATTGATGCTAAAATTGACAGAGTTATTTACATCCATTTGGTGAACGAACGTGTGGCACAGGAATTAAAGGATGCCACTATTGTCCACTTGTACAAGCGGAAAGGAAACCGCCAGGCCTGCGATAATCACAGGGATCTCCTCCTGTCAATTGCTGGCAAAATACTGCCAGAGTCCTCCTCAATCGATTAATCGATCACCTGGAACAGGACTTACTCCTGAGACCCAATGTGGCTTCAGAGCAGGTCGTGGAACAGCAGACATGATATTTGCTGCTCGCCAACTACAGGAGAAATGCCAAGAGCAGCACCGAAACCTCTATATGGTCTTTGTCGATCTGACGAAGGCTTTGACACGGTCAACGGGAGGGTCATGGAAGATCATGGAAAAATTTGGATGCCCAGTGGAATTCATCAAGATCGTCCAACAGTTTCACGAGGGCATGATGGCACGTGTACTTGAGAAGGGAGCTGTTGAAGCCTTCCATGTCTCCAACGGCGCAAACAGGGCTGTGTACTGGCCCAACACTCTTCAGCATGATGTTTGCTGCCATACTCATGGATGTCTTTTGGGAAGGAAACGAACATGGGGTAAAGATTAGATACAGGACAGACGGTAATCTATTCAATCTTCGGAGGTTAAAATCCTCCACCAAGGTAAAAGAATCAACTATCTCAAACCTGTTGTTTGCTGATGACTGTGCCTTCGCTACCAACTCTGTGGAAGAAATGCAGACTTACATGGACAAGTTCTCAATGACCTGTGATAGGTTTGGCCTCACCATTAACACCAAAAACAGAGGTCATGTTCCAGCCCGCCCCTAGAGAACAGTATTACGATCCAGTCATCAACATTAAACACCAGCGCCTCCAGTCAACGGACAACTTTGCTTATCTTGGCAGCCCCTATCCAGATCGGCAAACATAGATTCGAGGTCCACAATAGGATATCCAAAGCCAGTGCTGCGTTCGGAAGGTTACGTGTCACTGTGTGGGAACGGAAGGGATAAGCATAGTCACAAAGCTGAAAGTTTACCATAGTGCTAACCACGCTGCTGTACTCAAGCGAGACATGGACAGTGTATAGCAGACACGCAAGAAAATTAAACCATTTCACACAAGCTGTCTACGCAGAATACTAAAAATAAACTGGCAGGACAAAATTCCAGACAGCGAAGTCCTCACAAGAGCAAAGATCCCAGCGTCAACACCCTGTTGCAGAAGGCCCAACTGAGATGGGTCGGTCACGCTGCTCGAATGCCTGATAAACGCATCCCAAAACAGTTGATGTATGGCGAGCTTGAAGGGGGCAGACGTTAGCTGGGACAGAAAACGCTTAAGACACTCTAAAGTGTCTCTGAAATGCTTCGATATAGACAATACGTGCTGGGAATCCTTGCGCAAGATCGCCAAATGTGGCGCTGTAACAACAAAAGAGGAACCGAATAGCTGAGAATCATCGTATTGTTGAGTCACAGAGAAAACGAGCAGCGAAAGACAGAGCACAAACACTGCACATGTCTAACCTTGATCATGTATGCCCACCTGTGGTCGGGGATTCTGTTCCAGGATTGGACTCTACAGTCACCTCCGCACACACCAGAGAGGTGCAACAGCACACGCATGAGATTGTTGTCATCATCGCTATGATGGGACGGTATAAGTTACGCTTGCAGGGCGGTGGGACAGAGAAAACATGAGACTGAGGAACTTATAGTCGCATGGCTACGCAGCCCCTAAACTGTTCAAGTTAGGATGTTGTTTTATGCCCTAACAAAAACTCTAGGGCCGATACAGTGGATTTATAAACATACATTGTCCTCTTTGATGTTAGACAGCTGCAAGGACAAAATATTGCTTCCCATTTGATTTCTCAAATCAACATAGCTGCAGCTGACATATTAAATATAGAGTTTGATATTAGAAGTTAGTGAGAAAGGTAGCTGGTCATCTCACCTTCACATTTGAAGACCTATCTGTGAGGTCTCTATCACTTGATTTCGTCATATCATTATAATGTGCAGATGAAATTTATTATGAAAATCAAAAAAAGACAATCATCATTTTTTCAAACATGTCATTTACAAAAAGTTGGTTATTAGTACAAGGGGGAAACAGACACAAATATTTGGTGGGATAGGGTTTAGACAGATGATGATAGAGAAAATTTGATAGTTTGATTTCATGAGATGAAAAATTAATATCATAATCAGTACTCAGACCATTTCTGGAGATCTGTGAATACTTATGCCAGACAATATGGCAACACTTTATACGGGAACACTTTTCCACCATCATTAAATTTGACAAAAGTTGCAAAGAGAGGAATCCTGTGGCGCTGGATGCAGACGTTAAGCATATTGATGAAAACTGCAATGAAGTTGCCGTAGGATTTACATGGATGGATCGGTAGTTGTCATGAAAAGTCTGCATGGGCCTTCTTCTGCAAGCTCATGTGGCAGAATGGTGCATGAGGCCAGTGGTGCATTTGATGACAACAAGCAGCATGACAATGGAGGTACTGGCGGTGACTAATGCTTTATGTTGGCTGGAGTTACAAAACTACACTCATGCGTGCATTCTGAGTGATTCATTGAGTATGATCCGCAAGGTAGAGGCTGGTTGGTGCACAGACAATGGACTGAATCACTACAAGCGCAACAATTTGCAGAATCACACTTATCTTCGCTTCCGGGCACATTGGTGTCATTGGTAATGAGAGAGCAGACAGGCTGGCTGGCTCTGTCACCATATCAGAGGGCCAGTCAATGGATAGAGCTGATATTTTCAACGCCCTCTTAGAGTGTGGCGAAAGAAGATTTTCATTTAAACCAATCCATGTCAACTACTAGATTGCAAGAGCTGGGTTTGAAGATTGAAGTAGCAAGAAAAGAACAGCATAACAGGTACATGAGTAGGCTAATCAATCAAAATCGAACTGGTACGGTCAGTCACTGGACACTTGGAGATATTGCAAAGGAGATCAGAACACCTATGGACATGTCCGAGTGCAATGAAGATATTCCAAACTGAAACTGAAACATGGCAAACGATGATGGTCTTTATGAGGACTATCATCATAGCCCTCTAGACATGTCCAAATGTGATCTAATCCTGCCTATCAAATTCAGCAGCGCCCAGCGCAATAATATACCAGTTCAATGTTGATTGAATCAATCTTGCCGAAATTGTGCTTACTGTTCTTTTCGGACTGTATAAGTGCTGACATCCATCTCTCTCAGCCGGTCGGCGCAGATTTCCAACCCCTGAATCTCCTCTACTTGAAAACGCTTTCAATGCTTCTACGAATGTCATTTTCTGCCCATGTGTTGCCAGGGCCCACAAGGGTAGCAAAACATAGTAGCACTGCGACCTACATGGGATGTTGTAAGAGGCGGCTGAGGTATTGGCCTAGGAATCTACCTAGTAAATAAAAAGTAGAAATTAGATATACTGGCCAACTTGTAGGTGCATAACTAGCAAATACAATTGCTCTTAGGCTCAAATCACAAAGAGGGGTTTAATAAGTGGTCGATATGGAGTGCTCAAAGAAAAAGAAGAAAGTCATTTTGTTTCATTGCTGTGCCCTTTGATATCAATATTAGACTATATTTTAAATTACTAGTACCAGAGTTCATTGTCTTCCATGGATTTTTTAGGTGTACCAAAGGTGAGATTACAAGGTATTCATTCAGAACTGCCTGTTGAAATGAAAGCACTGAAGTATGACCGGTACTTTTGCAGATACATTTCCAATATCCCAGGTAAAAATTCACTCTTTCATTTTTGTTATATATAATTTGTATGGGCTTTTGTGGTGTCTTTTTAAAAGATTTGAGTGAAATCGAAGAAGATTAACTTCTGTGGCAGGCAGAGCCAGAGAAATCGGTCTTCAATTGTTTGATCGATTGATTGATAGGATCATCATCATTGCATTTCAGTGAATAATCATGTGTGCTCTGATATCTTTCTTACACAGGAAGATTTCAGCGGTAGTGCACAAAATTCATAGCACTGGCGAGGGTTCCCGATCAAATTTTGAAGATGGTTGAATGTTTTGTACTGAATTATTTTTAACCCTTTGAGACTGCTGAGCCGATATATTGGTTCAGAGAAATGTTCATGATGTGCTGAATTTACATCTTAATTTTTCGTACCTATGGATCCAGAAAATCATTAAAAAATAGTATTACAAGTATTGCAAGAATCATAATAACAATAGACATATAGCAAGTTTCAAGATGTATTGACTATATCTAGTATCTCCACAGCAAAGTCTGTTTCATTTTCTCTAATTCTGTTTTACTTCACGGCATCAGGATAAAAAGAGATTTCTAGATCATGCATTTGTGTGCCTCATAGATAGTGTTTTCACCGCTTGTTATTTCTGATATTTCCGCCTTTTACATGTACTGCCTTTTGCTTTGTATCCACTGTATTGGAATAGTATAGCTCATTGAGGAGCACTGTCTGTTGGTAATCAGCTTATGGAGCAGAACCATTTAATTCATTGTTTCTTGATAAAGCTCAGTACTGATGTTGTACCCACTTTTTCTTGGTGGCTTTATTTCGAAACCAATCTCTTCTTGATACTTCCAGCATTCAGCGTAGACACTTCAACTCTGTTTTGTCAAAAAAAGTTTGGCTACAGCTGACAATCCATCATTTACATTCAGATTTATGAATCCACATAAAAAAGTATGTGGTTTTTTCTTCTGGCTGCTTGTTAAGTGTCCATGTATCTGCAGAACGACTAAAATAATAATGCATAAGTTGCAAATATTCATCAACTGATGTCTGCTTAGAATAGAGGGACTGAGATGATATGATAGGGTTACAAATGAGGAGCTTTGGAGATAATAAGGCAGATTCCGTGTATCAAGAGTATAAGAAAGATGCTTACGCTGCATAGAAAACACCTTGATAAAGTCTGAGGTGAATATAACAAATAGGATAATTTCAATAGTATGAGAAAGTTACTGACATCCAAACAAATTACAAACAGGCTAAAAATAAGAATGATCAAATGCTATATATCCTATATTAATGTATGGCGCGGAAACATGGACAATGAACAAGCAGTTAGAAGACAGAATTGATGCATTTGAGATGTGGATATATAGAAGAATAGGCAGAGTTTCATGGACAGAAAACAGACAAATAAACAAGTTTTAGGAAAACTAGGTATGAAGAAACAATTATTAAGAAAAATAAAATTCAGACTAGTAAAGTATTTTGGGCACATAAAAGACATGACACATTTACTAGAGAGGAAAGTTGAGGGGGAAGAGCAAGAGGAAGACCGAGAGATAAGTGGGAGGGAAACTTAAGAAATGGACAGGTTACAGTCTGACAGTGTGCAACACCAAGGCAAAGGACAGAGGATGCTGGAGATTCATTGCAGCCAACCTTCGATGTGGAGACGGCACCTGATGATGAATATAACAAAATGCTCTTTCCTGACCTACAGGGATTGGAAAGAAATGGAGGCCTAGAAATACCTCAAGACAAGGTTTGGATGCAGATATATATAATATACAGAAGAGCTGAGTTGGTTGAGGGCCTAAACCCCAATCTGGCTTTAATGGTTTGAGAGAGATCAAGATATCTGCACCAGAGAGAAAGAAAGAATATAAGATCCATCTGGTGACTCTAATGTTGTTGTATTATTTATTATAGTTAGAAGATACTGATATGTGCTGCATGTATGTTTTGCTTACAGGCAGTTTCTTGCTGTACATATACTGGTCAGATCAGCTGCTGCCCTGCTGCCCATTGAAAGTTGCTGTGACTGCCAAAGGAGAAGTGAAGAAAGTAAAGGTCTCAGGGGAAGGCCTAAATGGGGGAATTGCAAATAATGAGCTGAAGATTTTTCTGGACACTGAATGCAGGACCAGGTGTGTTAACACATTGAGGTGGTATGGTTAATTTTTTGACTTAAGCAGTCATACAATCATTAGTAAGTCTAGTCTTCTGTATATGTGGGGAGAATGTTTTCAGTGTTGTATAAGTACAAATTATACGAGATATGATTCAGTGTAACATATATGCTGAAAACATCATAAGGAAATCAAGGGGCAATCAGATTTTTTCCAGAGATCACTGATCTCAGTGTAGGTAAGATGGAGTTCTTAGTCCTGTCATAGATGGGTAATATATTATAGGTCCTGTATTCAAGTTGAGCATGTAAAATAATCCTTCTTCTTCATCACCTTTCAACTCCCAGTGGAGCACAGATCTTCAACAAGCTTCTTCCAGCTCTTCCTCTCTCTTGCCATCCTTTCCAACTCTTTCCATGTTTTACCTATCCTCCAGCTCTTTCTCCAGGTCTGTCTAGGCCTTCCCAACTTCACTTTCCCTGCGTGTTCCAAAACAGTGCCTGTCTTGCAATGCTTCCGGTTGGTCTTCTCAATGTATGTCCTATCCATCGCCAGTATCTCCTCCTGACCTCTTTCTCCACTGGTATCTGCTTAGTTCTTTCTCTGAGTTCCTCGTTTGTAATCTTATCATACCATGGTTTAAGTTTTTGGCTTCATTTATCACGGGTGAGATAGCCATCCTCACTTCCTACCCTGCTTAGTCGCCTCTTGGACATACCTGCAGTAGACATTGCTGCATATTCTTTCCTCCCTTACGGGCCCCGCAGCACACGGATGGATCCGCACTTGTCGCCACTTCAACATGCCTTGTAGGGCAGTGTTACAATTCTTTGCTTCCTTGGGCCCCATCAACACATGGGTGAAAATAACCCTTCGGCTGTTCAAAATATAGAACAGCAGGCTTGAAAGCCCAGGCAAAATTCATTAGAAATATTTATTTTTATTTTCTTCCAAATATTTTTACCATCTTCTAATACCATTGGGGACCCTCACTGATGCTACAGTATATGCACTGCAGCTGTGATCTTCCTGTGTAAGAAAGAGATTGAAGCACACATGGTTACTCACTGAAATGCAATGATGATTGTCCTATTAATCAATAAATCAATCATCAGGAATTTTACAGAAGATAGCAAAAAAGAGCAATCGATCATTTTATAGTTCATAGTTCATATGTATAGTTCCAACTTCACTGCAACGGATCACCCCATAATGCTGGGTTCCTGCAACGAAAATCACACAAAATGCTAATAACTGTCTCCTGTGTTGTGAACTAATTCCAGAATGAAAAAGCCATACCCACAAAAGAACCTAACACCGTCATAAATGCATATGGTCGTCGCTAATGTGTCAACACAAAACTGTTCATCACTTGAACAGATCCTTTTATAAACTGACGAAGAAAAATACCTGAACTAAGATATCCTGATGATACAGTGCTACTGTCAATATAATAAAAAGGAATTTGGAAATTAATGACTGCAAGAGAAAGCGAAAACATAGGGAAAACAAAATTAATCACAACGATAAAAGAAGCATGACAAATAGTATTTTATCACTGGAGAGAATATAGAAAATGTGAATGGTTTCGAATATCTCGGTTAACCTCTTGTTTACCAACTACGTGAGGGTGATGTAGTAGGAATGCGCTGGTGTCTCCAATTACGTGAGGGTCACGTAGTAAACTCATCGTCAAATATTGTAGTAAACGAAACTACTGCTACAATAGACTATTTATAGCATTGAGGACATCTTCCTTGTATAAAACATTGTCATTGGTCAATTTTTCGCCCGTATGAAGGTTATTTATATCTTTGAAAGAGTGACTCTTTGTCAAAAATTGTTAAAGCAAAATGGCGTTAGGAAATCTATCAGGACAATTACACTGACAGAAAAAGCTTTGGCGTTGTTGTCATATGGTGCTGACGACATATTTAACGATGAAGATAGCGGAGATGATGATATATTTTCATCAAGTGAATCTGTTCACTCAGATTCTGAAAATTCTGTACAGGTGAGAGACACTGATGACGAAAATAGTGATACTGACGTGAATGTGATTTACGTCCCAAGCAAGGTTCAGAACTGACCTTGTCGAAGTACTAGTACTGAGCAAATATCAAGTACTACTAGTACATAGAGCAGTACAAACACACATTTTATTATCAAAACATACACATACATATTTTATTTCAAAATACAAAATTTCAAACAAATATTCCAAAAAATAACAGAGTTATTAAATTTTCAAATAAGTTGGTAGAAATGCAGAAAACGCTTGGGATGCGCTGGGGGTTCGACCTATAACCTCAGGTAAACAAGGGTTAATAGTTAACTTCTAGCCTATGATCCCTTGATGATTAGGTCAGCAACAGATTCAGATATTCTACTCTGTTCTTGACCGTTCTCTGTCATTGTGATCCAACTCTTGTTCATTTCTTTCAGTTCCTGTTCTCATGTTCTTCACCAAGTAGATTTTGCTCTCTCCTCAGTTATAAGTTAAAAGTGGATTATCATTATAGTTTTATGGACATGCCGATATCTGTTCCAATCATCACCTCAACAAATTCAGCGTCCAGCGGCCCAACACACCAGTTTGATGTTGATAAATTAATCCTTTTGCATATTTCGAGCTCATTCCTTCTGGCTGTACTAATATTGACACGCATCTCTCTCAATCTGGAAAAATTCCATGCTATTGTTTACCCTCTACTGTCCGTCTCAGTACAGTTTTCATGAAAGAATTAGTCTCCATGTGCAACACATATCCATTCCATCTCTAGAATTTCTTTTGAATTATGGTTTTCATATTTTCCTTCTGACATTTTGTAAGCAGTTCTTGATTAGAAATAGCTCTTGATCAAAATAAGTTTAAGATTTTTTGCAGACAAATTGTATGAAAAGTGTAGACACATCTTGTTCTGTCATTTCCAGCATTCTGATCTATACAGTAAAGTTTATAGCCAACAGCTGCATGGTATGTTAATCTTTGTCTTCTTCAAAAGCTCCATATGGACCCCTTGTTAACCACTCTGTGGGATTTGTATGTGATCTGAGCCTAAGAATGATTGTACATTGTGCCAGTTATGTGCCTACAAGTAGGCAGCACATCCGATTTCTGCCATGCATTTTATTTACTAGGGTAGTTCCTTAGGCCCCTACATCAGTCACCTTTTAAGACATGCCTGTAGGTTGCAGTGGTACTATTCTTTGCTTCCCTTTCAGGCCCGACACCACAAGGCCCAGCACCACACGGCCCCAATACCACATGGCCCTGACACCACACGGACCCCGAACCACACGGCCTGACACGCCCTGCACACAGGCCCGCACCACACAGGCCCACACCACACGGCCCCAACACCACACACGGCCCACAGCACACCACACAGGCCCCACACCACACGGAGCATTTTAAAAAATATATATATATATCAATCAGCAATATCTCACCTTTATTTTGACATTTCTACAGGGAAATAACTGCTGAGTGCCATAGCCACAGACAGAATGCACGATGTGATGTAAAAGAGGACAGCGATGGGCGGTATACTCTTAGAATCTTACCAACTGAACCAGAAAAGCATGTTCTTCAGATCAGATATGATGGGCAACATGTCCCAGGTAGGGCCAAGTTAGTCTCTTAGACTATAATGTTAGAGCTGTGGGGAAGAGTTAACTCTTTCACTCTATAAGTTTATTTTCACCTTCGGACTCATTGATTCTTCTTCTTCTGCATTCGCCGGCTATGAATTCAGACGTAGCCATGTGTGGCTCTTCTGGCTGATTTTTGCGTGAAGACTTGCTTACCGTTTTGTTGGTTTCCTCGCCATACAGGCGGGCCTTCTCCAAATTCAGAGGTGGACGCATTGATAATTTAATGTATACTTAATTGACCAGTATACTTAATTGACAAACAGGTGGAACAAGAGATAAATAGCAGAAGGTGGTGATGGATAGGACACACACTGAGGAAACCCCTCTACACGAGACAGGCTCTCTGATGGAACCCCAGGGCAATAGAGGTAGGGGAAAGCCCAGGAACCCCTGGAGACGAGAGTTAGAGAGGAAGTAAGAAAATGGGGAGAGAGGAGAGAGATCTGGAAGGATGACCTTGGATAGGTGGGCTTGGAAGGCCTTGGTTGTGGACCTATGCTTCCCTAGGGAGCGAAGGGTGAAGCAGAATTAACCAGTATACTGACTTTGCAGCATCTGAAGAAATAAAACGAGCCAGTCTATCGGCTCAGAAGGACAAAGGGTTAAAGATATCACAGTGTAGTACCTCTGAAATCGGAGAAGGCATGCCTGTATAGCAAGGGACACTGATAATAAGGAAAGTAGGCCTTCATGCAAAAATCAGTCAGAAGTGCCAGTACAAGGTGCCATGACTACATCTGAATTCAGCAGGCAAAACGCTAGAAGAAGATCACAGTGTAGTAAAGTGCAGACAAAAAAAATGAATTAACAGTAATAACCCTCTATAAGGACAAACAAACCATAAAAACAATAAACAAACAAATTTAACTGCACCTGAATTCATAGTGTGCAAATGAAGGAGAATACAAATAAAAATATAGATTGTCATACAAAAGAAATAAATATGTATTTTTACTAACAGGTAGTCCATTTGATCTGAGAATTGGTGAGCCACCAGATCCAACAAAAGTAAGAGTGCTTGGTCCAGGTGTTAAAGATGGTATAATTGACACATTCGAGTCCAGGTTTCTAGTGGAAACACAAGGTGCTGGAGCTGGTCAACTGGCAGTGAAGATAAGGGGTCCAAAAGGTGTGTACTTTTGTATTATGTTCTGTTCTCTCTCTCGCGATCACCTAAAAGACTGATGTACCAGATCTCTCCATAAATTCATTCATGTGGAAATATGATTCATGCAGCCTTAGCATGGGTGGGTTTCGTTACATCTTCAGCGCTATTTGGAGCTCTGGTGCTTATCCTTTGGCGATGTGTCCGGATTCAGTTAGCATTTACTGGGTTCGCTCTCCGTTAGCCTTTGGCTGTCCTCAGCCGTCCTGCAAGGCAGCGGGTTGACTTCTACACATTTAGGACATGTTCATCCGATATTAGCCAAACCTCCTTTATCTCTTACGACATGTGTGGCAGGTAACAGTGGCTCTATTCTTTACACCCCAAATTTGGGCTCGGTAACCACTCAGGCGATGTTCTGTTCTAAGATTATTAGCATAACATTTCTATTATAGTATTATAGGTATATCATGTCGAGCATAAGATTATTGATATAGTACAAAGCAGGCATTGAAGGGAGGCAAAGGATTCAAGAAAGAGAGGACGCCTAGGAAACCTGGAAATGAACTATGTTGAGAAAGACAAAATATATCGGACTCAATTCCATGAGAAAGATTGACCGAGTTGCCCAGAACAGAGCGGTACAAAAATTAAAATCATTTCATATCCTTTACAGGACAATATAACATGTTGAGAATAATATCTTGGTATATCATTTTGAAAGTATAATTTTTGTTATAACATCCTAAGTGTAGAGTTATTGATATAACTTATTTAATTTTGAAATAATCCTATCACATATTAAGTGCTGAAATAATGAGGGTGTAACATATTAAGTGCTGAAATAGTGAGGGTGTAACATATTAAGTGCTGAAATAGTGAGGGTGTAACATATTAAGTGCTGAAATAGTGAGGGTGTAACATATTAAGTGCTGAAATAGTGAGGGTGTAACATATTAAGTGCTGAAATAGTAGAGGTGTAACATATTAAGTGCAGGAAATAGTGAGGTGTAACATGTTAAGTGCAGGAAATAGTGAGGGTGTAACATATTAAGTGCAGGAAATAGTGAGGGTGTAACATATTAAGTGCAGGAAATAGTGAGGATGTAACATATTAAGTGCAGGAAATAGTGAGGGTGTAACATATTAAGTGCAGGAAATAGTGAGGATGTAACATATTAAGTGCAGGAAATAGTGAGGATGTAACATATTAAGTGCAGGAAATAGTGAGGATGTAACATATTAAGTGCAGGAAATAGTGAGGGTGTAACATATTAAGTGCAGGAAATAGTGAGGATGTAACATATTAAGTGCAGGAAATAGTGAGGATGTAACATATTAAGTGCAGGAAATAGTGAGGATGTAACATATTAAGTGCAGGAAATAGTGAGGATGTAACATATTAAGTGCAGGAAATAGTGAGGGTGTAACATATTTGATTATTGCTATTTATATGAAAAGATTACAAATAAAATTCTTACAAAATATCTTCATGATCTTGAAAATTGCATTGGGACCTTTGCTGGTGCTATGGAGTTTGTGCACTGCAGCTGAGATCTTCCTGTGTAAGAAAGAGATCGGATCACATATGGTTACTCACTGAAGTACAATGATGGTGGTCCTATCAATCAATCAATCAATCATTGGTATTATATATTAGGTCGCCCGAGTGGTTACCGGGACCCAAATTTGGGGTGTAAAGAATATAACCACTGTTACCTGCCATGCATGTGAAGAGGCAACTAAGGAGGTTTGGATGAAATCGGATGCACATGTCCTAAACGTGTAGAAGTCTATGCATTTAGGGCCTACCAAACCAATGTGCAACATATACACGTTCTTGGCAAAGATCAAACATATCACAAAGAGTGATTAAAATTGGTCAAGTAAACGAACGCAAGAAGAAGATATATTAGGTGTTCATCTGTTGATATACCATCTTATTTCTAATATTATAAACTACTGTGTTATTGGATGTTATTTTTAGAACAAAACAAAAACCACATTGTACTATTATTTCTTGTCAATGACATTATAATGTTGCTGGACAGCACAAGAAACATATGACATGATGTTTGTCAACACTTGTAAGACTAATGTCATTGGACTCTTTCCACACTTTCGCGCACTCTGCGCCACAGCGAAGTCCATGAACGCCATTAGCTGCACACTGCGCCATAGAGTTGGTTTCCTTATTATAAGAAGCCTTTCTAGTTTTAATTCTACTATTTTACTTCTGCTACTTTTTAACCTTGTTATTCTATTAGGTTGTCCAGTTTTCTTCAATTTAGTATATAATAATAATATATATATATTTGTTTATTGACGAGTAGTTGAGATTTTTTTTTTTTTAAACCTCCCTTGAATTAACTGTTTAAAAATTTAGGAAATAACTAGGGGTGGAAAAAGTTAACCTGGTCATTTATTTCAGGTGGATTTAGAGTGGATATGAGCAGAGAAACACAAGCTGAAAGAACAATTGGGTGCAGGTTTGTAACAAATTATCCAAATATATTGTTGGGTCTTCTTTCTTTTCTTTATTCCTGTTGGGACTCACAGCATCAGGATAAGAAGCGATCTCTAAAATAGCTTATGTCTGTGCTTCATAAACAGTGTTTTTCGCCATGTGTGTTTATCTTTGAGGTCCAGCTTTTGCACGGACAGCCTTTTGCTTTGTATCCATTGTATCAGAGTAACTTTGCTCTTTGAGGTGCACTGTCTGTGTGCTTATGTGGCCAAACTATTTAATTATCTGTTCTTGATTAATTCAGTACTGATGTTGTACTCACTTTTTTCCTGATATCTTCAACTGGTCTCTTCTTGATATTCCCAGCATTCTGCATAGATACTTCATCTCTGTTGTGACTAGTTTTCATCTATCATTTGATGTCAGCATCCAGGTTTGGCACTGATAGCATAATGGGGAGAAATATTGGCAGCGTTTTCCTCTCTAGCCGTTGTTGAGTAAGAAACTAATTTAGTAGAAACTAATTTAGTAGAAACTAATTTAGTAGAAACTAATAACTAATTTAGTAGAAACTAATAAAGGTTTAATTGAAAATATTCAAGTACATGAGGGTCTCTGTAGCTAAGTGGTTAAACCGTTTGTATTACGTTCCAAAGGTCGCGGGTTCAAATCTGAATCATGCTGTTTTGTTCAAGTGTGCATTTTTTCATAGAATCCTAGGATTGTTGCTGGAGCTACAGAGTTTATGCTTTGTGCAATACTTACAGCAGGTGGTGTGCCATTTCTACAAAGATGGTCCGAGACATATATGGGAAAGCCGGTACATCCAAGACATATATGGGAAAGCCGGTACATCCGAGACATATATGGGAAAGCCGGTACATCCGAGACATATATGAGAAAGCCGGTACATCTGAGACATATATGGAAAGCGGTACATCCGAGACATATAGGGAAAGCCGGTACATCCAAGACATATATGAGAAAGCCGGTACATCCGAGACATATATGGGAAAGCCGGTACATCCGAGACATATATGGGAAAGCCGGTACAACGAATTCAATACTTCGTCTTTAGACTCTTTATTTCAATAGATAACTCACGTCATACCTTGTGATACATGAGGCCTATAGTGACACATGTGACTCCTACAAGGACTCTTCATAGTTTCTTGTCCTTTGTAGCCTGCTGCACAGTGTTCTCATTATCATCAACATCAAGTATCTTGTCCCTTCGGGAACTTGGCTCCCATGACAGCAGTCCTGAAAAACTCTCTTTTCTGGGCAAGCTGACCGGCCTCAGCAACAGTCCTTCTCAGATCATCAATGACATCTTGCATCCATCATCTTCTAGGTCTTCCTCTCATGCACAGTGTTCTACAGCACACAAATTATGTGTAATTCTTCCATTATATATCTCCAAGTTTTTCTTGAACTTCTTTCTTTTTCCTTTCAGTATGCATTGATCGATGTTCTTGTAGGTGTGTGTCAGAAATAATGTCACCTGCAAAGAGTATTGTCTAAAGCACAAACTCTGTCACTCCGGTAACAATCCTAACGATCTACTTAAAATGCACGAAAATGACCAAGATACTGTGTCAACATTTTTTTTAAAAGTAATTTTCTTTATTGTTAAAATCATTTTGAAATAGTTTTTAACATTCTTTCCTGATATTTGTCTGACTGTTATGTATATCCACATTTTGTAAGTTTGATGCTTTCACAACAGTTTTTCATGGTCCCTGTTCTTGCCCCATATAGCCCTACTGAGTATATGTAAAACTTGATGGTTCTCATTTTCTATGTGTTTGTTTGTTTGTTACTTCTTCTTCGAACGCTCCATATCGACCACTTGTTGAAACACTCTTTGTGATCTGTATGTAATCCGAGCTTAAGAGCAATTGTATGTTGTGAAATTATGCGCCAATAAGTAGGCCAGCACTTTCGATTTCGGTGATGCTTTATATTTACTAGGTAGCTTCCTAGGCCCCTATCTCAGTATCCTATTACGACATGCCTTGTACGTCGCAGTGTTACCATTCTTTACTCCCCTTGCACATCCCGGCAACACACAGGTGTGTTATTTGTTTGAGTATTAATATCTTTCTCATGTTGTTGAATATATTTTCTCAGGGATTATTAGTATTGATTCCTGAAGTCGGAGAAGACCTGCCTGTGTGGCGAGGAAACCAATAAATTGGTAGGCAGGCTTTCACGCAAAAATCAGTGAGAAGCGCCACATTAGGTGCCATGGCTATGCCTGAATTTATAGTGGATGAATGCAGAAGAAGGAGTATTGATTAGAATTTCTTTCCTCAGAAACGGTGGATCTCAAAAATAACAGAGGCAGTGAAAAACACTATTTTTGAAGAACACACAAAAGCGCTTTCTATAAATATTTTTATATTTACAGGCGCTGTGATGCAAACAGGATTAGATAAATTTTTTCTTATCCTGACGCTGTGATGCAAACAGGATTAGATAAATCTTTTCTTATCCTTACGCTGTGATGCAAACAGGATTAGATAAATCTTTTCTTATCCAGGCACTGTGATGCAAACAGGATTAGAGTAAATAAGAAATAAAGGAGATTAGAATGATTTTAAAAAAAAGATACAGTGATAGGTAAAAGAAAATAGTGGAGGGAAGAAATAAGAGTTCAGAAAATGAATGAGATGTGTCAAAACAAATTATGAATATGGAATTATTTCAATTCTCAGTATTTATATAAGTCGCCCGTGTGGTGCCTGTGCCCATAAGAGAAGCAAAGAATAGTACCATTGCTACCTACAGTCATGTTGTAAGAGGTGACTGATGTAGGACCTAGGGAAGCTACCTAGTAAATAAAAAGCATTGCAGAAATTGGATGTTCTGACCTACTTGTAGGTGCATAACTGACACAACGTTTAATCGTTCGTAGGCTCAGGTCACATACAAATCACACAGAGTAGTTAGTTTACAAGTCGTCAATATGTAGCGTTCAAAGAAGAAGAAGAAGTAATATACAGTATTCAGAAATGATTTCTTCTATACCAGGTATGACCCACAAGAAGCTGGACAATATATAATCAATGTCAAGTGGTCAGGTGTGGACGTACCAGGCAGCCCATTTTATGTCAATGTCGCAGAGACTGAGGAAGAACTTCTGAAGATGAATAGAGCAAGTGATTATCACTTCAGGGATAGATTAACAGACTGGAGAGCAGAGATTTAGACTAACATTAAGTACTTTTACAAACATTCCAAATGAATTTGTGTTAGGCTGTTTGTGTTAGCTGAATCTGTTACCAACTTAGTCTGTTGTCGGCTACATATGTGGTATTTGTCTATTATCAACTGAATCTGTTGTCTTATAATTATGTGTTTGTTGAATCTATTATCAATTTAATCTGTTGTCGGCTGAATATGTGTTAGTTGATCTATTATCAACTTAATCTGTTGTCATCTAAATATGTGTTAGTTGAATCTATTATCAACTTAATCTGTTCTTGGCTAAATATGTGTTAGTTGAATCTATATCAGCTAAATATGTGTTATATGAATCTGTTGTCTGCTGAATCTGCTGTCATGTAAATATATTATGATTTGAATTGATGTCGAATCTATCCGGTGATTTAAGAAGTTCGGAATGATACGTTGTACAAGTAGATCTGGATGCTTAAGGGGCAGAGAAAGGAATGCGTAGCCACATGAATCATCAGTGTGAATACACTTTGACATCTGTTGGGGAAACTGAGCACTTATGGGTCTGCCCGAAGTACTATGATGTCGGTTCAATAACCAATAGGCCTAACCAATGATATGAATCTGTGAGGCTCAGTCTGTCATCTAAATCTATATCAGCTGAATATATATATATTCATTGCTAATGACAGATATGTGTCTTGGAATAATGAACATATGAAGAGTTTGTGCCTGGGACAAGAAAGAAATGTCAGCAGTAGAAAAGACTTAACCCTTTATCTGCTAAGGACGTATATATGCGTTTTTCCCGTTTACTTCTAAAGACGCATTAACACGTCTGTTATTATCTCTTCTCTGTGGGCTACAGACGTGTTAACATGTTATACATTGCTACTGTCACTGCTACAGGCGAACATTCACGTTTGTGACCTAGAAACAAAGAGTAGCTATTTTCAGCTCAGCCTTCAGAAAGTATGTAGCAGCGAAAGGGTTAAGAACAATATCAAAGAAGGGATAGTACTGACTTTTACAGATAAATAGAGCCTTCTACAAATGTGTTTTTAATTTCATTTGATAGTCAAATGTTCTGTAACAGTGATGACTGCTGACTACTGAGGTTCTACCTAGCTATATCTTCTTCGTGTCCCGTTTAAGGTTTTCACAAGAGATTTTTATTGTTGCTATTCTGTTGCCTTTCTACCAATTGTTTCCCATGTCAGGCCATAATCTTTCATTTACCTTTCCAATTGTTCTCCATGTTTCCTTTGGATAAGAGCAGTGGCGGCTCATCATTAAGGGCCAGTGGGGCCGGGCCCCACCAAAAGTAATGTATAATGTGTATTTATTATTTTATAAATTAAAATATAGCAACCAAAAACCATGATTTATCTGGGAAAAATGTCTGGCCCCACCAACAAAAATGATCACGAGCCGCCACTGGATAAGAGGGTCTTCTTTTCCCATCTACTATCCATCAGAAAGTTGTCCTAGTCCATACGCCTACTGGCATACAACATACATGACCAATTCACCTTCATCTTTTAATGATGGATGTTACAACACTGTTAATGATGATGGAATCAAGAAAAATAAGGTGTGCATAATATGAGATAATTGTTTGACAATGTCATTTATAATATACTTTCAAACATTATATTTATTCTTTTGTTATAATATAAAATAGCCATAATTACTTTGTGAATTAATATTTATTTGTGACTTGAATAAAATCTTGAAGTTTGTTTATTGCTTCTTAAGTTCATACTGATAATTATAACATTTTCCGTAGCCTTCTCAGACCATAGGGTATGAATTCACTTCACGTTTCTGATCGAGCTCACTACCACTTAAGCTACAGACGCTCATCATGCAGGAGGTAGGAGAGTGAATTCCTTCCTCACTTATGAAATGCCGAGTGTAGGATTGAAACCACAACCCTCTTGTGTCTGAGCCAATAATCGAACGTTTATGCATTACTTTAATCCGTCCCACAAGTCCATGCTGAAGACTTTCAAAATGTGTATTTTTGGACTCATCCAAAAGAAACATTACAGGGGTAGAAAGATTACTAAACTTTTTTATGGTCCTAAAACTGAATAAAAAATAGAACTAATCTTCCATAGAGAAAACATTGAAATCTACCAGACAGAAAATATGTCACCTCTTACAATAAAGCGATGGCAGTCTTCATCAGAGAAAAGAAAGAAAGAATGAGAGAGAGTTAGAATGTAAATACTACCTTACTAAACTATGAAAGAGACATCACAAGACTGCGAAACCTATCCCTTAATGGGCGCAAGATATAGAAAACAATATTGGTGCTAAAATCAGATTCTGTGTCTAGGAAAGGCGTGAAAATTGGACAGTGTCTATCAAACAGAGATCCCACATCCCAGTGAAGGGATAAAGACGTGAGAACCCAGTTCAGTTCGCACTGGAAAACGTAAGCTTAAGCATTACGGCAAAGTTTATGTTAGCAAAGTTCACGCTGATGGAGCTAGGAGACAGAGTAAAAAGAAAAAAATTAATTAAATCACCATGGCATCAGTATGCATAACAAATTTCTCAAACATATTGCCCCATAAGTAAAAAATAATTTTCTTCAAAATCTGAAACCAGAGGGTGAACTTAAGGGGGTTCAAGCAATCTAAACGTTAGCCCATATCCAACCATTACCAAAGATAGGAAGATAAAACAGAGGCAGTGAGGGAGACGTCATCTCATAACTACTCTCGTGTTTTCATACTCAGTGACTCCATGAGTATGATTCGTAAGGACTCATTGCTGCAAACGCCCACATGTCCAGGGCGGCAGATCCCCGTGAGTCTATGGACTGTGGAAACTTATATAGACGATATCTACTTATACAGTGAAAGGAACAAATGGGTCTTTCTTGATTCTTCTATGCAGTTTATGTATACCATTAAGGACAGCTAAGCGAGAAGATATGCAAAAGCATTCGTTGAGACATCAACACAGAATGAGACGCCTCAATCTCAGCACGTTAAGAGCGATAACAAGTAGGAGATCAGAGCACATACGGTCGTGTTTACGTGCAACAAAGACACTCTTTACCGCATTGAGAGAGTCTTTCCGAACAGAGGAGTTTCATAAATGTGAATCCCACTCACTGACCAGATTGAGAGAGATGGGTGTCAATATTGGTGCGGCCCAAAAAGAACGACATACTAAATATGCAAAGAGATTGATTAATCAACATCGAACTTGCGTGTTGGGCAGATGGATGCTGCTGGATTTGTTGGGGCGGAGATCGGAGCACCTATGGACATGTCCAGAGTGCTATGATGATAGTCATATAACTGATATTCCAATATAAGTGTGTCCAAAGGTAAAAATAATAATTAACGGAATGAAAGGGTTACGGTATGAAGTCACTTCTTTCACATTTATATACTCTGGGGTGTAGGAGGACCAATCTCTTTTCTCACTGTGGAATGTCGAGTGTAGGATTGAATCCACAACCACCTTGTGTCCGAATCGATAGGTGAACGGTTATGCATTACGCTAATCCGTCCCACAGCTCTACTTGTACAACTCGTAATTCCAGACTCCTTAAATCGTTGGATAGATTCAACATCAATTTTAGTATTCTCATCCAACATTAGGTCGTCAAGAAACAGAAGAACATCCTAAACTTTCATACGATAAATACTGTCGATGCAAGCCAGCCCGCTCTCTCATTGCCGCAAACGCCCGCATGCCCAGGGCAGTAGATCCCCGTGTCTCCGTAGGGTGGAAACATATATGCGACATCCACTTAAATCAAGATCCTACTAAGCTTTCCTATGTTATGTTATGTTATGCGATCGACGTCATGGCACATTGGGCATTCCCATTCGTGCTCTGTCCTCCGTTGCAGCAGCCATCCCAAAGTCCATTTGCTCACAGTACCCATGAGAAGTTGATTACTATATTATTCCTATGTTATTCAGCTGCATCATCTCTTGCGTACTCTGTTATCACCGCTCCTCTACGACAGCCACGATAGTGTAGTGGTTAATGTATTTGCTTCAAATGCTCGGCTCGAAATACGCAGTTCGTGTGATGGTTCTGAAACTTAAACAGCCCCCAGCTGAACACTATAGAAACACTATGAGTTAAATTAGACCTGCGCGATGTTGATCACATCCGCGGCCATCGACAACATATATTATCGGAGGCAACGACCACATCATACACCATGTACCGATGATTAAGATGTCATTTCGGTCCATGGCAGATCCCTCTGATATTGTCGCAAAGCCAGTCAATCTATCAGCTCGTTTATTACCACTGACTCCTGTGTGCCCAGGGCCAAAAATGAAGATGGTTTCTCTTATCACTATCTATACCAGTACCTCCACCCAGTTATTTGAATATATACTTAATATATACAGAATATATACATAATTAGATAGTGTCCTAGCTTTGCGTTAAATTAAAAAATACCGCAAGCCAGTACATCAGCTCAGAAGAGTGAAATGGTTACGGTCTGAAAACGCTACCATCTCACTCCCATCTACTCAGTATGCAAACCATTCGACATTTGTTTTGGAAGACTCAGCACCTATGGGTCTTCTGTATAGCTGGATTGATTTAACGTCAATTTTAGTGTCCTAAACCAACAATAGGTCGCCAAGAGACCGCAGAACATCACCCGTATTCATTCTAAACATCTCAACAATCGACGCTTTCGATGCAAGAATGTCCTCTATCTGGTGTTCTATGATTTGATTTACTGCATCTATGTTGGATTTTATAGTTATTCTTTCGTTTGATGACAAAATGCTTCCTAAGTACACAAAGTCTTTGACTTGCTTTAATTGATGCTTGTCGATGGCTCTATTTTTATTTAAGGTGTCCTGCTTCTTCTCTTCACCATTTACTTTTTAAATAAGTGTTGGCCCGTCTGCCCAGCGTGTTCGTAGGCGTTGGACTATGGGTGACTATCCTCTGTGTGTGCGGGTTCAATTCCGCGGGATGGCAGAAAAGCCACAGATTCCCAGATTTACGCTGTTCGTGGCACCGAACCGAAGGGTTACGATGCCCATGGCACCGAGCAGAAGAGCTGAAAAGCTCAAGTGCTTCTGGATCGGGAAAAAAATTTAGTGTTGGCGAAACACGTAATAACAAAGTACTGTGGTTTTACAAAATACAAAAACAATACACTGCAACGTTCCGACCAAAAGGTCTTTATCAAGCAAACGATACAACAGGAGTGACGAATTTCACTGCACAGCACACTACATATAAACTAGGACAGAAACATCCAAACGGTCCTCTATAAGTGTTCAGGGATCTCTGTGGTGCTTGTCTCTTGTGACAAAGGTACATGGTTCGCTCACTCATGGAGCCATCTGGATATTTTTCCAGAGATCCCTGATCTTAGTGTAGGTGAGATCGAGTTCCTAGTCATTACGGAAACGGACGATAAAACGCGTCCCTTTTTTAAAAATAACCATTGGTAGTTCAAAATCATACATACTATTTAAATACATAATGACCATTTGAAACAAGGTGCTATAGAAAGGTTCTTAGAACATCATGGACAGAGAAGACATCAGGACATCCTACAAGACCTGATTATCAAAGAGCATTGGCTCATAAATAACATCTTGTCCCGGAAGATGAAATATTTTGGCCACATTAAATGCCACAGTGGTCTGAAGAGAAAGGTAACGGGAGGTAAGGTTCCTGGAAAACGAGGCAGGGGACGACCAAGACGAAGGTGGCACCAGAACATCAAAGAAACCTTGAACATGACGCTGGAAGAGGCAGGTGAACTTGCAAGAGACTGAGAGCTTTTCAAGCGGGCTGTAATGAATGCGACGTTCCCCAAGGGACATGCTACTACTTGAGTTCAAAATCTAGAAGAGCAAACTGGAATGCCGCTGCCCTGGAAAAATTCATTAGAATAGATTAAAATAAAATTCCTACAAAAATATCTCCACCATCTTCAAAATTTTATCGGGGACAATCGCCGGTGTTTTGGATTTCGTGCTATCTTCCTGTGTAAGAAAAAGATCGTTGCGCACATGGTTACTCACCAACATGCAATGCTGATGGCCCTATCAATCTATATAAGTGTTGGGCTATATAAATGTAGCAATCGTGTGTGCTTGTTCTAAAGCACTTTGTAAGCTGTTATTCACTTCTTAATGCTGTTCTTGATGCCGTCGCTCCATCTTTAGCGTGGTCTTCCTCTTACTGTAGGTGTGAGCACATCAATGTTATATTAGTCGTCTTTAAATGAATTCGCAGTTTCAAACAGAACTGCACTGCATGTAAGCTTTTTAGTAGCGAAATTACATAGTACGGCGACCTCGTTGTCCTCGTCTTTGAAGCCAAAAATGGCTTCCTCATATTTCGTACAGGTTTGTTGGTCGAAGAGTGACAAGAAAACAAACATCAAAAGTGAGTTTAATTTATCACTTTGTTTTCTTGCTTAAAAGTTGGAAGTCTTTTAGTTTTAGTTATGCAATTTGTGTAATGTATCGACGATGAGATGCTGAAGCCGCACCGTGGATGTCAAAACCGGAATAAAAAACATTACAAAGTCAAATAAATAAGTTCTATAAGTTAGTGATTATAACTGACAAACTGTGCATTTTTAAAACGCAGTGTTCTAGAAAAAGTTGTCATAATGATCCTGATAAGAGCAGGGCGAAATAAAAGAACACAGGAAATTAGCTAGCTAACTCTTAGTAGTAGTACTAACTTAACTACTTTGACTGACGACTCAGGACTGCAGGATTATTATAGTGCCGCGGCGCTAGTTTTAGCGAATATGAATATGATTATTATTATTAATTAACAGATCGTTATCAATTCAATCATAATCAATGACAACTCATTCACTACACATCTAAAAAAATACTGATTGATTGATTAGACCATCATTTTCTTACACATATTCATATGATAATGATGATCTCAGCAGCAGTGAACTAACTGCCTAGCAAGCCAATACTAGCATCTGCGTGGGTCCCGATGTAATTTTGAAGATAGTGAAAATAATTCTATAGGAATTTTAACATTTCTAATGAATTTTACCCGGGTAGCTGCTGCTCTTAAATGAGCCTACTCGCTCCTAAATGAGCCTGCTCGCTCCTAAATGAGCCTGCTCTTCTCAATTTTGCGCTGCCATGGGTTTTTTCACGGGCTCAAATTGAACATGGGACCCACGTTTATCATCCATCTCTAATAGGACTATGAACTCGATCTCACCTACACTGAGATCAGGGATCTCTGTAAAAATAACCAGATGGCTCCATGAGGGAGCAAACTGAGTACCCTTGGAATGAGAGACAAGTACCTACCCTCTACACCACAGAGACCTCCACAAGTATTGGTCTTTTAAATCTTGAGTTGTTATATCTGACTAACACTACTGGGGTTGCCAATAGCAGAGTTGATAACACAGGCTAGTGACCATGTGTCGTGGAAATTCTGGGGTTCAAAGCCATCTTGAGCTAAAAATTCTTGGTGTGTTTGGATATGTAGTTGGATTACAGGAAACCATGACCTAAATTACAAGCACCTGTGAAGTTGGTGTAAGGCTTGCCTGAATGGCCAGTGACACCAATGATAAGAAAAGCAAATCTTCATGCAAAAATCAGTATACAGTGTCATATTAGACACCAATGGTATGGCTGAATTGAGCGCCAGACGAAAATACTAACCGAATCTAACTGCCTTTCATTATCTTTGCATTCAGACACTTGCAGCACTTAACAATGGAAGCACTTGGCACAACCAGCAGAGGAATTTGTCTATACATGAACATATGTCCATGGAACTGCTTCAAGGAGCACAGGTGGCAGTTCCTAGATTTCGAGTGGCAACAACTGCTGATGAAGTGTATGATGGAGCCGAGAAATTGGTCATAAAAGAAAATCCATTGTTAGAATGATAAAATACACAATTTCATCTCTCTCTAGCCTGTTGCGCCTCTGTGCTTAGGAACCCTTTTTATACCTCATGGTATATAGGGTAATACAGTGTTAGGCCCGTATTTTCATTGACGCGCACACGATGGGTGATGGGGTCAACATCACGCCATCCACCTTTACTTCCCAGTGCTTTTTCTTGGTACCCAATTGAGGCTAGGTCGACCTGAGAGCCGCTATGGTCAGAAAAAGTTCCACACCAACTTGTGAAATTGAACCTGGACCACTAGCCTAAGAAGCGAGTTCACTAACAACTAAGCTATCTCTGTGCTTATGACAGCAACAAAATTACACCATTCTTCTCTGTTCTTGACCATCCCCTGTAGCCGAGATTAATTTCTTTCAGTGCCTGTTCTCGTCCAGGTAGTTTTTTGGTCTTCTGTTTAAACAGCCAGAGACTGGGAAAAGGGGAGAACAACTGTTGAAGCCTAATGCTCCACGAGGAGCAGAGAGGAATAAGTAAGTCATCATCAAATAGCTTGTCCTGAGCAGAATTTTTGCCACCCTAACAGACCTTAAATATTTCTCTCTCTCATAGGCCAGACACTAGGTTAACAACCCGGTAACATTGTGCTGACAAAAGAAGAAGATAGGCCAGACGTCCCACATCTGCAGCTATCAAACTCAAATGATCAGTTACATCTTGAATCCATCTTCTCCATGGTCTTCCTCTTCTCTTTGCAAGGATGCAGCTTTCCATAATGATCTTCTCCAACACTTCATGTCTTTTTATATGTCCAAAACACTTCAATTTTCCCTTTCTTATTTCTAACGTCAACCAGTTTTCTTTGATTTTGAGTTCTTTCTGGGCAGCTCTATTTGTTCTCTTTTCTGTCCATGATATACGGAGGATTCATCTGTAACACTTATGTTCAAAAGCACATATGGTTTTCCACTGCCTTGTTAAATGTTCATGCTTCACACCCATACGATGCCACTGGGAATATGCATGCTCTTAGTATTCTGATCTTTGTTTTCCTATCAATTCCATTCCTGTTTTTAGTTGTTCATTTTTTGTAAGGTCATATTTGTTTTTTTTTCAACTTCGTCTCATTTCCATATCTTGTTAACAGTGAACCTAGATATTCAAAACTGTTCACATTTTCCAGTTTTGCTCTATTGATAAAATATCATTTGTCATGTTTGTTTTATCACTTTTATTTCTGTTCTTTCCACGTTGAGATGTAGTTTTTGTTTTTCGGCTTGCTCTTCTTGACTTATTCCTCTCCGCTCCTCGTGGAGCATAGGGCCTCACAGTGTTCGCCACACTTCTCAGTCTCTGGCTGTTTTCTTTATGGTCTCCCAGGATAGTTGAGCACTTTTCATTTCCTCAAGAAGGCTCTCCAGTTCTGTTTATGGCATCCTCTTTTGCGTTTTCTCTTGGGTTCCACTCAAGTGCTTGTGGTTTGCTCCTGCACTTCCATTATTAATTTCTCTATCCCTTTTTGTGATGTTGACAGTATTGGATGTATCACTGTTATAATACAACCCACATCTAATACATGCTATAATACATCCTACAGTTATATATAGTGCTATTATTTACAACCCACCATTGCAGACAAAGATTCAAATATATTGAACTTGTGTAATTAGCTCTTTACTATATGGCTCAGAAACATGGACAACCTACTCAAGGCACGAGAGGAGACTTAATGTCTTTCACCTTCGATGTCTCCTAAGATTATAAACATCAGGTGGTACGATAAGATAACCAACTCTGAAGTACTACAATGTGCAAACTTGTCCATGGGTATGCTCAACTGTAGAAGACTAAGAAGGCTAGGGCATGTAAGAAGAATGGACAATAGCTGCATACCACAACAAATGTTGTTCTGTTAACTTTCAGAAGGGAAGAGGGACCAAGGCAGACCACTGCTCAGATATAAGGATGTCTTCAATGCCTTAATGAAGAACTTTTCTATCGGTCCCAAAAATCGGAAAACTAGCTGATGAATGAGTTATGGGAAAACATTACGCAAAGGTGCAGAATATTTTGAAAAGAGACATAGGGATAAGGTGAAAGACAAGTGCAAACACTGAAGTTGTCACAGTAAAACACTTGCCAATCGATCGTCAGTAAAGATCAAAAAGGTCCATATATAATGTCCAACCCACACTGTCTAACTATTTGTTATTATAGTTCTCATTTGTTTACTTCTATTTCTTCCAGCTAAACTTACAGGTAAACCAGATGTGGTTGTTAAAGCACAGGTGCTAGCAGGAGGCAGAGGGAAGGGTACCTGGGACAGTGGCCTTAAGGGAGGTGTCAAGCTAGTGTTTTCGTAAGTATAGTCTATCAGAAGTTAGTATACTTCTTCGTTGTCTGTTATGTTATGTTATTCGATCAACGTCATGGAACATTGGGCATTCCTATTGGGCACCTAATCTCTAAGGGTCTCTGGCGTAGAGGTTAGGTGTTCATCTCTCATGTCAAAGGTATCAGGGTTTGCCTCCGTGTGGAGCCATCTAGATATTTTTCCAGAGATCCTGATCTCAGTTTAGGTGAGATCGAGTTCCTAGTCATATCGAAGATGGACGTAGGTCCAGTGTTAAATTTGGACATAAAGAGCCCTTGGCTGTTCAAAATCGAAAAGAGCAGGCTGGAAAGCCGCTGCCGGGGAAAAATTCATTACAAGTTTTTTTGTTAAAAATACAGACATAAATATCTTCAAAATTACATCGGGACCTCGCCGTGCTACGGAGTTTGCTCACTGCAGCCTAGATCTTCCTGTGTAAGAAACAGATTAGAGCACACATGGTTACTCACCAAAGTTCAATGATGATGGTCCTATCAATCAATCTCTACACCACAGGGACCCCCAGAGCTAAAGAATATGACCCAATTTAGTAAACAGTCAATAGCAGTAGTGGCAAGGTTATGTTTCTTTGTGAAATGAAAATTATGTGTGTTCCTTTAAACTGAACACTTTGTTTTGTCATTTTGATTTCAGAGCAGATGAAGCTAAGGAATTAGGTAGTAAAATGATTGGTCACAAGTTGTTTACAAAGCAGACAGGAAGTGAAGGAAGAATATGCCAGAAAGTAATGATTGTGGAAAGATTATACATCAGACGAGAGTTCTACTTTGCTATCACGATGGAGAGAAGTCAGGTAAGAAATTGATGTTATTTATTCATTATCAGGTGCTGTGCCGGCTGGCCTAGGCGATCATGGATCTCCTCAAATCTCTGTCCCTGGTGCTTGCTATCATCTCAGATGTTGGCACTCTTCTCTCAAAATTTGACTCTTTGTCTTCATTAGTCTCGCTCTCCTCGATTTTCCTGGTTGTCACAATATGTTCTAAGCATCCCCTTCTCATTGAAATGAAAATCGTGGCATATCCATTACAGGACTTAGCTATCAACAGCAGTAAATGAATTGTACATGTCCGAAAAATGATGATTGCATCTTTCTCATATTGATAATAAGCTTTCTCTATGTCTTTGCCTCATTCAACCATTCTACATTCATCAATTTAGCAGTCCACAGGATTCTTATAATTCTTTTGTAAAACATCATCTCTGTGGTGTCCATGACTCACATCAATATGTCAGTATTGGCTCTATGTAGCACTGAATAACTCTCATTCTGACCTCAAATGACAGCGACTCTGCATATCTTGCTTCTCGTTATTTACTACTCGTTACTTTGTTGATGTGCCTGTTGCTTAGCGGTAGTGAGCTCAGTCACAACCCAAGCATCATCATCATCAGGTGTCGTGTCGGCTGGCATAGGCGATCATGGATCTCCACAAATCTCTATCTTTGGTGTTTGCTATCAACTCAGATGTTGACGCCTCTACCGGCCACGAAGTCAGACCATCCAAAATTATCTCTCTGTTCTCCTCTGTCTCGTCTACCCTCGATTTTACCAGTTGTCACAATGTGTTCTAAACCTCCTTCCTCATCGCATGCCTGAAAAATGATGACTGCCTCTTTCTTATATCGATGATAAGCTTTTTCTGTGTCTTGATCTTGTTCAACACCTTAACTTTAGTCATTTTAGCAGTCCATGGGATTCTCATCATTCTTCTGTAAAACCACATCTCTGTGGCCCTCAGAGATTTTTCTATCTGTGTGTTCATTGTCCATGACTCGCATCCGTATGTCAGTATTGGTTTTATGTAGCACTGAATAACTCACATTCTGATCACAATTGACAAGGACTTGTTGCAGATAATACTTCTCATTTTCAGGAACGATGTTTTCGCTTGTCCTATTGTGCACTTTATTTCTGATCTGCCATCTGATGTTACCAGAACTCCGAGATATTTAAATTGCTGCACTTGTCTTAGCTCAGTCCCATTTACCTTGTTAAAACTCTGCATGGATTTTTAGGAAAGATTAAAAATAGACATCACCGTTTAGACCTGTAAAGCACATGCCTCGATTTTCATTCATTCACTTTGTTGAAACATGTTGTCTTTATGCATTCAGATCACTTTTCATGATAGATCATTAACATTTTAAACCTAATCCCTATTCTAAGTTATCAGTTATATGAGGATTATCATCATAGTAATAATAATTCCTCTCGACTCAATATGCTACATAGCGCCTGCAAGTAATTTCTCCATACTGCTCTATCCTGGACAACTCGCTCAATCTCCTCCATGGAACTGAGACCATTTCCTGCCTCTCTCGCAAAGTTCGTTTCAGGTCTCTTTAGGTCAACCTCTTTCTTGAACCCTTTGCATCCCACTTCAATGCCTGCTTTGGATTATCATCATAGCCCTCCGAAAATGTCCATAGGTGCTCCAATCTCCACCTCAACAAAACAGCATCCACCGGCCCAACATGCCAGTTTGATGTTGATTAGTCAATTTTTTTTGCATATTTCATGTTATTCTTTTTGAACTGCACCAATATCGACGCCCATCTCTCTCAATCTGGTCAGCGATTGGGATTCACAATCTTATAACTCCTCTGTTAATATTTAATGAAGAATAGTTAGCCAACATATAACTGGTGTCATTAGTCACCACACGCTTAGAGAGATACTGAGATCGGAGCACTTATGGACTAATTAGTTCGTGCAGTGATGATGATCCGACGACTAAACTGAACTGAAAGTCAAAGCAGAATAGTAAACCAACAAAAAATTGGTATCTTTAGTCACAATACGCTAAGAGATATGCTGAGGTGGAAACCGGAGCACTTATGGACTAATTTGTTCGATGTAATGATGATGACCCAACGGCTAAACTAAACTCTGTCAAATACATTTTCCAGGTCAACATGTCTCCCAAGTTATTTATATTATGTCCACCTACTTCTATTTAAGTTATCAGCCATCTCATTTATTGATCCTTAAAAAAATGCTGTGTACAGAAAGAATAGATCTGGCAATAATACACATCCTTGCATGTCTTTTTTGATCTGCTGGACTGTTCCCATCTGTTCTAATCTTATGGATGAAAAAAAAAATATTAAAATCATGGCATATCCTTTACAGAACTTAGCTATCAACCACAGTAATTGCGTCGTCGATTTTCTAGGCATCACTTATATTTTCAGTAATTTGCCATTGCTTTCTTAACGGTGAGGTCTATTTTTACCAAGGGAAAATCCAAGGGAACTAATTTCCTGCCAAACTTGCCAGTTTGAACCAGGTACGTTCGTTGTGATCGAGCTCACTACCGCTTAAACTACAAATGCCGACGGAGGTCTTCCCATGCCTTGTAATCTATATGGTATATGTTGCATGTATTCAAGTTATATATTTACTAGATTTTTCATTGTTTCTCTTCCGTTCTATTTCTTGTTTTTATGTGTGTTTTTGTGTTACATTTATTTCGTTATTCGTTTTATTCCCAGATTTTCATTAGAAACGTTTGTTTTTGGTTGTCCATTTGTTTTTTAAATTTGTCACTCCTGTTGTTCGCTTGCTTGATAAAGGCCTTGTTGGTCAAACGTTGCTGTATTTTGTCATTGTTTTTGTAATTTGTAAAACTACAGTACTTTGTGATTATGTGTTTTAACTACAAATGCCCACCTTATGGTTACTTCTAGTTTTTAAAAAAGAAGTTACCCTTTTTAATACCTCAGCGTATATTGGGTAATACAGTGTTAGGCCCGTATTTTTCATTGACAGTCGGCACATGATGGGGGATGTGGTCAACATGATGTTGGGCACCGTTACTTCCCAATGCTTGGCCTGGTTCCCAATTAAGGCTGCGTCGACCTGAGAGCCACATTGTCAGAAAATATTCCACGCCCACTGTGGAATTGATTCTGATCACTATCCTAAGAAGCAAGTTCACTAAAACAAAAACGCTACTGCTGCTCTCTTACATCTAGTATCGTTTTTTGCTATATTACTTTTGTAATTTATTTTCAGGGTCCAGTTCTTGTAGGGAGTTCTCATGGTGGTGTGAACATTGAAGAGGTGGCAGCAGAGAATCCTGGCGCTATCTTAAAAGAACCTGTAGATATTGTCAAAGGTATCACAAAAGAACAAGCCTCATATGTTGCTAAGGAGATGGGCTTCAGCCCAGAATGCATTGAGAAGGTGAGGTTTTGACAATATAAGTTTCAGTAGTCTTTGATGAGCTAAGATGAGCTATGATTAGTTTATGATAAGATGAGAGGTGAGATAATATGATAGGATAAGCTGGGATATTATAAAATATATGATAGGATGAGTTGAGATATTTGATAAGTTTAGCTAAATCATTCTTAGAAGATAAACATCCCATTGAATAATTGAGCCAAGTAAAATTGTTTGTAGAATTTAGTTTAGTCGTTGGATCATGGATCATCATCACTGCATGTCAAACCAATTAGTCCATAAGTGCTCCGATCTCCCCCCTCAGTATGTCTCTCAGCGTGTGGCACTAACGCCCTGTTCTTTGTTGGTTTACTATTCTTCTTTGGCTACCAGCATAGTGTTCTTGTCTAGCTACACCACACTTGACTTGGAATTCTTGCAGTCTGACAAGTGTTGTAGATTCCCCACAATTACTTGCATCATGTACACATTCTCTCTCCCTTTGGGAATTTATTCATTTATAGAATACAAGTATTGAACATGTTTTCATACCATCTGGTAATTGCAGAATTTGGTTTTAGACCTGTATTTGTCTGTGATCACCTGCACATGGTGGGTGATGTTGTCAGCATCATACAGACATCCTGTAATTCTCAGTGCTCTCTGGTGCTCAAGTTGAGACTGGGTCAACCTGAAAGATGCTCAGTCTGAAAAAATCAGTCTTCGACTGAGTTATTTCATCCTTTGACTGCAATTTAACTCTTAGAACCCATGATCCCGATATTTCGGTATTGAATGTAAACATCGCATATCCAGACGTCCCAAAATATTTGTCTAAGAAGACTCCATTATTTGTCAGTGCTCAAAGATAAATTGTGTACAAATGTGACGTCAAACACAACCCACGTAGTTTAGCCAGATGCTGTTGTGTGGCATTTTTGTGTGCTGATAAGGTAATTCGTTAAGTATTTTCGCTATGAAAAGATATACTGTAAATGTAGGAAATGGTCACTTTAAAAGTAAAACGACAGAGAAAGCTGTTAATCTTGTTTTGAATGAATCTGAAGATGAATCAGGCTTAGAATGTTCATTATTCTGATACAGATATTGAAAGTGAGCGAATGATTATTTAAACGGCAAGAATTGTATGAATCTATTGATATTCAAGCCATGTGTGTTCAATCTGGAGAACAAACTACATTACCTTGGAGTATTTAGGTTCGGGACACACGTAATATATCAAGTAAATTTAAAACAGTTTAGTATTCTGCAAGTATATAATAAACAGGAATAACAGAAGTGATGAGGTAAGTCAATAACAAATTATAGAGCACTTAATTGTGCTAAATTATCTTGTTTTTAATATCACTCTGATATGTGCTGTTTTTGCTCAGGAGCTCAGGGAAGGGGTTTTACGGTTATGGTGGCCATGGTTCGAAGGGTTAAGAAGCAAATGCACTAACTACTACACAATTGCAGCTCTCAAGTGAAGGTTTCATGACATGAGCTAAAGCAGGTGTTGATAGAATGAGAGAATTAGTTTACAGACTTGAGAATGAGGCATCACATCTACTGTGATTTTCTGTTGGGGAAACACGTTCTTCTTCGATCGCTCCATATTGACCACTTGTTAACCACTCTTGTGATTTGTATGTCATCTGAGCCTAAGAGCGATTGTACGTTGTGCCAGTTATGCACCTACAAGCACATCTGATTTCTGTTACGCTTTTTATTTACTAGGGTAGCTTTCCTAGGTCCGTACCTCAGTCCCTTTCTTATTTGTAGGTCTCGCCTTGTAGGTCGCAGTGTTACTGTTATTTGCTTCCCCTTGGGTCCTGACAACACTCGGGCGGGTGAAACACGCAACAACAAAAGTATTGTAGTTTTACAAAGTACAAAACAATAACAATATGCCGCAACGTTTCGACCAAAAGGTCTTTATCAAGCAAAGGATACACCAGAAGGAAAGAAATTCACTTCTTAAATGGCGGACATAATATATACAATTTTTCAGGCATGATTTTCTGTTGCAGGCTAGTGAATACATTATGAAACTATACACTGATGTCTTTCTCAAGTATGATGCTTCCATGGTGGAGATAAATCCAATGACAGAGGATAACAGCGGCAATGGTAGGTTTATTAATTTTATTCTGGTAGGCGTCTCTGTTTTGTGGACGTAGAGCTCTCCTATCTTTCCTAAGGTACTCAGTTCATTTCCAGCTTAGAGTAATTAGGATATTTTTCAAGAGATCCCTGGTCTTAATGTAGATGAGGTAGACTGTGGCTCGCGGCAACATAAGACTGACTAGCTCAGACGGGAAATAGAAAATTCCTGTTTAATGGGGGCTGGTTTTTAAAAAAATATTTTGATATAACACTTTGTGCTCTTTTTGCAATTTTACTCAATCCTATGAGGCCATGGTTATTTATTGCAGAAAAATATGAATAATACTGATATTCCTTAGTGTTTAGCTTAACTTGTAACATAATATAACCTTGATTTAGCATGTTGTGTGGTTTTTAAAATGAATTTGTCTTTATACACCAATACTGGAATGTGAGGTCACGTGATGGTTGTGGTCTTATTTCCTCTCTAATTTTTACCAGAGTCCACCAGCCGTATGTTATCAGATGTCACGGGTAGACTTCATAGTCCTATAGGAGCTAAATGATTAAATGTAGATCTTCTGTTCAAGTTGAGCATGTAAAAGAACCATTGGCAGTTAAAGATTGATATTCAGGAGACTGCACATGTACTGTGGACACCCTTGTTTTATTACTTTTGATTTGGCTGAAATCGGATGCATGTGTCCTAAACGTGTAGAAGTCTTATGCGCTTAGGGGCCTACCAAACCAATGTGCAACGCTTACACGCTTCTTGGCAAAGATCAAACATATCACAAAGAGTGATTAAAATTGGTCGTAAAGAACGAATGCAAAGAAGAAGAAGATTACCTTTGATGGTTACTGAATGAGATGAAGAGCTAGAAGACGATGGGTGCAAGATATCATTGACGACCTGAGAATGGCTGCTGCTGACGGCAGTGATTTTCATACCTACTTTGTGTTACCAGAGCCAAACATGGACAATGAACAAAGCGCAGTCACAACAATCACCAAAGCCACCAGAACAGCGCAATACAAAAACAGAAAACCCCGACACTGGACAACACTCTTGGTAGCAGTGTGACGACAAAAGAAGAAGAAGACGTCATCTTGCACAAAATAGAGTTTTTCAGGACTGCTGTCATGGGAGCCAAATTCCAGAAGGGACAAGCTACTTTGAAGATGACGATGGTGTAGCAGCTCTTTGCTAATGAGGTCATTCAGAACATTTTTAGTTTTCTACTATGTCCATGTATACAACAGTCTTTAGTGCATTATGCTTTGTTGTTGTTACAAAGTTTTTCTCATCCTTTCAGTTTGTTGTATGGATGCCAAAATCAGTTTTGATGACAATGCTGCATACAGACAGAAAGAAGTTTTCTCCTTGAGAGATTGGAGTCAGGAAGATGAGAGAGTCACCATACGCTAAGGCTGATCTTAATTACATTGCACTTGATGGCAGTATTGGTTGTTTAGGTAAGGGACAGTTGACAAAATTACATATTAACCCTTTGAACCATGGCCACCTGTACTCTATAAACTCGCTCCCTGAGCAAAACAGTATATATCACAGTAATATTAAAAACACAATAATTTGTTATTGACTTACCCCATTATCTTCAATATTCCTGTTTATTATATATTTGCAGAATACTAAACTGTTTGAAATTTGTTTAATATATTACATGGGTCACGCCCGAATACCCCAGGTAATGTCATTTGTTCTCTAGATTGAACATATACGGTATGAATATTAATCAACCAATTAGTCCAAAGTGCTCCGATCTCCTCATTATTATGTTTCTCAGCTTGTGACAACTAACGACACCAGTTCTTTGTATGTTTATTTATTTTTTTTTGGTTCCAAGTATAGTACTTTGTCTAACTACACCATACTTGACTTGGTATTCCTGCAGTCTGGTTAGGGTTGTAGATTCATTACTATTACTTGTACTATTACTTGATGTTGTTTTTGATATCGCGCCCATCTTTGTGTGGTCTTCCTTTGATTTGTACTGCTATGCTTTTTCAGTGTGGCTCTCTGTGGTATACTCAGGGTATTCTTGTCAGATCCATTTAATCTGTTGTTCTTTATGAATTGCATGACCGTCTTCTGATTTCTTAATTTCTAATTTAGTCTCTTATTGTCACTCCTGCAGATCTTCTAATCCCCTTATTTTCACGTTACGATTTTCTGCTCATTATCTGCTGTTATTGGCCACGTTTATATGTTAATTTACTTTATAAGCAGCTACTGTAAGTTGTAATGTTTATATTTTCTAGTCAATGGAGCAGGTTTAGCCATGGCTACGATGGATATAATTAAACTGCATGGTGGAACACCTGCCAACTTCCTTGATTTTGGGAGGAGGAGCTACAGCTCAGCAAGTCGCAGAGGCATTTAAACTCATCACATCTGACTCCTGTATGTATCATGCTGCTTTAGTCTTATTGTTTTGTCCTTGTTATTGTTTTTATTGGTTATTCACCTTTTAGTGCTGGGGCCCCATGAGGAGCAAAGAATAGTAACACTCGCCTACAAGGTGTCGGGGAGGAAACTATGGTAGCCTAGGAAGCTACCCTAGTAAATAAAAAGCTTTGCAGGAATCAGGTGTGCTGCCTACTTGTAGGCGCATAACTGGCAATTTCACATACAATTGCTCTTGGACTCAGATGACATAAAATTTAACAAATGGGGTTTAAAGTGTTCATTATGAAGCGTTCAAGAAGAAGAATTGATTATTGGTTACTAAGTGACGTCACAGCACTACGGGAAGACCCATAGGGGCTCATCTCACCCAACAGATTTCAAAAGGTAAGATGGATTCAGAATGTAGCTACTGATTTAAGCATGTTGGCTGTAGAGGCAGGACCTCTTCCTTTGAGAAAGAAAACTCCAAGGGATTGTTAGGATGGCAAAGTTCTGCTCAGGACAAGCTTTTGGGATGATGACTCTTATTTAGCTGCAATGGAATTTTAACATTTTCAGATTTCACATGTACCTTCGCCTGCTATGTCTATATTTGCAAGGACTAGAAAACCTGACTTTTCCTACCCAGAGATCACTGCAAATTTTTTTTTCTGTTTTGTCTTGAAGTGAAAACTAACTAAGAAACTTTGTAATATAATCCATACATCTAACCTCCGACATCCAACATCTTACCCCCCTAACCCCAGAAACTATAATGAGGCCAAGAAGTTATTCATTTTGTTTCAGGTCAACGCAATCTTAGTGAACATTTTCGGAGGGATCATGCGCTGTGATGTCATTGCTCAGGGTATTGTGGCAGCAGCTGGACAGCTATCACTCAAAGTGCCTATAGTTGTAAGATTGCAAGGTGAGTGCCATAACTGGAAAGCTTCAAACATTTATATTTGTACACAGATGCTTCTGCTTCCTTACTTTTTTCTTTTCTAATTCTGTTTGTGCCTCATATGTCAGGATAAAAGATATTTCTAGAACTGACTTTTGTGGGGCTTCATATAAAATGTTTTTCACCACCTTTGATATTTCTCCCATGTTACAACATTAATTTAAGTAATTCATTAAAGCCAAGGATGATTTCTGCACCAGGTTTTCCCCCATGGCTCGGTCCTCTCCCCAGAAATGGCACCACTTACTGAGAATATTGTACAAAAACGTAACAATCTTGGTGTCTCTGGAAAATGCACTCGAAACAGAGCGGCAATCCGGATTAGAACTTCGATCTACAGGCAGGGCTTAACCTCTTGGCCACAGAGAGTAATTTATTAGTTCTTGTGGAGATAGCAATCGACATAGCAAAGTTGATAACATGCTATGCCAAGTTAATATAAATTTGGTTTGGAAAATGGAACGCTTTTGGGCTACAGAAAAATTGATCCTTTATTGAAATGAAAATTGTGGTATATCCTTTACAGGATGCCTTTATCAATCACAGTAAATGAGTCGCGATTTTCTAGCCACCACTTATATGTTCAGTAATTTCCCATTGCTTTCTCAACAGTGAGGTCTATTTTTACAGTTTGTAAAAATCCGTGGGTGGCGTTGTGACTTAGGGATAGTGACTCGGTCTATTAACCCCGACGTTCTGAGTTCAATCACGCTGCGGACAGCTTGCAAGTTGTTTCGCGTGGTTTTTTACAAAAGGATGATGGCACCACCTGTCAAAAAGCAATGGCAAACTACTGAACGTAATAATGCCTAGAAAATCACAAACAGCGTACTTTAGCTGGGGTTGATTCGCAAAGTTCTGTAAAGGATATGCAATTAACTTTTTTAAATCTGTGTGAACAAATTTGCTTTTAAACTGCCTGTCACAGTGTTTGAACCAGGAACACTTGGGTTGTGATCGAGCTCAGTTCCACTTAAGCTACAGACGCCCATGATCCTTTACTTGGGGATCTAAGTTACAAGATTCTGAAGTCGGTAAGGCTGCCTTGAATGACGATGGACACTGGTAAGGAAAGCAAGTTTTACACAAAAATTAGAGGCATCATAGTAGGCCCATTCATTGGGGACTAAAGTTTCTTTTCAAATTTGTTTTTGTGTAACCCTAGTTTTCTTCTCCTCTGAACTTCCCTTAAAGCATAAGGCATCAGCACATTTCCTCCAATCAGATCTGTCTTGAGCAAGCAGCTTAGTTCATTCCAGGTCTTTCCTACCTCTTCTCTGTCTACAGTTCATCTCCATGTTTCTCTAGGTCTAACTCTAATGACACAGAAATACATATTTATTTCAGGAACCCAAGTAGATGATGCAAAAGCTGTGATTGCACATAGTGGTTTGAAGATTCTCGCCTGTGATAATCTTGATGATGCAGCCAATATGGTAAGTTATATCATGCCATTTATTATCAACTTGGTTACATCACAGCCCTCGTATCATAATGCAGCTACATCACAGCCCTCGTAACATAATGCAGTTACATCACAGCCCTCGTAACATCACAGCCCTTGTAACATAATGCAGTTACATCACAGCCCTCGTAACATAATGCAGTTACATCACAGCCCTCATAACATAATGCAGTTACATCACAGCCCTCGTAATACAATGCAGTTACATCACAACCTCGTAACATAATGCAGTTACTTCACAGCCCTCGTAACATAATGCAGTTACATCACAGCACGGCTGACTTTTACATGTGATTGATAAACCATTGTAAACTTTACAGGAACTTGGACCCTAAACATGATTTGAACTCTTATATGAGTAGACGATGTTTCACTAACAAACGCCAGTGCAACAGAGCTCATGCACTGCAGCTGAGATCTTCCTGTGTAAGAAAGAGATCAGAGCGTACATGGTTACTCACTGAAGTTCAATTATGATGGTCCTATCAATCAATCACTAACAAACATGGAATTTGAACTATTAGTCGTTCTGTGCTGATGGTTATACTGAGATGAGATCGAAGCACTTATGGAATTGTTCCTTATTCAGCGAAGATGATCAAATGACTAACTAGCGAGCTCTAACTGACGTAGTCTTTCTTCTTCTTTCTTTCTGACAGTGATTATCAGATTAGAAGCTCTGAAGGTTGTGGTGCGGTTAATGTCCTCTGCTGTATAATAGATTCAAGTTGAGCATGTAAACGAACCAATGTTATTTCAAAACCCAAAAAGAAGACGGGAAAACCCCTGATTGAAATTCATTTTCAAAGATTTTAAAAGTTAAATTCTACTAAATATTTTAACCAATCTTTAAATTACATCTGAACCTGCGCCGGTGCCCAGGAGATCGGGGCACTGCCGCTGAGATTTGCCTGTGTATAAAGAGTTTGGGAGCACACGTGGTTACTCACCAAAGTGCAATGATGATGGTCCTATGAATCAATCAATAATAGATTATCATTTCTGTGAGGTATGAGGCAGCTATATTTGACTTCTTGAGGCTGTATAAATTGGGCATGATTAAAATATGTGAGCCATTTTTTCGTGATTGGCCAAAGGGGCAGGTTCTGTATCTTTTCCTTCCTCGTGCCACTATGAATTCAGGCGTAGTCAAGGTGTCTGGTATGGATTTGTGTGTGAAGGCTTGCTTTCCCTTTTTATCAATGTTCCCCGGCATACAAGCGGGCCTTCTCCGACTTCATTGGTTCTGTATCTTTAATCTTGAGCTTCTTGTGCACGTAAACTTGAGTTAGCTGTGACCCGTCCGGAGTTATAACACTCAAGTCGAAGCAGGATCTGAATATTGCTCAGAGAACTAGTAAAACCAGACTAAGGTTTTCTCTTCAAAACATAGAACAAACATGTAACAAAACTTAGAACAAACATGTAACAAAAATAGAATAAACATGTAACAAAATTTAGAATAAACAATGTAACAATGAAGATGACATGTTACTTCTTCATTTTCAGGTAGTCAAGCTGTCTAATATCGTGACCTTAGCCAGAGAAGCCTCTGTTGATGTTAAGTTTGAACTTCCCCTGTAAAGATTGCTGCAGTCCAGATGACATGAGATGTTGTACTATGTTATGTCTGCACCATATGACATGATTAATCATCATCTCATTAGAGAGTGTTAGGTGCGCTGATGAAGACATCATATCTCTCCACGTTTTGTAGTATCATCACCATGTGACTAAGCTCATCATGATTAGAGTGTTATGTCGACTGATGATCGCTCTCCACAGTTTTGTAGTATCATCACCATATGACCGACCTCATCATCATTAGAGAGTGTTATGTCGACTGATGATCACTCTCCACAGTTTTGTAGTATCATCACCATATGACCGACCTCATCATCATTAGGGGTGTTATGCGACTGATGATCTCTCCACATTTTGTAGTATCATCACCTTTGACCACCTCATCATCATTACAGAGTGTTAGTCGACTGATGATCTCTCTCCACAGTTTTGTAGTATCATCATTATATGACCGAGCTCATCATCATATGACCGACCTCATCATCATTACAGAGTGTTATGTCGACTGATGATCTCTCTCCACAGTTTTGTAGTATCATCACTATATGACCGAGCTCATCATCATATGACCGACCTCATCATCATTAGAGAGTGTTATGTCGACTGATGATCTCTCTCCACAGTTTTGTAGTAACATCACCAATGACCGAGCTCATCATCATTAGAGAGTGTTATGTCGACTGATGATCTCTCTCCACAGTTTTGTAGTAACATCACTATATGACCAGGCTCATCATCATTAGAGAGTGTTATGTCGACTGATGATCACTCTCCACATTTTGTAGTAACATCACTATATGACCGAGCTCATCATCATATGACCGAGCTCATCATCATTAGAGAGTGTTATGTCGATGGATGATCTTTCCACATTTTGTAATAACATCACCAATGACCGAGCTCATCATCATATGACCGACCTCATCATCATTAGAGTGTTATGTCGACTGATAAACATATATCTCTTCACATTTTTCTTTATTCTTCCCCGCCTCATCCCTCTCCTCCTACCCCCTTATATAGAGAATTTGACTCTGTGACCCCACTAACAAAATATTATATAGGGAGTTGAGAAAAATCTTTGAGCTAAGAATGGGTACTGCACTCTCTAACTCCGTATATAAGCCACAGATTCCCTTCCCCTAAAACAAAACTACTGAAAACATCAGATGATGAAGAAAAGGGAGAGTAAATCACCATTTTATTTTATACCACCACATGGTATGTAGGTTAATACACATGTTAGGCCTGTATTTTTCCTGACCATCGGGAATGTAGGTTAACACACGTTAGGCCTGTATTTTTCATTGACCATCGGGAATGGGTTAATACACATGTTAGGCCTGTATTTTTCTTTCACCATTGGGGAATGTAGGTTAATACACATGTTAGGCCTGTATTTTTCCTTGACCATTGGGAATAGTATACGCATGTTAGCCTGTATTTTTCTTGACCATCAGGAATGTAGGTTAATACACATGTTAGGCCTGATTTTTCATTGACCATGGGGGAATGTAGGTTAATACACGTTAGGCCTGTATTTTCTTGACCATCGGGAATGTAGGTTAATACACATGTTAGGCCTGTATTTTTCCTTGACCATTGGGGAATGTAGGTTAATACACATGTTAGGCCTGTATTTTTCCTTGACCATCGGGGAATGTAGGTTAATACACGTTAGGCCTGTATTTTTCCTTGACTGTTGGCACATGATGGGTGATGTGGTCAACATCGCACCAGAGATGATAAAGAGCTAACGGTGAATCTTATTGATTTGAACTCCAATTGAAGATCTTGTTAAAGTTCCAATTTGAAAGCAAGACTTTGGGAAAAGGGTTTTTGTGTACTGAATATGTTTCAAGACTTGGTACAAAGCACTCCATCCTCATTCTATCTGCAACAGCATACTTGTATGAGTCTATTTATGAGTATAGGTGGTCTCAGTGGTTTAGTGATTAAGCTTTTGTCTTGCATTCTGAAGATTGTGGGTTCAACCGGACCCGCCTGCTATGTTCACAAGTGCATTTTTTCATGCAACCCTAGGATTATTGCAGGAGCTATGGAGTTTGTACTTTGTGTAATACTCTCAGCAGGAGGTGTGCCATTTCTGCGGAGAGGGGCAGAGCAATGTAAGGTAAAACCCAATGTCATGAAGTCAATCTTTCGGCTTTGTTAGAGCCCTTTAGACTTGTATGAATCTTGATTGAATTTGTTGTTGATAACGATAAAAACATCAAGAAATAGTCGAACCACAGGTAGATCTTAGGATTGCAAACAGCAAGCAAGATCTATAAAGTGGTTTTTTAAGCCAAAGGATTGATTTAATTGCACCGGGTTTTACCATATAGTGCTCCTCTCTGCAGAAATGGCACCCCCCTGCGAGAGTATTACACGAACTACGTAGCTCTGGCAACAATCCTAGGGGTCTCTGGGAAAAATGCACTGTGAATAGAACGGCAGAGTGCGAATTTCAACCCACAACCTTCGATTCTCAAGGCAAAGACGAACCACTTAGCCAGGAGAGACCCCTAAAGAGAGCTCAGTTTTGACAAAATTGTGAGCTAAAAACAGGAACAAATAATTCATTGAATATTATGTTCATAATTGCGATTGATATTATTGTTTACAATTTTTGTAATAATTGCTCATTTCATATTTGCATTATTGTACTGAGTTGAAAGCAGAATTTTTGTTGCAAATACTAATCAAATAAAGGCTAGGGGTAAAGGATAAAAGGTTGGGAACCCCTGATTCAACCTCTCAAAGAGTTTTACATGAGTGTTTTCAATGGGACCAGAAAGTGACCTACAGATTGAAGAACTACTTGGAATATGTAAGCTCATGTGTCCTAGGCTAGATAGTCCTGACGAGAGAGTGAGGTTGATAACAGCGAACTTTCCTCACTTAAATCCAAATAAATTGTAAGCTACAACATCAGACAACTACTAGCTGCAAAGACAGAGCGCATCAACACCTTGATCATGTATACCCCACCTGTGGTAGAGGATTGTGTTTGAGGATTAGACTTATAGTCACCTCTGCACACACCAGAGAGTGCAGCAGCACATGTCTGAGGCTGTCGTCATCATCGTTTAACATGACATACCATCTTCGTAATAAAGGAGGAAATCACCCATAGTTCTTTTGTAAGAATATTTTTGGGAATCCAGCTGTCATCCATCCTTTAGTCAAGTAACCCTGTCATCTTAGAGGTGGTGATGAAAGTTTGCACAAAACCTTGTTTGAATTACGTTGAGAAACAAAGAATGAAGTGGTTTGGCCACTTTATAAAAATGCAACCAAACTCCACAGTATACAGAGTCTTCTACAACAGAACATTGAGAAAGAAGAAGAGAGGGAGACCACAAAAAGATAGTTCTAATGACATATCAGAATCTTGTTAAAGCAAAAATAACTCACTAAAGCAGAGCAAGACAAAAACAGAAAAACCATGACACTGGGAAACAACCCGGTAACAGTGTGATGATGAAAGAAAGAAGAAGGCGTTGAAGCTCTAACATATTCTTGCTTTTTTCCCAATCCAAGAAAATTGGAATGTTAAATGTTATTAACTACTCACTTAAATACTCAACAAACACTGCATTTAGGACTAGTCCCAGCCCATATAGCCATACCAAGAAAAAGGCCAATACGTCGGATATAAAAAAAAGATATCAATCTTAAGTTGAAAGATGTTATGCGATCGACGTCATGGCACATTGTGCATTCCCATTCATGCTCTGTCCTCTTCTGCAGCAGCCATCCCAAAGTCCATTTGCTAATCGTACCCATGGAAAGTTGATTTGTATATCTTCTCTCTACCATGAAGACGACACTGTCTGGCATGTTCAATGCTAATTCTCGAACTCGCTCCAGTGTTCGACACTTGCCCATGTCACATAAATGAGAGCATACCACATTGATGCTATCGGCTCTGTCCATGCTTCTGCCCGCTTGAGTTGGGGCATTGTTTGCAAGAAAGTCAGCACGCCGTTACCCTGAACTACAGTATGTTCAGTGTACCGCCAAGTCGCTTTCGACATGGATCTCCCATTCCACGAGTAGACTTTCAGATTCAATCCTTTTGAAGCATATTCTAGTCTGATATGATAATTGTATGGGTTACCTGTTGCTCAGCTATCCATGACAGAGCCCTGAGGCACTCCGTTGAAAGTTGAAAGATGCGCCCTCTGCAACATAGAGACTTAGTCTACCAATTAACAAACAAACAATAGGGCCTGTCTGACTGATACTATTAACCCCTTCACTCTTCTCAGCCAGTATACTGTCTCATTTAGTATACACTGCAATATAAGCGAGTCCACAGGTTAAAAATAATACAGAGAAAAGATTAGGAGGTGCATTGTTTGCTGTTCAATTGCAAGGAGGGCATTAGTGATCTATATCTAGAGATCTTTTTCGAGCACCCATATCGACCACTTGTTAACCACTCTGTGTGATTTGTATGTGATCTGATCTGAAGAGCGATTGTACATTGTGCTAGTTATGCCCCTACAAGTAGGCCAGCACATCTGATTTCTGCGATGCTTTTATTTACTAGGGTAGCTTCCCTAGGCCCTACATCAGTCGCCTTTTATGACATGCCTTGTAGGTCACAGTGGTACTATTCTTTGCTTCTATGGGCCCCAGCACCACATGGGTGATATCTAGAGATCCATAAAGCCTCAACACTGTACCCTCATATTATTATCTTTTATGAAAGTTAGATCATCTACATAATCATTCATTCAAATTTCAGCCTTATATATTATCAGTAAAGTACAGACATATACTCCACAAACAGATATTATGATTTTTTCAGTTCATTTAATGATGCAACTAAAACTGTTATATATAATCCCATATAAAGACCTTTATATGTATATTTATAATATGTCGCTGTTCCTGCAAACCCAAATTGTCCTATGCCTTGTTTTGTGCTATCTTTCCTCTCTTCTTGATGTTTGCCTGCAGCTCTTTTCACCATAGCTTTTTTTTATCTTCATCGAAAAATATTGTGAGTCTTTGTGGCTAACTTGTGACCGTTCTATGACAGTCCAAATTTGTGTCTTCTATTGTGGCCAAACTGTGATGGCTCAAAATTTGGTATTCTATTGTGACCCAGCTGTGACTGTCTAAAATTTGGTCTTCTACTGCACAAGACATGACGGCCCAAATTTATGTCTACTGTTGTGCATGACATTACAGCCCAAATTTATGTCTACTGTTGTGCCATGACATTACAGCCCAAAATTTGGTCTTCTACTGTGACCAAGACATGACGGCCCAAATTTATGTCTACTGTTGTGCCATGACATTACAGCCCAAATTTAGTCTCTGTTGTGCCGTGACATTACAGCCCACATTTATGTCTACTGTTGTGCCATGACATTACAGCCCAAAATTTGTGTCTTCTATTGTGACCAGGCTACAACAGCCCAATTTTGATCTTCTATTGTCATGAAACCATGACAGCCTACATTTTTTTCTGCTATTGTCACCAAGACATGACGGTCCACATTTTGGTCTTCTATTGTCACCAAGCTATAACATGCCAAATTTTTGGGCTTCTATTGAGACCAAGACATGACGTTCAAATTTTGGTCTTCATAGCCACCTAGCCATGACAACCCAAATTTTGGTCTTCTATTTCAACCAAGTCATGACGGTACAAACTTGTGTCTTCTATTGTCACCAGCTACACAGCCTATATTTTTCATTTTTTTCAATAATCTTCTTCTTAAATCTATATAGGTAAACTGATCATGTTAGATCCCCAGGTTTGTTGCTAGGATAAACTCAGTCTTGTCCATGTTGGGCGATTGAACAAAGACAGGTATATACAGTATTACATAAGTAATGAAAAAGGAATGATTAAATATGAAAATAAACAGCACTCAACGTTTCAGTCATAGACCTTTATCAAGATAACAAATATTCTCTGTGGCTGAGTGGTTAAACCCTTTGCCTTGCAAGTCGAAGATCAGGTTCGAATCGGAAGACGCCTTCTGTTCACGAGTGCAGTTTTTTCCAGAGACCCTAGGATTGTTGCTGGAGCTACGGAGTTCGTGGTTTGTGCAATACTTTGGGAGGCAGCGTGCCATTTCATGGAGAGGGACCGAGCCATGGGGTAAAACCCCTGCAATAAAGTCAATCCTTCGGCTTAAAACCCTTTAAACAAATATACACCGAATACTTAATTAACTAAAATATAATTCGAACTAAGAATGTCAAGAAATTGATACTACAGGATGTTCAAGATAAAGTAACTCATTGACAAATTAAAAGTTGCCAGTTACGCATTGCATTGCTCTATTTACTATTTAAACCATTCGCCACATTTGTTCATCGCCCCTATCTACACCATAATTACACACCATCACAAAGAGACTCGCTCACCTGACCTATATTATGTCATAATGACCTTCTCATTTTCATAAATATATGCCAGATTGGCTCCTTGACAAGCTACTTTTATCTTGAACACCTTGTACGCATACATACCTGTCTCTAAATATGTGTTGTCTCAGGCTGAGTATCTCATAGAGTGATAGAATGAACAGAAAAGTAAGGTTAGTGAGCTTCTGTAGGCTAAATAATCAGAATGAGTCGATGGCAAGTTCAGAAAGATATTGTGTATAAGGTGGTAATAAAACATGTTCAGAAGTCTATACCCTCTGGTCATGTTTGATTTCATAGATTATTTGAGACCCGCTAGTCCTGAATTATATGTTCTAATATCTAACTTTCAGTTATGTATGAATGTTCTGTTGCAGTGGCGGCTCGTCATTAAGGACCAGTGGGGCCGGGCCCCACCAAAATAATGTATAACGGGATTTATTCTGTTATAAATCATTTGTTCATAATTATTACTTTTAATGTGATACTAATTAGCGCTGAAATGAGAATATATAACGCAAATTATCATACAGTTTGAAATTCAGTGTCGCTTTTCCTAATTAGTATACTTTACGCATTTCTAGGCACTATTTTTATGACCAGTAGAAATGTGGTCTATTTAGACAATGATTTTTGCAAACATTTTTGTCTTGCCCCACCAACAAAAAATTATCACGAGCCCACTGTTCTGTTGTATAGAAAATCTTGTGTCTGTATAAGTGACTCTACACAGATTTTACAAATGGGCTACTAGTACAATTTTTAACATCAACTCTTTCCATGCTAATCGCCACACACTGCGCTACAGTGTATTCCGGGGAACGCCATTCAGTAACACTGCGCCATACTAGTTGTTTCTTATAAGAAGTCTTTCTAGTTTTACTTCTACTATTTTACTTCTACTGTTTTTTAACCTTGTTATTCTAATAGATTGTCCAGTTTTCTTCAAATTAATATATAATAAGATATATATGTTTTTTTATTGACGAGTAATGATTTAAAAAAAAAAAATTTTAGACATTTTTTTGGCCTCCCTTAAATTAACTGTAAAACTGAGGAAATATCTGCATACAGAAAGAGTTAAAACTCCACTTTATATTACCACATATACTGGTTTATACTGGTTTACCACATATACTGGTGTGTCAGATCTTTGTCAATTATGTTGTCTGAAATTATTCTGCTACTTCGTGAGGCTATCTACAACTTCTTTATTCAATATTTGTTGTATTAGTTCATGTTTTGATGATGAGTCTTAAGTCCTTGTGGACCAAACGCCACACACACTAGGCTTTGGGCCTCGCACCTTTTACCAGGAGCCACACTAAAGGACGTTTTTATTCTAGAAACAAATGGCTTGTAAAAACATGGCTTTTGCCCCTGATCTACTGAGTTAATATTTAAGTGCACCTTATATTCTACCACAGAATGCTTTACAAATATTGTTTGCTGCCTTTGTTTTTTAACCAGAAGTTTTATTTGTTGATGATTTTTATGTGTGTGTGAATACATAAACTTTTCATGTCCTTTAATATAAATAAGTCAATCAAAATGTCATTTCCTGCCAATGTAGGCGATCATGTCTCTCCACAACTCTCTCTCTTCTTGGTGCAGTTATTCAGTTCTGACATCGATCTTTTGTCGAGTCACAATGTCAAACCATCCATCTGAAATTGTGGAGATTTTTAGCTGCACACACCTCGACCTGCTGACTTTCTTGCAAACAATGCCCTGAAGCGGAGTATGGACAGAATTGATGGCATAAATGCTGTAGGCTCTCATTTATGTGAAATATGCGAGTCTCAGACACTGGAACGAGTACGAGAATTAGGCATTATGTTTGGACATGCCAGACAGTGTTGTCTTCGTGGTAGAGAGAGAAGGTATTCTAATCAACTTCTCATGGGTACGGTGAGCAAATGGACGATGGCTGATGCAGCGGAGGACTGCGCATGCTGGAAATGCTCATGGCCATGATGTCGATCACATAACATCCAACATCTTCTCCTCTGTCTTCCACGATCTCTCCTTCCCTGAATTTTACCTGTTGTCACCAAATGTTCTAAACCTTTCTTCGCATTATATACCCGAAGAACCTTGATTGTCGGATTCTTATTCTTTAGATAAGGTTTCTTTTGTGTGCATGCTGGTTTTAAAACCTCATTTGTTTTCTTCGTTATCCATAGAATTTTCAGTATTCGTCTGTAAAACCACATCTCTGTGGCTTCTAATGATCTTATTGATTGCTTGGTTATTGTCCATGATTCACTGCCATACATAAGTATTGCATCAATATAGCACTGAAGTATATGTACTCATTTCCGCAGTGTCATTGGTAGTGAATTTGCACCTTTTTTTTTTCTTCATAAAAGCTGCTTTTACTGAGCTATTCTACTCATAATCTCGGTTTTACATCTTCCATCTGATATTAGGAATGTTCCCAGATAGTTGAATCGATGGATTTGTTATATGTAAGAATATATTGAGAGCTTTTAAGTGAAAGTATAGAAAAATTGAATACGTCTTATATTGATGTTAATTTATGTAGTTGAATATATCGAGTGCTTTTAATTTAATGCCAATTTTGTAAATGTGTGAATACATAAAACCTCTCCAATGTTGTTGATAATTAACATTTACATACACATGTAGTGTGTTTTTTTTTAGTGTGTATGATAACACAGATATGTGCGTGTGAATTTATTAAATATATAGACTATTATTAACGTGTGTCATTTATATTATGTGTGTATATAAATAGTGTTTGTAATGTGAATGACACCTTTGTTGTGTGTGAATTAGATTAAATATTTCACATGTTGATCTTCTTCTTCTTTTCTGTTGATCTCTGGTCATGTGCTTAATTTAGACAAACTGGGCTGTCAGCTTCTGGTCTGTCAGGTTTCCCCACAGCTTAGTTTTTAGGTCAACTGGGTGTGCCACATAATTCTTAGTTCACACAGGAGAGGACAGTCTTGCAGGACACGCTCTGGTGTCTGTTCCGCCTGCTGACAGAGACCTGTTTCACTTGCCTAGTCTATATAAGGTTTTGTTGAGTCTGCGTGTCCGGCCACATATTGCCTCTCAGCTCACACAGAAGAGAACAGTCTTGCAGGAAAATGCTCCGATGTCTGTTCTACCTGCTGACACTAGCAGAGAGCTATTTGACTTATTCCAAGTCTTTATAAATGCTTTTTTGAGTCTGCATGTTGATGACGCTTGCCATTTTTGTGGTCTCTATGGTCGTCCTAGGGAAACCCTGAAACAAACTTTGCTGAGAGATTCAACAAATATCGGACTCAACTCAATTACATGGAAGATATTGAACGGATTACCCAGGATAGAACGGTATGGAGAAATTAATTGCAGGCCCATTGTAACATATAACCGTACGAGAGGAATACATATATGACAAAGTGGTTAGACATTTGCCTTGGTTCTTAAGGTTGTGAGTTTGAATCCACCGAGTCACATGTTCCGATTATTTTCATGAGATCCTGGGATTTACTGAAGCTGTAGAGTTCGGCTTTTTTGGGGAGGCAGTTTCTACAAAGAGGGGTGGAGCCATATGGAGAAAGCCCGGTGCCCTAAGGGAAATGCTGGGCAATGAAATAAATCCATCACTTTGTTTTTTGTTTTTACCAGGGCCCAAATTGGGGTGTAAAGAATAGAACCACTGTTACCTGCCATGCATGTGTAAGAGGCTACTAAGAGGTTTGGCTGAAATCGGATGCACATGTCCCAAACATGTAGAAGTTCATGCCTTTTGGGCCTACAAACCAATGTGCAACGATACACGTTCTTGGCAAAGATCAAACATATCACAAAGAGTGGTTAAAATTGGTCATAAAGAACGAACGCAAAGAAGAAGAAGAAGAAGACCTTTTTCTTCCCTTTGGACATATGTACATTCAGTTCTTCATAGAGCCAGTGCGTACATATGGAAGCACACCATGGACAACAAGGGAAAAAAACTAGCAACCTCGATCTCACCTACTCAGGATCTGGACAAATATTCAGATGGCTCCACAAGAACGAACTAGTACCTTGAAACGAGAGGTGGGCACCTAGCCTCTATGCCAAGACATCCTTACTATTACTGTTACTATGTTACTAGTTCTACTGTTACTACTACTGCTGTTATTACTGCAGCTACTACTACTGCTGTTACAACTATTGTTACTACTACTGTTAACTAGTGATGCTGTCTACTACTACTACTAGTTACAACTAGTGATGTTGGCTGCTATACACTACTGTTACAACTAGTGGTGTTGCTGCTACACTACTACTACACTACTGATGTTGCTGCTACTACAACTACTACTTGATTTTCTGCCCACAACACCACTGATGTTGCTGCTACTACAACTACTACTGATGTTGCTATTACTACATGCTACACTACTACTGATACCACTACTACTGATGTTGCTGCTACTACAACTACTATACTACACTGATGTTGTTGATACTACTACAACTACTGATGTTGCTGCTGCTACTACTACTACTACTACTGATACTACAACTACTACTGATGTTGCTGATACTACTACTACTACTACTGATACTACAACTACTACTGATGTTGCTGATACAACACTACCTGATGTTGCTGATACTACTACCATTACTGATGTTACTGCACTACTACTTACCGATGCTTTCTGCTACTACAACTACTATACTACTGATGTTGCAACTACTGATGTTGCTGCTACTACTACCTGCAACTACCGATGTTGCCGTACTACTTGCAACTACTGATGTTGCTGCTACTACTACCGCAACTACGATGTTACTGTCTACTACTGCAACTACTGATGTTGCTGCTACTACTACTGCAACTACTGATGTTGCTGCTACTACAACTACTACTACTGATGTTGCTGCTACTACTACTACTACTACTACTGATGTTGCTACTACTACAACTACTACTGATGTTGCTGATACTACAACTACTGCTGATGCTACTGCTACTATTTATAATTCTACTAACTCTATTGTTTTGTCTTATTCTCAGTAAAATTGCTAAAATCGATATTTGTTATAAAGAACCGCAGTGAGAAAATAAAACCCAGTGTCCTCGACGAATGATGGGATCTTTCAAATGTTTTGACCCAGGTTCTGCAAAAAATATCCAGGGCCGTTACAACCAGACTCAAATGAGGCGTATGTCACAAAGTCTGTTATTGTGTTCCATTTACAGGGCGTACATTCTAGAACTCACTACCAATGACACTGCGAAACGAGTACCCAATGCTATATTGAACCAACTTATGTATGGCAGGAATCATGGGCACGAACAAACAATCAATACATCATTGGAAGCCAAGAGATGTGGTTTACAGAAGAATGTTGAGAATTCCATGGACAGCAAAGAAAACAAACTGGAGGTTTTAATCAGGCCTGCACACAAAGAAACCTTATCAAAGAATAAGAATCCGACAATCAAGGTTCTTCGGGCATATAATGCGAGAAAGTGAACATTTGTGACACAGGTAAAATTCGGGAGGAGAGATCGTAAGACAGAGGAGAAGATGTTGATGGCTGACATCATGGTTCGACAAAATATCGACGTCAGAACTGAAAATGCACCAAACAAAGAGAGTTGTGGAGAGACATGATCGCCTACGCCGGCAGGCATGGCACTTGATTGATTGATTCTTAGAACCAATACTGACATACGTATGCGAGTCATGGACAATGAACACACGATCGAAAAATTCTGAGACCACAGAGATTTGGTTTACAGAAGAATGAGAATCCATGACTGCTAAAATCACTAATGTTGAGGTGTTGATTGAAGTCATGACAGAAACGATCATCAATATAAGAAAAAGGCGTCATATTTTCGGCATGGATGAGAAGGAGGTTTAGAACACAGACAACCGTAAATCGAAGGTAGACGACAGAAGGAGGAGATAACATTTGGATATCCTGACTTCATTGCACGGTAAAGCGTCAACATCTGAGTTTATAGCAAACAACAAATATAGAGATTTATGGAGATCAATGATCGCCTATGCCAAGCGGAAGAGCTTGTGAAAGATATCTTTCGTACTGGTAGTAAATATACTGAAGAAGTTATTCGACAATATGTGCTGAAATTCCTAGACTCACAGTTGTGTCTACAAAACCCCTTTACCGAATACAAGTTAGCCAAGAGCAGTAGTATCTAGATGAATAATAACACTTTACGTTATCTTATTTTAGACATCTTTGAAAACCACATTTCTCAAGACGTAGTCCTGCCCGGGCTAATAAAGTTTTAACTGCACAGTGACTTTATAAACACGCTGTATAAGATTTCAGCGCTAAATAACTACAGTCCATAGATATGTAAAGTACAATCCATGACAATGAGATACATGACGAGCAGGACCAACCTGCACAAGAAAGCAGCTTTTTCCCGCCTGTTCTTCCGATTTTGAACTGCCAGGTTCTTTTTGTGCTCAAATTCAACACGGACCCACGTTCTATCGTCCGTCTCCGATAGGGGTAGAACTCGAAATAACCACATTGAGATCAGGAATCTCGAAAATATCCAGATGGCTCCACGAGGAGCGAACCTGGTATCTTTCGCACGAGACGAGCATCTAACCTCTACGCCTCAAAGACCTCTAATTCTGTTAGTATGTTTGTCTTTCCTAGCTTAGCCATATACATTATTATCTCACGCAAAGCCACCCCATATCTCTTGTCTGATACAAATAAAAACCAAAAACCGCTCCTTCGTAATGAACTTAATGACCTAACGACACCTGCCCCCAGCGCGGCGTTACTTGTACCACGTTTTCCGGGGTTTGTAGTACGCTATTCGTCGGAATCGTAGTAGGACAGACAGCAAACATTCGGGGAGAAAAATAAAATCCTGGCACCACCTCCGTGGGATTTTCTACTGTTCTACATACAGCTAAAGTGAACAACACGATCAACCTTCATCTGTTCGTTTTAGTTCCAGACGGTCTGCAAGCGGGTGTTAGTTAATATACATTCTTAGCGAGTGACACAGTATCAAAATAGTCACTTTCTTAAAATTCTACAAGCTTGCTTTGTTTATTTATAAACTGCAGGTGTTGGTTTTTTTTTCGTTTCGTTTCCAAAAGAAATGAAGCAATTTGTATTTTTTCATAATCATGGTGAATTCATGTGCAGAATTTTAGTGAAACCTGTCTCCGTTTTATGACTGCTCTGGCGACTGATAACTTTTTGTGACTTATTGTTTTCAAAACAATAATAAATGGGTCTGCTAAGATTTCGAAATCAAAGCGAAATCGGCTGGAAAACGGAGAGTTTGCAGGAAAATGAAACGAAGTTAACTATGACTTTGGACGATGTGGATATTTTGAAAACAATTGGTGAGTATTTTGTTTATCTTGTTTAGTCTGGTTTACCTTGTTTAGCCTGGTTAATCTTGTTTAGCCTAGTTGATCTTGTTTAGCCTGGTTTGTCTTGTTTAGCCTGGTTATTTTGTTTAGCCTAGTTGATCTTGTTTAGCCTGGTTATCTTGTTTAGCCTGGTTATTTTGTTTAGCCCAGTTGATCTTGTTTAGCCTGGTTATCTTGTTTAGCCTGGTTGATTTTGTTTAGCCTGGTTGATCTTGTTTAGCCTAGTTGATCTTGTTTAGCCTGGTTATCTTGTTTAGCCTGGTTGATCTTGTTTAGCCTGGTTATCTTGTTTAGCCTGGTTTATCTTGTTTAGCCTGGTTATCTTGTTTAGCCTGGTTGATCATGTTTAGCCTAGTTGATCTTGTTTAGCCTGGTTGATCATGTTTAGCAAGGTTGATCTTGTTTAGCAAGGTTAATCTTGTTTAGCCTGGTTGATCTTGTTTACCAACTAGGGATGGAGGTTAGAGAAGATGAGTAAATGTAAAGTGTGTTTATTGTAACATATAGGTTATTGCAGTTGCAGTAATAGTAGAAGTATAAGTAGTAGTAGTAAGTGTAGTAGTATTAGTAGTAGTAGCAGTAGTAGTAATAATAGTAGTAGAAGTAGTAATAGCAGTAGTAGTAGCAGTAGTAGTAGTAGCAATAGTAGCAGAAACAGTAATAATAGTAATAGTAATAATAGTAGTTGTAGTAGTAGCAGTAGTAGCAGTAGTAGTAGCAGCAGTAGTGTCAGAAGCAGGGGTAGTAGCAGTATTGATTGGTGTAGTAATAGTAGTAGTAGTGATAATAGTAGCAGTAGTGGTAATAGTAGCAGTAGTAGTAGTGCTAGCAGTAGTAGAAGGGGATGTTGTAGTAGTAGTTGCAGTGGTTGTAGTAGCAGTAATAGTAGTAGTAGCCGTTGTAGTATCTAGTAATAGTAAGATATATAGTAGTGGTACTTGCTGCGAGTGGATTGGTGTAATGTTGGAAGCAGTGGCGGCTCGTCATTAAGGGCCAGTAGGGCCGGGCCCCACAAAAATAAGGTGTAACGTATTTATTATTTTATACATTAAAATATAACCTAACCGAAACCATGTTTTTTCCGAAAATTTCTTTCTGAAAATGAAGTCAGTTCTTCGGTTTTAGACGCTTTTGCATATTTATTTTGTCAATTTATTTTATCATACTGCACGTGCTAACAAGCAGGGCGGTCAAGAATTTAGTGGGTGATTATGTTACCAGTGTGCGTCACTTCATTTATCTATGTATAAACAAAGTACTGAAGTTTTACAAAATACACAAACAATGAAAATACACATCAACGTTTCGACCAAAAGGCCTTTATCAAGCAAACGACATAATTGGAGTGACGAATTTCACAGCACACTACATATAGACTAGGACAGAGATGATGTTACTGCAGTCTCCCCCTATATCGAGATTTATCTATGTGTACTATCGTTATAACACTTTGGGCATGTCTATAGTTGTTCTGTTCAACGCCTCAACAAATTCAACAACATTCAGCGACCCATCACACCATTTCTTTGTTGATAAATCAATATTTTCTCTTATTGAGTATATCGTTCTTTTCGAGCTGTACCAATATCGACACTTATCTCTCTTTATAGTATATCGTTCTTTTCGAGCTGTACCAATATCGACACTTATCTCTCTTTATAGTATATCGTTCTTTTCGAGTTGTACCACTTTCGACACTAATCTCTCTTATTTAGTATATCGTTCTTTTCGAGCTGTACCACTGTCAACACTAATCTCTCTTATTTAGTATATCGTTCTTTTCGAGTTGTACCACTTTCGACACTAATCTCTCTTATTGAGTATATCGTTCTTTTCGAGCTGTACCACTGTCGACACTAATCTCTCTTATTTAGTATATCGTTCTTTTCGAGCTGTACCACTGTCGACACTAATCTCTCTTATTTAGTATATCGTTCTTTTCGAGCTGTACCACTATCGACACTAATCTCTCTTATTGAGTATATCGTTCTTTTCGAGCTGTACCAATGTCGACACTCTTTAATCCTTTCAGTCCGAAATTTTTTTTTTTACCTCTGGAAGCATTTATTTGGCAATGCATACTGAATCACAGGACGTAGATGCAAGGGCAGACCAAGAAGAAGATGGCTACAAAATATTAAAGAAACCATGAATATGACCATCGGCGAAGTGGGTGAACTGGCTAGAGACAGAGTGAATTTCAGATCCGCTGCAAAGATAGCAGCGTCCTATAAAGGATACGCACCTTGATGATGATGACACTGAATTAGTCAGTATATTGGCTTTGCGTCATCTTTAATAATATCACTAGCCGATATATCGGTTCAGGAGATCTAAGGGGTTAATCTGGTGAGTGTGGGATTCATAACCCTGAAACTCATCTGTTCTGAAAGACTCTCTCAATGCGTTAATAATGTCATTGCGATCCTTTGCAGTTCCCTCTGATATCGTAGCCGTGTCAGCTAATTTATCAGCTCGTTCATTACCCCTGAGTCTGGTGTGCTTAGGAACGAATATGAAGGTGATATTCTTATCTCGATCTGTGTGAGTACATCCACACAACATCGTTTTTCCATTTCTTTTTCCACTTTCCGAATCATTCTCAATTTTTGAAGTCAGACCAAGTAGAAGATGGCTACGCGATATTAAAGAAATCATGAATATGACGATCATGAATATGACGATCATGAATATGACGATCAACCGCGCCTAAGAGCGATTGTACTTTGTGCCAGTTATGTGCTTACAAGTAGGCCAGCACATCTGAAACAAACAAAATATATGAAATAAATATATGAAACAAACAAAAGATTCTATTTTGTGAATTTTTGAAGGAATTTTATTTTTATATTTCAAGTTACTTTTGCTCAGGTAGCAGCTTTGCAGCCTATTCTAAACGATTTTCCATGTCAATTTTAGTGTCATCATCCAACAGTAGGTCGGCAAGAGATCGCCCTTATCCATCCTAAAACTTCCTGATAGGGGAGACTGGGGAGAAATGGACCAGCAATTTTGTAGTTTTCAATTTTTGCTCATCACCGGAACAGATTTTATCGAAACATAACAAAACCATGACTAAAATGTTGTACATTCATTTATTTTAAAAGGGAGAAACATTTAGCAATCTATTTCTATATGTTTCTTTACAAAATGCATTTCAAAAATGTATATGAACATGGGGAGAAATGGACCACCATTGGGGTGAAATGGACCAGCACGTGGGGAGCAATGGACCATAGTGGGGAGAAATGGACCTTTTTTAAAAAAGAAGCAGCAACAACTCATCCATATTGCTATAACAAATAAATAATCATTAAAAGGATATTTGCAGTTTTTTAAATTATTTTAAGCGACAGTAAAAAAGTTTAATATGATATATTAATCTAATATAAAGTTTTATCGAACATTTATGCCTGCAAGACTTTCTTTGAAGACATAGCCATCTTTGGTCCTAGAAGTGGTTCCAGTGATTGTAGATCTAGTAAGCAGTGCTTTAATACATGTAATTGAGACACTGGCGACATCTTCTACCTTAGGCTTAACAAATTTACCAGCAACTTTCTCACTCTTGCGCAAGAACTCTACCTCAACATCACCATCATCATCAATGTCTCCCCTTACAATTCCTACATAGTAAACACAAGTATTCTTTGTTACATATTCACATAGCACACACTGGCCTTCAAAAACCTCACGCACACCAGTCAAGCTAACTGTAGGTCTACACTCCTCATTTTCACCAAATGAAACATCAGAATCTGTGTCATCACTAAACGAAATGTCAGTTTCTGGATCTGAATCAACATCAAGTTCTTTCAGGAGCTGTCTCTTTGCCTTTTTGGGTGGTACTTTTGCTGCCTTTTCTTTCATCACCGCTCTTTCCCTAATTCGATCCATTTCTGGCGTAGAAGTAGCCAGCATAGTTTTTCCTCTTTTCCTCATATTATTTGAATCTTTTCGCGGACCAGCTTTTGGTAGTCCTCTGAAAACATGAGGCGAAGTAAAGGAAGAAGTAGCTTTATGTTGAAGACTCCCTGATATTTTATGCAAGTCATCTACAAGGTTCTCAACATTATACTCTTTCTGATTTTCATGAAATTCTTGTGCAGTTTGATCTGTGCTGGTACCACAATGTCGAGATGCTGATCCTGTCTGTTCATTGCTTTCTAAAGTGGCATTTTCACTGTCCTTGCTGATGGGCCTGTTCGTTATTTCTGAAGGCATAAAATCATCTTCTGTAAAAACATCTTCGTTAAAGGGCCAAATACCTGACACTGCAAAGCCTGATTGAATGTTAATGGGAGTTGCCGCTTTAAGAAAAGCGTGGCCTCCTAGATTTGCAACTTGATAGATTGTCAGTGGTGTCCCAACATTTTTCATCATCCATGAATCACACGCATTGTTGTAGACCGACTTCATGGGTCCAAAAACTGAACGGTCCAAGGGCTGAGTTTTAGATGAGGTGTGTGGTGGCAACGTGATCACATGAATGTTGCTTTTGCTTGCACAGTTCAAGTGATTCAAATGAAATGTGGGAATCGTGATTGTCCAAGATCAAAATCAAAGGGAAGTCTTTGGAAGGTCTTGAATGCTTAATGAAGTGATTTATAACTTTGACGAAATTATCACGGGTCATCCAACCTGATTCATTCACAAGGCCAAGGGAACCTTCAGGTGCTCCAGCAAGCATAAAATTCTTAAAAATTTTTCTGGGAAACACAAAAACTGGAGGGATAATGTGACCCGCAGCTGACACAATGCAACAGATTGTGACCAGTTCTCCTCTTTCTCTGGATGTCACCTGGCCTATTTGCTTCACTCCTCGTGGGGCAATTACTTTTGGCACTTTCTGTACAGTGGTCAGACCTGACTCATCCAAATTGTAGATTTGAGCTCCACTCACATTTAGTTTTGTAATGGTTTCCTTCACAATGTTGAAGAAGGTGCAAATATTATGTTTGTTGAAAGCTGTAGCTCTAGCCAGAGATGTTGCCTCAGGTTGCCTTATGGTCAGCTCGGGATTCCGTCGCAAAAATCCACAAAGCCAGTCATTCCCTGCCATCATTTGCTCATCCCAGGTTAAAGGATGTGCAATGTTATTGACTTTCGCCATCTCGTACGCCAAAATACGAACGTTTTTAGTTGTGAGTCCATGGAACATTCTTTCACAATCTTTCAAGTAACTAGCAAAATCAGCTTCTTGCTTAGCTGTGAAAACAAGGCTATGCCTATAATTTGGTACGAGTCTAGTAGGCAGACCATTTCCTTCTCTGTCTTTTGTAAGATTGTTATTGAGGGTAGAGCGAGCAATGCCGTACTCCTTTGCAGCTTTCCTCACTTTCATTCCATTTTTCACAGCATTAACAGCTTCTCTCATACGTTCCTCCGTAACGAGCCCTTTGTTGGTTTTTCTGATGTACAATCTTGGCATCTGAAACAAAAGAGTGACAGAATTATATAACATTTAGAATGGTATCATTTGCAAAGAAATACTGATCATAGCACGAATGGCGTGCATCTTTAATAAATCACTGAAATCAAATTTGTTAACAGTTTTATTGGTCTAGATTTAGACCCCACCCAGTATTAAACTATAATGCTGATATTCGAATGCAATCTTCAACACTTTTAATAACAACAGACTGTCTTGTCAATTTCTTCTATGTGGAGAAATGAACCATGGGGAGAAATGAACCGGTCCATTTATCCCCCATCAATGTATTAAACTATTCAGCCATAAAGTCTCTTAAATCTAATATTATATGTTATATTTTTTATATGAACTCTTAAATAACAAGTAAATAAAGATATTAACGTAATTACCTTGTCCTGATTCATGACTATGCGTCTGCTTTACGATGGTGTCTGGAACTGGAAAAAGAAACTTTAGTGCAGAAAATTTTTCAAACTTTGCGTGGGAACGACCTGTGCGGGAAGTCGATGGCAAATGAAAAATTCGGACTATGTTTGATGTGGAAAATAAACTTATTATGGTTTTACTTTCATTGCATCACAGCCAGGGGCCAGAGAGGGGGTGGTCCATTTCTCCCTATGTCCATTTCTCCCCAGTCTCCCTAATCGATACTTTCGTTGCAAGCCTGTTCTCTCAAAGACTAGTAATTTACTATACAGGGTGTTCAAGATAATTGCAGCCCCATTGACAATTCGAAAGTTGCCAGGTACAAATTGAGTTGTGTTTGTTTACTATTTAAACCGGTTCTGACTAGCTCGTCCTACGTCACATTTGTTCATCGCCCCTTCCCGCACTACAATTAAACACCGTCACACAACCTTGACCTATACTACGTCATAACTGAACCTTCTCATTTCCATATATATATATATGCCAGATTAGCTCCATTCACAGGCTGCAATTATCTTGAACACCCTGTATAATAACTAGTGTATTTACCCATTATAGAAAGAGATTACATAAGAAAATGAATAAAAACTTCGCCCAAATGGTTACAGGGGCCCAAATTTGGGGTGTAAAGAATAGAACCACTTACCTTCCACGCATGTCGTAAGAGGCGTCTAAGGAGGTTTGGCTGAAATCGGATCCATGTGTCCTAAACGGGTAGAAGTCTATGCGTTTAGGGGCCTACCAAACCAATGTGCAACGTATACACGTTCTTGGCAAAGATCAAACATATCACAAAGAGTGATTAAAATTGGTCGTAAAGAACGAACGCAAAGAAGAAGAAGAAGAAGGAATAAAAGCTTACACCGTGCATTAGACCAAGCGCACACAAGATCACTACATTTCAATCCCCTCCCCCTTTCTATAAAGAAGTAAATGGTGGAAGAAAAGAAGAAGAAGATAGAAGAAAGAGATTGGGACGGATTAGCGTAATGTATAATCGTTTGTATATCGACTCGCACACAGGCAGGTTATCGGTTCTTCTTCTTCGAGCGCTCCATATCGATTACTTGTTAACCACTATTTGTGATTTGTATGTAAACGGAGCTTAAGAGCGATGGTGTTTTGTGCCAGTTATGCGCATACAAGTAGGCCAGCACATCCGATCTCTGCGACGCTTTTTATTTACTAGGATAGCTTCCCTAGACCCCTAGCTATGTCGTCTCTTACGTTTATGTCGTTTCTGTACCTTGCAGATCACAGTGTTACTATTATTTGCTCCCATCAAAAGCCACGGCAACACACGGGCGGTTGTTGGTTCAATCCCACATTCGACGTTCCCCATGTTAGAAAAGGAATTGGCACTGCTATCTTCTGCATACTAGGAACTAGAAGTATGAAAGGACAAGCACTTCATACCCCAAGGTCAGAAAAGGCTACGAGAAATTTCATTTTATTTCAATCAATCAAGTGCCATGCCTGCCGGCGTAGGCGATCATATCTCTCCACAACTCTCTTTGCTTGGTGGATGTAATCAGTTCTGACGTCGATATTTTGTCGAACCATGATGTCAGGCCATCCACCATCTTCTCCCTCTGTCTTCTACGATCTCTCCTTCCCTGAATTTTACCTGTAGTCACCAAATGTTCTAAACCTTCTCTTCGCATTATATGCCCGAAGAACCTTGATTGTCGGATTCTTATTCTTTTGATAAGGTTTCTTTGTGTGCAGGCCTGATTTAAAACCTCATTTGTTTTCTTCGCTGTCCATGGAATTTTCAGCATTCTTCTGTAAAATCACATCTCTGTGGTTTCCAATGATCGTATTGATTGTTTATTCATTGTCCATAATTCACTGCCATACAGAAGTATTGGATCAATATAGCACAGGAGTATTCGTTTTCGCAGTGTCATTGGTAGTTAAGTTTATTTATGAAATATATTACACAAAAGACATGAAAGCTTTTCAAAGTATTGCAGTTTGTATTTCAACTTCACTCAAGATGGAAGTATGGGTGTGGCTAGTACATGAAAGCGACGGAGTGGACAGGAAGACTTTGATGCTTTCAAACTCAAAAGCAAGTAATTTATTCTATGTCAAATAGTGTATTTGTTCATCGGTAGATATACATTTTTTAAATCTTCTCCTTCTTCTTTGCGTTCGTTCTTTACAACCAATTTTAATCACTCTTTGTGATATGTTTGATCTTTGCCAAGAACGTGTATACGATGCACATTGGTTTGGTAGGCCCCTAAATGCATAGACTTCTACACGTTTAGGACACATGTATCCGATTTCAACCAAACCTCCTTAGTCGCCTCTTACGACATGCGTGTCAGGTAACAGTGGTTCTATTCTTTACACCCAAAATGTGGGCCCCAGTAACCACTCGGGCGATTTTTGGTAATGTATGAATACTTTGGTAATCGGCTAAACTTGTAATTCAAATTATTTATACGTATATAGCTTGTACCCGTACTTTGGTTGATTTCCTACTCGACGATATTTTGTGTGAATATATTATACCTATTTTAGAGTTTGCTGCTTAAATAATTTGTTTTTTTTATAAATACTTTGATCTGCTACCTATTTTGTTATCTTGATATATATACCTACAGTTGTTCATTGACTAATACAGGTGTGTTTAAATAAATAGCTATACATGTGGATATACCGAAACAGGAAACGATTGAATATCAAAATAAATAACACAACACTGAAACAAGTCCATCGATTCAAGTATCTGGGAACATTCCTAACATCAGGTGGAAGATGTAAAACAGAGATTAGGAGTAGAATAGCTCAAGCGAAAGCAGCTTTCATGAAAATGAAAAACACATTAAGCGTGAATTCACTACCAATGACAATGCAGGAAAGAGTGAGTACTCCAGTGCTATATTGAGCTACTACGTATGTAGGCAGCGTATCATGGACAATAAACAAGCAATCAAATATATGATTGAAAGTCACAGATATGTGGTTATTACAGAAGAATGCTGAAAATTCCATGGACAGAGAAGAAAACTAGTGATGAGGTTTTAAAACGGACATGCACACAAAGAAACCTTATCAAAACCCCATATGGTCCGGTCCCTCTCCGCAGAAATGGCACACCACCTGCCGAGAGTATTGCACAAAGCACGAATTCCGTAGCTCCAGCAACAATCCTAGTGGTCTCTGGATTATCAAAAGAATAAGAATTAGACAATCACGGTTCTTCGGGCATATAATGCAAAGAGAGTTTAGACCATTGTGACAACTGGTAAAATTCAGAGAAGGAGTGATCGTGGAAGACAGAGGGAGAAGATGTTGGATGGTCTAACATCATGGTTCGATAAAAGATCAACGTCAGAATTGATTACCTGCATGAAGGAGAAATAGAGAGAGAGGGGTGGGGATAGACATGATCGCCTACGCCGGCAGGTATAGCACTTGATTGATTGATACGTGTGAATAAGAACAGGACAGGAACCCATGATGACTCAGTTTAAGAGGAGAAAGTGGCGGTGGGGTGGGCACACCTTGCAGAAGACACAATTAAATGTCAATAGACAAGCACTTGAGTGGAACCCACAAGGAAAAGGAAAAATAAGACATCATAAACAGATCTGGAGGATGCTTTTTTGAATGGATATCGTCTTACCCTCCATCTTGACTACACAGTAGAAGTACGAGTTAATTTAAGACTGGAAATAGACACACAGTCCACAGCGTGTCCTTAGCAGCAGACTGCATGAGTCAGAGGTCACGAAACACGTATGTGTAGCTATGAAACGAACAAATAGCAGTTGTCCATTACACTATGCTTGAGAGGGGGAAACTGAAGGATGTTGAACTTTCCTTGGGTTCCTTAGAAAACAGTAAAAGTCTAGAAAAGGGGCTAACAATTGCTGAGACCTTATTCTCCACGAGGAGCGGAGAGGGAGCGGAGAGGAATAAGTCATGTCTATACTTTCAGTGAAAATTGGTATCGATCTAAGGTCGATTCTAAGGATGAAGATGAAGTCGAACCACTTCATCACGATACAGTTTCTATCGTGATGAAGATGTTTTGCATTGATTTTCTCATTATCCCCTATCCATATCAAAGATCCGTTACCGGGATAAGATTTCCTAACATTGAGATGCCAGACTTAGCTTGATGTTCATTGTTATCTCTTTGAATTATGCCCACTATTTCTTGGCTCTTAGACGGAACTTGATTTCCTTTCTTTGTTTTTAATTCATCGTCAAATAGCTTGTTCTGAGCAGAATTTTGCTGCCACGTTAACAGTCCTTTGGATTCTCTCTCTCTCTCTCTCTCTCACTCTCACTGTCATAGACCAGATGTCTCGCCTTTGCAGCCGTCATGCTCAAATAATCAGTTACATTCTGAATCCATCTTTTCCGTGGTCTTCCTCTTATCCTCTTTGTCGGGATACATCTTTCCATATTGGTCTTATCCAACACTTCGTGTCTTTTTTATATGTTCAAAATACTTAAATTTTCACATTGTTTTTTCTGGGTAGCATTAGCCAGTATTCTTTGATTTTGAGTTATTTCTGGATGTGATGTACAGAGGACTCTTCTGTAACAATTATATTCAAAATCACATATATGTTTTTCTACTGCCTTGTTAAATGTCTGTTACCACTCTCTGCTATCAGTGCCAAACATGGCCCCTAAGACACAAGAAAGAAGAAATGAGATGTCTACGAAAAGCTGTCAACGTTACATGGAGAGATAGAGTGAGAAACGAGAATATCAGAAGCATCGTTGGTACTATACCATGCATACAGTACATCGAGAAGCAAAGATTCAAGTGGTTCGGCCATCTAATGAGAATGGGCACGAGGCAGGCCAAGAACACGATGGATAGATAACATCTCAGAGTCCCTGCGAAAGCATGGATTGACAACGTCAAGCGCAACACACCTGGCACAAGATAGAAAACTAAATCTCCTCACGACGCTTCACGACAAATGTGATTAAGATAAGATAAGACGATATCACTAGGAATATGTATGCACTTGGTATTCTGATCTTTGTAAATCGAACTCTACATTAATAATAATAATTCCTCTCGTACCGTTATACGTTACATAGGGCCTGCAAGTAATTTCTCCATACCGCTCTATCCTGGGCAACTCGCTCAATCTCCTCCATGGAACTGAGACCGATATTTCCTGCCTCTCTTAGCAAAGTTCGCTTCAGAGTCTCCTTAGGTCGACCTCTCTTTCTTGAACCCTTTGCATCCCACTTCAATGCCTGCTTTGATATTCGTTGATCATTTCTCCTCAAGGTGTGCCCAACATATCTCCATCTTCTCTTTCTTATAACAGTTGTCACTAGTGGTTGACCAGACATGTCTCTGATTTCATCACTTCTCCTGAATTCGTTCCATTTTATATTCATTATTTTTCGCAGACATCTGTTTTCAAATGCATTCAACTTGCTTTCTATATCTTTAGTCATTTTCCAACTCTCGCTGACATATGTTAGGATTGATACAACATTTGAATTGAAAATTCGTAATTTAGTTTTAATACTATATAACTTGCAAGCCTACATTACTGTGGATTAATAAAAGGATTTCAGCACATAAGTCAAAGAAAACGTCATTTCTATGAAGGCGTAGGTTTTAAAGTAGTATATATTATTCTATTTTTTATGTAAATTCAACAGTTGTTTGCCACTTTTCCCAGTCGTTGGCTCTTTTAGTTAATGAATAGCCCAGAATCATCATCATCATAGATGCCGTCTCCACATCGAAGGTTGGCTGCAATGAATCTCCATCATCCTCTGTCTTTCGCCTTGGTGTTGCACACTGCCAGACTGTAACCTGTCCATTTCTTAAAGTTTATCTTCCACTTATCTCTCGGTCTTCCTCTTGCTCTTCCGCACTCAACTTTCCCCTATAGCCCAGAATAGTCCAGCATATTTTAGTTCTTCAAGAAGACTCCAGGTCTGTTTATTACGTCCCCTTTTCCGTTTTCCTTTGCAGGTTCCACTCAAGTGCTCGTCTGGTGATACTCAACTGTGTCTTCTGCAAGGTATTCTTAACCCACCGCCATTTTCTCCCACTTATTATTTTCTGCATCTACGTCCTTTTTTAGTGGATGGACAATTATTCCCTCGCAAAACTCACAACCTTATGGACCAGTAGGCCATATTTAGTCTAACCTCTCTCCTTTGACAAGTCTAGCTTGGGAAATCCTGACCCAGCATAGCTCTTCGGGTCAATGAGGTACGCAGGCACACCTTCTTTGCTACCAATACAAGTCAATGGCCACATTGGATGTGGGGGGAAAATTAGAGTATATTCTGTCTAAAAATCTAAAAATACTCGTAAGCACATAAACGTTTTCTTTCTTTCTACCCCCCCTTTCCTCTGTCATCGTCCACGTAAAATGTCATCATGTGCTTCTTTGACATTATTTTAGTTCTCCTCTGATGTTTACCAATGTTATTTAATTTTGGAAAGGATAAGTTCCTCTCTAGTGAGCTCTGCATATAAAGTTGAAATATGTTTAAATAGTGTTGAAGTGCGGAAGTAGGAATGTTGTTACTGTATGAGATGCAGGCTTTATATCGTCAGTCCTACTTTCTCTTTCTATATCTCTTTCGATATGTCTATTATATATCTTCCTCTCTCTGTCTCTCGCTGTCTCCATCTGTCTCGCTCTCTGTCTCACGCTGTCTCCCTGTCCCTCTCTGTCTCTGACGGTCCTTCTCTATCGCTATCTCTCTCTTTCGATGTCTCTCTCACTCTCTCTGTCCCTCTCGTGATTTTAAACATTTTTCTCTCAATATCTGTATTAATCTCCTTCTTGCTTTCTTTATATGTCCGTTAATCTTTCTCTCTCTCTCTCTCTGTCTCTCTCTCTGTTGTGTGTCTCTCTCTCTCTGTATATATATATATATATATTTCAATTGTCATATTCTTTCTATCTGTCTCTCATTCAATATATATATATATATTCATTCTCTTTCAATATATATTTATTATTTCTCCTCTTTCAGTATACATTTATTCTCTCTCTTTCTCTTTCAGTATATGATTTCCTTTCTATCTCTCTCTCTCTCTTTTAATATAAGTATATTCTTGTGTGTCACGCTCTAACCCCCTGTTTCCCAACGTGGGACCCACGCCCCACAGGGGGGCATTTTCACCGTTTAGGGGGGCAATGGACTCGTTCAGAGTTTAACCCATGTCCATGCTGTTGCAAAACCGATATATCGGCTTTTGGATGTCTGTTGACAAAATCAAATATTGTTTCACAATCACGTTACTGAAGTATAAAAATTCTCAATAAATGGAAAGTATTTATATCTAGGTACATTTCTACCTCTTTTAACAATAGCTTTGAAAGCGGGAAAGCAGTGTTATTGTGTTAAAATCAAGTGATATTTTTTTAAAACGGTAATGGGTCCGATATTTGCCAACCTTGTCATGAAGACGAAAATGAGTTTATACAGTGCAATCTTGAGTATGTAATAACATTGGACAGAGCCACGCATATCATATTTCCGCCACAGAAAGCAGGTCCGAAGTTTGATTTGGCTTGGAATGTCAGGTACTATGGGAAAAGCAACCAAGAAACATAAGGGTTTTGACTCAAATGCAAATTATGGGCCACTAGTTTGATTACAGAAGACCAGAAAGACTACAAGAGAAACAGTGTTTTCACAACTGCTGACCTCAATCAATGAAACAAGAAATAGAAGAAATAAAACACTCGCTGTAATAAAGCAATAGCTGCATTTTCAATAAATAAATATGGAGATATTTCTGCTCGCTTCTTTTGTAACCCATGTCTGCAGGTGTTAAGAGCTGGTTTCGATATGATCAACGCCATCAACAAAGTTTGGACGGAAATCGATCAGCTGGTGCTTTTTATATGATTGCTTGTGAGGATACTTACTGAGCCGCTTTTAGTAGGCAAAGAGGAAGGACATGACAGGAAGGAGAACGGCAAATAGATTACAGGAATAAAGAGTAAGATCACGAAATAAAAAAATGGGTATTCAGAATAAAGAAGAGAAAAAAAACATTATGAAGAATAGAGAGAAAAAACAGTACGTATAAGAGAAGAGAAAAATATTTCTTCTGTTCTAATGAAGTACTAAATTCAGTTATAAAGTGTATCAATGCTATTAAGGCTAATGCCAAATGTGTGCGTCTCTTCAAGCTACTTTGTGAAGAACAAAATACAAACCATATGAGACTTTTACTTCACACTGAAATAAGATAACTCTCGAAAGGGAACTGCTTGAAAAGATTTATGGGACTATTTGATACTCTTAGGGATTTTTTAAAGCGACAAACTTAAAATAAAGTATCTGTTAACGGTAGATGGAAAAGCATTTGTGAGTTATCTAGCCGATATCTTTGAAGAACTAAATATATTAAATTACTAACTTCCGGGAAAAATAAAACTCTTGTTGATATAAAAGCAAAGATATCTGGTTTCATTACCTTTATCGAATTATGTCAGAAATATATTTACAATAAAATTTTGGTTGCATTGGCTCCAGAAAAGTGAAGTGACTGATACCGCTATACTTTTTATTGTCGATCATCTGAAAATTCTATCTGCTGATTTAAAAGAAAGATTTTCTGATTCTAAACTAATTGATTTTCCAACTTGGATGTTGCAGCCAATGATAGGGAATTGTTCTGATATTTCAAATATGCAGTATCAAGAAGAACTCGCAGAAATGCAAACTGATGAGTCAAAACTTTATTTAGTATGAAAGAAGCGATGCCATGGCTTTGTGAGGAAACAGAAATCAAATATCTAAATTCAACTAAATATGCAAAGAAAACTGTTTTTACAGTTTCCATCTTAATATTTAGCTGAATGTGGATTTATTACAGTAACTGATTTGCTCTAAAAAAATCGGCTGGATGTAACTGAGAAGACTTGAGACTGAACTAACTCTAATTGAACCTACATAAAATCTCTTTCAGTGCATCAAGCGCAAGGATCTCACTAAATTTACTAACAATTAAAATAATATCGAAAAACTTGCGATTACATTTATTCGTACCTGAATTTCAGTTCTCCATTATATGTTTAGAAAAGTTACTTACTGTGTTTCCTTGACAACTTGCTAGTTATTTCTTTGCTAAAACATATCATTTAAGTTTCTTCAGTAATAACTGTTCTTCTTCTTCCTAGAACGCTCCATATCGACCACTTGTCAATCACTCTGTGCGATTTGTATGTGATCTGAGACTAAGAGCGACTGTACGTTGTGCCAACTATTCGCCTACAAGTAGGCCAGCACATCCGAATTTTTGCGCTGCTTTTTATTTACTAGATAGCATCCCTAGGGTCTACATCAGTCGCCTCTTACGACATGCATTGTAGGTCGCAGTGGTACTATTCTTTGCTTCCTTTGTGAACCCCGACACCACGCGGGTGAGAGTGAACAATTCGATTTTTGGAAATTAAAAATTTTTGTAATTGTTACATAGTGAAGGCAGGGGGCGCATACGAATTTTGAAAGGCTTTGGTGGGGCATGGCACAAAAAGGTTGGGAAACACTGCTCTAACCACTTGACTAAGTAAGTGCTCATACCACTTGATTACGTAAACTTTCATACCACTTGACTACGCAGACGTTCATACAACTTGACTACGTAAATGTTCATACCAATTGACTACGTAAACGTTCGTACCACTTGACTACGTAAACGTTGATACCACTTGCTACGAATTAAAACGGTAAACGTTTGTATTACTTGACCAAGTAATTTTATTACTACGTCAGCGTCCTTGATCTACCTCAACGTTATTACCATTTGACTACATCAACATTCTTACCCCTGGACTACGTCAACGTTTTTACAACTTGACAACGTCAGCGGTTTTTACAATTTTACCTTGTCAACATTTTTACCATTTGACTACGTTATCGATCTTACTACTTGACTACGTCAAGGTTGTTACAATTGAACTACGTCAACGTTCTTACCGCTTGACTGCGTCAGCGATCTACGCCAACGTTGTAATCGCCGGACTACGCCAGCTCCCGAACTTCTTGACCAGGCAGCGATCTAACCATTTGACTACGTGAACGCTCTAACGCTTGACTACTCTAGACATCTAGCCTCTTATTTTCGACTACGACTACTTGTAGTAACTACTTTATGGAACAAATTAGCGTAGTGCATAAGCGTTTGTTTATCGAATCGGTCACAAGATAGTTGTGAGTTCAATCCACAACAATTTGACGTTCCACACGTGAAAAAAGGAATTAGCCCTTCTACCTTCCGCACACTAGGTCCTAGAAATGTGAAGTGACAGGCACTTTATATCTTAACATCTGAACAGGCTACGGTCTTTTTTTTTTTACTACTGAGAAATGTTTGACTAAACCTGGAATCAGTGGCGGCTCGTGACCATTTCTGCTGATGGGGGCCAGACAAATATTTTTGGAAAAATCATGGATTTGGGTAGTTATTTTTAATTTATAAAATAATAAATACACGTTACACATTATTTTTGGTGGGGCCGGCCCACTTGCCCTTAATGACGAGCCACCTCTGCCTGGAATTAATGGTTCCTAAACAGGGATTGGCTTGGCTTATTGTTTCACCTTTCTATTTCTCATATCATTCATCTCTCTCTCTCTATCTCTGTCACTCTCTCTCTCGTTACATATAGTCGCACTTACAAACACATATAACCTCCCCAGGGACTCACCTCAAATACAGTGAGCTAAATATAGATGGAATCGACCTACAAATGCCGTGTTATTATCTATATTTAGCATCCTCACCTTTTTGATGTAGAGTTTACCTACACCTCTCAATGACTCACCTGGACAGACCAGAGTCTGGTGGGAGTAATATTATCAGGAGGAGAATTTTGCTGTGTAAGAACCATGATATTTGGTCTGGAAAAAAAAGAAGGAATATGTGGGTGTAAGTTCGGGGTAGTTTGTATTTGATCGTTATTGGGATGAGGAAATGAGTGTGAGAAACAAGTGCAAATCGTCTTGTTTGTCGTTCTTTTGTCACTCATTAGAAATAACATCAATCGTTTCTATGAAACCTGATTCACTTCTTTGTTGTTTTATGGGTTTTTCTTCTTCTTCTTCTTCTTCTTCTTATTCCTGTCCGCTCTTTGTGGAGCGTAGGGTCTCAACATGTGGCTTCTACTTTCCCCAGTCTTTGTTCGTTTTCTGGATAGCTTCACATGATAGTCCAGCGTCTTTCAGTACCTCAAGAAGACTTTGTCTCCAGGGTCTGTTTATGATAGCCTCTTTTCCTTTCCACAGCGGGTTCCGTTCTTATGTCAGTCATTAGAATTAATATCAATAGTCTCTGTGAACTCTGATTCACTTCTTCGTCCTTCCTATGCAGTGGCGACTCGTGATAGTTTTTGTTGGTGGGGCCAGACACATTTTTCGGAAAATCATGGCTTTGGGTTAGGTTATATTTCAATTTATTAAATAATAAATACACGTTACATATTATTTTTGGTGGGGCCCGGCCCATCTGGCCGTTAATGACGAACCGCCACTGTTCCTATGTCTTTTTTTTTCTCCTTTTTATTTCGCTTCTCGAATAACATGGGACCCGAGCAGTTGTTCTTCTACTTTCCCCGGTATTTGTCCATTTTCTTGATGACTTCCCAAGATAGTCTAGCGTTCTACCGTTCATCAAAAAGACTCCACCTTCAAGTCTGTTCATAAATGACACAAATTTGTTCCCGTTTCTTGTGCTTGTTCAGTAATCATATATTAGTCATTGAAACAACATGACTAGCTTCTTTGATCTCTCTGATTCACTTCTACGTCGTTCTTAGATCAATCATTAGAACGCAGTAACAATAGATTTATTGAACTCTGTCTGATTCACTTTTTTGTTGTTCGTCGTAGGTAAGGTTTGACAGGTGAGCTAGCTACTGGAAGGTAGATTTATTGAACTCTGTCTGATTCACTTCTTTGTTGTTCGTTGTAGGTAAGGTTTGACAGGTGAGCTAGATACTGGAAGGTAGAGGGATGAGTCTAACATGCGAATTTCATTTATGGCATTACATTGTTTTCGACAACCATAGTGTTAGAAGATTAAAGAGAAGACTGTTAGAGGTATATCGAGAAAGACTGACGTTGTTAAAAAGAAAATGAGAGAGAAAGACTGGGGTGATTTGAAGATTAGAGAGAAAGACTGGGATGATTTGAAGATTAGAGAGAAGGTTTATGGTTGGATGAAGGTTATAGAGAAGGTTTGCGAAAGATTGAATGTTAGAGATATGATTTGGAAAACTTTGAATGTAAGAGAGAAGGTTTGTGAAATTTTGAATATTAGAGAGAAGGTTTGTGAAGTTTTGAATGTTAGAGAGAAGGTTTGTGAAGTTTTGAATATTAGAGGGAAGGTTTGTGAAGTTTTGAATGTTAGAGAGAAGGTTTGTGAAACTTTGAATGTTAGAGAGAAGGTTTGTGCAGCTTTGAATGTTAGAGAGAAGGTTTGTGAAACTTTAAATGTTAGAGATATGATTTGTGCAGCTTTGAATGTTAGAGAGAAGGTTTGTGAAGCTTTGAATGTTAGAGATATGATTTTTGAAGCTTTGAATGTTAGAGAGAAGGTTTGTGAAGTTTTGAATGTTAGAGAGAAGGTTTGTGAAGCTTTGAATGTTAGAGAGAAGGTTTGTGAAGCTTTGAATGTTAGAGAGAAGGTTTGTGAAACTTTGAATGTTAGAGACAGGTTTGTGAAGCTTTGAATGTTAGAGAGAGGTTTGTGAAGCTTTGAATGTTAGAGAAGGTTTGTGAAGCTTTGAATATTAGAAGAAGGTTTGTGAAGCTTTGAATGTTAGAGAGAGATTTGTGAAGCTTTGAATGTTAGAGAGAAGGTTTGTGAAGTTTGAATGTTAAGAGAAGGTTTGTGAAGCTTTGAATATTAGAAGCAGGTTTGTGAAGCTTTGAATGTTAGAGAGAGGTTTGTGAAGCTTTGAATGTTAGAGAGAAGGTTTGTGAAACTTTGAATGTTAGAGAGAGGTTTGTGAAGCTTTAATATTAGAGAGCAGGTTTGTGAAGGTTTGAATGTTAGAGAGAAGGTTTGTGAAGCTTTGAATATTAGACAGCAGGTTTGTGAAGCTTTGAATATTAGAGAGCAGGTTTGTGAAGGTTTGAATGTTAGAGAGAAGGTTTGTGAAGCTTTGAATGTTAGAGAGAAGGTTTGTGAAACTTTGAATGTTAGAATGTTTGTGAAGTTGAATGTTAGAGAGAAGTTTGTGAGGTTTGAATGTTAGAGAGAAGGTTTGTAAGGTTTGAAGTTAAGAGAGACAGTTTGTGAGCTTTGAATATTAGAAACAGGTTTGTGAAGTTTGAATGTTAAGAAAGGTTTGTGCACTTTGAGATGTAGAAGAAGGTTTGTCAGAGTTGAATGTTAGAGAGAAGGTTTGTGAAGCTTTAAATATTAGAGAGCAGGTTTGTGAAGGTTTGAATGTTAGAGAGAAGGTTTGTGAAGCTTTGAATATTAGAGAGCAGGTTTGTGAAGGTTTGAATGTTAGAGAGAAGGTTTGTGAAGCTTTGAATGTAAGAGAGAAGGTTTGTGAAACTTTGAATGTTAGAATGTTTGTGAAGGTTGTCATGTTATGGAGAAGTTATGTGATGGTTTGAAGGTTAGAGACAACGTCTGTAGCTTTTGAAAAGCTAGAGAAAGCACGACATGGCTTATTCGCTTAATCCGATAACTTGAAGATAATCCAACGTGTACATCCACATAGTTCTAAATATCTCCGTACGCCGTATTTACCACATAAATATATAGGTCATTTCTTTAATAGATGCTGCAGAAAAGGGGTGGGGTTTTTTCCATGGCGTATTTATAAATGTATTCGGTTCTTCGTTCCCCGTAATGTAAACATTTTTTTTTTCATGAATGGCTTCAATAGAATAAGAAAAAAGGACGCTGTATGAATACTTTGCTTACTATTGCATGTGGTTCTTTTCTTATCAGTCCCAAAGCTCTTTTTAAAGTGCAAATTTATAATATACGTTTATGCTTCGTACAGTAAAGTATATTGTCGTTAATTTCTTTTGATTTTGACATTTTCTGACCCCTACTTTTAAAGCCTACTTATATCTGATGGTTGAGGCTCCATCTATGCCTTATCGGAAAGGAAACAGGCGAGTTATTCATTTCAAATTTTATTTCTACGTCGAGAAGAACCGACTAGAACCGGCCTGTGTAAAAAAATTAAATTAAAGTATAAAAGTTCGGTTTAAAATAGCGTTTCCCAAACTAGGGTCCGCTGACCATCGGGGGCCCGTGAGGTACTTACAGAGGGTCCTCAAGCGCGTGAAGAAATATTCTTCTTCGAATGCTCCACATCGACCCCCTGTTAACCACTCTTTTCGATTTGTATCTGATTTGAGCCTAAGAGCGATTGTACGTTATGCCACTTATACGTCTACAAGAAGGCCAGCACATCCGATCTTTGCGATGCTTTTTATTTACTAGGGTAGCTTCCCTAGGTCCTACGTCAGTAGTCTCATGCGACATGTCTTGCAGATTGCAATGTTGGTACTATTCATTGCTTCCCTTGCGGGCCCTGGCACCTCACGGGCGAAGAAATATTATGATCTTTGATATTTCAAACAGAAAAATAAATTTTAAGCCTATTTGTAGTCCTAACTTTTTTGTGTTTTTAATTAAAATGTTAAATTGCAGACATTGTTTACTATTGTAACACACAGATAATTCATTCCTGTCCATTTTATATATATAAACTTTGCATCAGCAAAATTTATTTAAAAGGGACCCGCCTTAATGCCTAGTTTGGGAACAGCTGGTTTAAAATATTTGAAGAATCGTGTCATTGTATGAAATCTTTGTGACCTTTGGGAGGATAGAGCAAGATCGTTAGAATTTAGTAAATAGAATGTATAGTTTGAATGTATTATCGGATATAATTTGTGTGAATAGAAACTAGAATTTCAATCAATTATAAGATAGTAACTGGGTGAAAGGTAAGTAGTGTTGCTGTATACATCAGTTCTGGGAGTGTTAGTATACAGTAGTGAATGCTGGAACATGATCTACCACATAGTACACAAGTTGGAGACATTTCAGAATAAATATTTTAGAAAAATCATGCACATTTTCTGGCCAGATACAATAACAAATGAGGGGCTTTGAAACGAACGGACTGTGTATCTTTGGAAACCATCACATGAAGACGAAGATGGAGGTGGATTCGACATGCAGGTTGTATGTCAGTAGGGGCATTGGCTAGGACATCTCTCAGGTGGACAGCGGATGGGAAGAAAAGGCCTGGAGGTCCAACAGAAACATGGAGGAGAAATGTGGAGAGAGTGTTGAAGTAGTATGACCTGACGTGGGAGACGGTGGTAGAAAGGCAGCAGAACGGCAACAGTGGAAGTCTTTTGTGGAAGCCTTATGTCAATCGAGAGCCGCTGTAGCGTAGTTGTTAGTGAACTCGCTTCGCAAGGCTGGTGGTCTGGGTTCAACTCCCGCAATGCGCGTGGAATTTTTCCCGACCGAGACGGCTCTCAGGTCGACCCAGCCTCAACTGGGTACCAGACATGCTCTGGGAAAGTAAAGGCGGCCGGCGTGATGCTGACCACATCACCCATTGTGTGCCGACGGTCAATGAAAAATACAGGCCTAACACTGTATTAACCTATATACCACGAGGTATGAAAGGGTTCCTTTACTTTTACTTTTACTTGTGTCAATCGGGACACGAAGAGAAAATAGAATAGAATAGATACATCAGTTATATTTCAATATAGTCGATAATGCGAATTTTCAATTCCAATGTTATATCAATCCTAACATATGCCAGAGAGAGTTAGAAAATGATTAAAGATATAGAAAAGCAAATTGAATGCATTTGAAAATAGATGTCGGCGGCAAATAATGAACATAAAATGGAACGAATTCAGGAAAAACGATGAAATTAGAGAAATGTCTAGTCAACCACTAGTAAAAACATAAGGAGAAGATGGAGGTATTTTGGACACACTTTAAGAATAAATGATTAAATAATAGCAGGCATTGAAGTGGGCATTAACTGCATATTTATTCCAACTCTTTGCTATCAGTGACAAACATGGCCCCTGACTAAGACACTAGAAAGAAAGATTACACCATGTGAAATGAGATGTCTACGAAAAGCTGTCAACGTTACAAGGAGAGATAGAGTGGGAAACGAGAATATCAGAAGCATCGTTGGTACTATACCATGCATACAGTACATCGAGAAGCAAAGAATCAAGTGGTTCGGCCATCTAATGAAATGGGCACGAGGCAGGCCAAGAACACGATGGATAGATAACATCTCAGAATCCCTGCGAAAGCATGGACTGACAACGTCAAGCGCAACACACCTGGCACAAGATAGAAACTAACTCTCCCACGACGCTTCACGGCAAATGTGGTTAAGATAAGATAAGATAAGATTGAAGTGGGATGAAAAGGGTTGAAGAAATATAAGACGACCTAGGGAGACCCAGAAACGAACTTTGCTGAGAGAGGCAAGAAATATCGGTTACACGTAAAAGAAACACTGACAGTTTTACATCGATAAGTGTAAACTAAACAGCCGATTTCTGAGTAAAACTTATGACTACCAATTAATATAACAGCCCAAAAAAATGTTCACTATCCTCTGAATTATGTCACATTCGCCGGTGCTACGAAATTAGAGCACTGCAGAAGAGATTCTTCTTCTACTTCTTTGCGTTTGTTCTTTACGACCAATTCTAATCACTCTTTGTGATATGTTTGATCTTTGACCAGAACGTGTATACGTTGCACATTGGTTTGGTAGGCCTCTAAACGCATAGACTACTACACGTTTAGGACACGTGCCTCCGATTTTAGACAAGCCTCATTAGTCGCCTCTATCGACATGCGTGACAGGTAACAGTGGTTCTATTCTTTACACCCCAATTTTGGGCCCCGGTAACCACTCGGGCGTGCAGAAGAGATATTTCTGTGTAAGATAGCGATCGGATTACCTCAAGTAATTCCTTGAAACGCAATGACAATGACTCTATCAAACAATAAGATAAAAAAAACTATATACACATTAAAGTATTTAGGGCCTCCGGAAAAAAATATCTCTTTCCAAACTCTGAATTAGAACCCAACAGCTTTATTTCATTGGACGCCAATAGCATGCGTAGTTGTTAGTGAACTCGCTTCTCAAGGCTGGTGGTCTGGGTTCAACTCCGCAGTGCGCGGGGAATTTTCCCGACCGCGACGGCTCTCAGGTCGACCCAGCCTCAACTGCGTACCAGACATGCTCTGGAAAAGTAAAGGCGGCCGGCGTGATGTTGACCACATCACCCATCTTGTGCCGACGGTCAATGAAAAATACAGACCTAACACTGTATTGCCCTATATACCACAAGGTATGAAAGGATTCCTTTCAATAGCATAGATCTGCAGACTTGCTTTTTTTCAGAACATAACTAGCTACCTCTCCAAAAGAAAGAGCTTCATTTTATCATCTCTTTCCAACAGGGTCAACTGCACATCGAAGAAAATCAGGTCAGATTCGAAAAAGGATTGAAATCATGTTTAATTATAGGACAATGCGATCCCTGAAGAAATGGCCGATACTTATCTCTCAACCGTTTCGTTATAGTAGCCTTCTGCATTCATTGCCCAGTGAAGAATGGCTACCACTGCCAACAGGAATCAAAATATTATTTTCAGGATTTATCAGACTTGAAAAAGAATGCAAACAAGACAACCCAATTGTCGTGGATACATAAGTTCAGTGTTTAACTTCTGAGAATTCTTCTGAGAATAATGTAATCATTTAAACAGATAGGTCAGTGATTTGATGGAGCTCATTAGTTTTCAGTGCTCAAGTCAGAGGGGATGTTGTGAAGGAAGACAGTGGTGGTTTTGCCATGACTACAAGCAGTCTCACTATGGAAATCATGGCAGTAACAAAAGCGATGGTCTGACTGGAGTCACCGACTTTTATCTATGCATGTTTTCTCAACTGAATGAGTATGCTAAGAAAGATTGAAACAGGCTGGGCTCCGAGACAATGAATGTAGTCTCTGGGGAGGTCTAGGCTGACAAAAATCAGTTTTATTTTGTTCTAGGACACGCAGGTGTAAGAGGAAATGAATGAACCGATAGACTTGCAGGTATGGCTGCTGTAAAAAGCCGGTGAGCAATAAACGTGGCCGATATTATAAAATACCCAAAGGAAGTGAACGTGTAAATGATTCAAGTATTAGTCGTGAATCTACAACACTAACCAGACTGCAAGAATTCCAAGTTAAATGTGGTGTAGCTGGACATGAGCAATATACTGGCAGTCAGAGAAGAATAGTAAACCAACAAAGAACCGGTGTCGTTAGTTGACACACACTGAGAGACATACTGAGAAGGAGATCGGAGAACTTATGAACTAATTAGTTCGATGTGCAGTGATGATGATAAACGACTGAAAGACTGAGAGACATACTGATAATGGGATCGGAGTACTTGTGCACTAATTGTTCGATGTGCGTGATGATGATATAACGACTCGACAAGACTAGAACATACTGAGAATGGGATCGATACTGTGATGTGGATTCGATGCAATGTGATATAACGACTCGACAAGACTTGAGGACATCTGATAATTGATCGACTTTGACTAATAGTTCGATGCAGATATGATATAACGACTGCAAGACTGAGAGACATACTGAGAGGAGATCTAGCACTTATGGAACTAATTGGTTTCGATGTACGTGATGATGATAACGACTGACAGACTAGAACATACTGATAATGGGATCAAACTAAGTTGATGCTTTAATGATCCGACGACTAAACTAAACTAAACTAAACTAAACTAAACTAAACTAAACTAAACTAAGCTAAACTAAACTAAACTAAACTATTCATTACTCGTTATAGAAAAATACTTCCTGAAGAAATGATTGATGCGTATATTCCGGTAATGTTTGCTTACTACGTACACAACAAGTTTTGGTATTTGTGAGGTGGGGTGGGAGGGAGTGATAAGAAGATACATAAGCTATTCTCCAAGCGACGTATCATGTCAGACGAACAACACAATAACCAAGACAGATTGGTATCAGTGACCTTGCAGAAGTTGGCAAGATAGTGGTGCCGGGAACAATAGATCGCCTTATGAATCTGTTGAGTGTACTCTACAAGACATATAATATAAATCTGTATATCTATTGTAAGATAGCATTCAGGATATATAAAACTAATTTATAATTCGATTATGCTATATTCGATTATCGTTGATAACAAGTCAGTGGTCTGTAGGCAAAGCAGGTCTGAATTCTTCTTCTTTTGTTGTCACACTGTTACCGAGTTGTTGTCAAGTGTCGTGGTTTTGTTTTTGTCTTGCGCTGTTTTAGTGGCTTGGGTCATTGTTATTTTTGCTCTTTGACAGGATTCTGCTAGGTCATCTTTTTCGAGGTCTTCCTCTCGCCTTCTGCCTTGATGTTCTGTTGTAGAAGACAGTATACTGTGGAGTTTGGATGCATTCTTATTAAGTGGCCAAACAGCTTCATTCTTTATTTCTCAATGTAATTCAAGCAAGGTTATGTGCCAACTTTGTTTCTTATGCTGATATATGTTGGTGACTGTCTTTTCTGGTGTTGTTGGTAACTTTTCGCAGGCACCGCATTTCCAATGTAATTATTTTTTTGCAAATACGCTTTGCGTATTGTCCATTTTTGGCTCTGGCAACACAAAGTAGGTATGAAAATGCTGTTGATCATCCGTTGTCAGTGAAATTTTGGTCTGGATTCACGGAATCAAAAACTTTTTATTTATAAAGGCCTTTGTGGGTAAGTAGTTAAGCCGCTTATCTTGCTTTCTAAACCTCGTGGGATCTTCTTTTTCGTAAGCGATCTATGATCATGCGTTTAGTTTATTGTGGACCACAAATTAGACAGTCAGCTTCAGTGTGTTAGGTTTCCTCAAAGCTTAGTATTTAGGTCTCTTGTGTGTGGCCAAATGTTGCTTCTCAGCTCGCCCAGGAGAGAACAGTCTTGCAGAAATGCACCAGTGTCTGTTCCATCTGCTGACATTGGCAGAGAGGTGTTTGACTTATTCCTAGTCTATGTAAGTGTCTGTTGCGTCTGCAGTGTCGGGTGCGTCAGCGAAATATAGTAACCTGGTCAGTTCTGCTTAGGTCTTTTGGGAAGAACTTTCCAGTGAGTTTTAGTCCGTTTTATTCACTCGTGCATATTTTTCCAGAGACTTCCTAGTATTCCAAAGACATCCTACAAGATCTGCATTTCTAGGAGCATTTGGTTCATAAATAACATCATGTCCCGGTAGATGAAATATTTTTTACGCGTTAAGCTTCACGATGGTTTAGAGAAAAAGGTAATGGAAGGCATGATTCCTGGAGTACGAGACAGGAGACGACCAAGACGAATGTGGCAGCAGGACATCACAGAAACATTGAACATGACGCTGGAGAAGGCGGTGGAACTCGTTATAGACATATAGTTTTTTAGATAGGGTGTGATGAAAGGGATTTTCCGTAAGGGGCATGCTACTTAATGGTGGTTACGATTATCATATCAGACTCGATGAATATGCTTCAACTGATTGAATCTGGAAGTATGCGTGTGGAATGGTGGACAGCATTCGGAGATCACATCTCAAGAAAATGACTTGGCTGTACACGCCTGGACATGCTGGAGTGCGGGTAACGAGCGTGCTGACTCTCTTGCAAACAGTGCCCCGACTCAAGTAGGCAGAAGCATGGACAGAGCCGATATCGTCAATGCGGTACGCTCTCAATTGTGTGACATGGGCGGGTCTCAGACACTGGAACGAGTTCGAGAATTAGGTGTTAAATTTGGACATGCCAGACAGTGTCGTCTTCGTGGTAGAGAGAAGATATAGTAATCAACTTCTCATGGGTACTGTGAGCAAATGGACTTTGCTGCAACGGAGGACAGAGCACGAATGGGAATGCCCAATTTGCCATGACTTCGATCGCATAACATAACATAACATAACTTGAGGATGGAGTAAAACAATCCAGATTTTATGCTCCGGTTGAGGGAGCTCCACCAGACAAGCAGATTGCTAGATCCAGTGCCTCAAAGGGGCCTCCACAAAATACTGGAGCTGGCCGTGTAAGGTGTAAAATTCAGAATCATCAGTGCTACAGTGTATGTGATCTTCATCTAATACTTTGATTCAAGCTTTATCGATTGATTGATTGATTGATTGATTGATAAGACCATCATCGTTGCACTTTGGTGATTAACCATGTGTGCTCCAATCTCTTTCTTACACAGGAAGATCTCAGCTGCAGTGCACGAGCTCTGTAGCACCGACGAGCGTCTTTGAAGATATTTTTCTAGGAATTTTAATTTTAATTTTTTCTAATGAATTTTGTCTGGGCAGCGGATTTCCAGCCTGCTCTTATCCATTTGAAGCTTTATTTACGTGCTCAAATTGATAAGATTTGTCTTCGTTTTATCGTCCGTCTCCGATAGGACTAGGAACTCGATCTCATCTACACTGAGGTCATGTATCTCTTTAGAAATATCCAGATGGCTCCACGAGGGAGCGAACCTGGTACTTTTGGCACGAGAGCGAGCACATAACCTCTACGCACAGAGACCCCTCACCCCACCTCCATCCCCACAATTCAAGCTTGAAGGAGCTAAGTACTTATAGTGTGCCATAATCACAGAAATGTTGGTTTTAGCTTATTCTTCTTCTTCCTCGAACGCTCCATATCGAACACTTTTTAACCACCCTTTGTGATTTGTATGTGATCTGATCCTAAGAGCGATTGTACATTGTGTCAGTTATGCACCTTCAAGTAGGTCAGCACATCCGATTTCATTTACTAGGTAATTCCTAGGTTCCTCCCTACCTCAGTCGTCTCTTGACATGCCTTGTAGGTCGCATTGTTACTATTCCTTGCTCCCCTTGCGAGCACTGGCAATACACTGACGATTTATTTTAGCAAATTTCGTGAAAGTAATTGAAATTTTTCCGTCAAAAAAAAAAACCCAGCAAAGATTAGAGATTTGTTTATCGGTTACTTTGTCCTAGACAATACAGTCGTTTATCATTTGTGCAAGTGAGTGTGTATAAGATAAATGTGTGCAAGTTGGTGTGTATAAGATAGATGTGTGCCTGCGTGAGTCATGTATGCAAGATCGTGAAATATAATATATAAATTAGTGTTGGTTTCTGCTGTGTCGACATCTTTATTTTCAAATATAATTTGAATGTCATCTTATCTTCCTCTTTTTCTCTAATCTTATTTTTGCTTCACGGCGTAAGGATAAGAAGTGATTTCTAGAACGAGCTTGTGTGTGCGCTTGGTAAATAGTACTCCCCACATGTAATAATTTTTTAAATTTTTTAAAAAATGCATTCGTTCTTACGACCAATTTTAATCACTCTTTGTGATATGTTTGATCTGTGCCAAGAGCGTGTATACGTTGCACATTGGTTTGGTAGGCCATGTATTTTCTGAGGTCTACCTTTTGCGTGGACGGCCTTTTGATGATCTTGATTAAGATGCTGCACTGTAATCTTGGTACTTAAATTCGCCCGTACGAGAAGCAAAGAATAGTAACACTGCCACCTACAAGGCATGTCGTAAGAGGCGAGCTGAGGTAGGGGCCTAAGAAGCTACCTAGTAACTAAAAAGCGTCTCAGAAATCGGATGTGCTGGCCTCTGCTAGGACGTGTCTATCGTATATATCGTGCGTGTCATGCGTATACTTACAACGTACAATTGCTCTTAGGCTCAGATCCCATACAAATCACAAAGAGTGGTTAACAAGTGGTCGATATGAAGCGTTCGAAGAAGAAGAAGAAGAAGAAGACTCGGAAATGTTTATTAACTCTAGACGCATTTATATTGCAGCGTATGATGAATTAGCCAATGTGCTGGCTTAACGTCATCTTAATAAGTTCCATCAGCCAGTAGGCTTAGCATGCCGAAGGGTTACTCAGTGTTTCCCAACCTTTTTGTGCCGTGTCGCACCTAAGCCTTTCAAAATTCTTATGTTCCCTAGTAACATACACATAATTTTTAATTTTCAAAATAGAATTGTTCACCGAAGGAACTTAAATGATAGGTTTTAGGAAGAAATCACTAGGAAATTGTTGAGGAAACAGAGCAAGTAAATTTTCAAAACGTGTAATGGAGAACTGAAATTTAAGTACGAAATAATTTTAATGAAAGATTTGTCTATATTATTTTAATTATTAGTAATTATTTATTTTTCCATTTGACAAATTGGCCCCTAACAATCAAATGCGCCCCTGTGGGGCGTGGGCCCCACGTTGGGAAACACCGGGTTAACTGAATCAGATTGGAATGTAGTAACGTCGGTATTATTAACTAATTAACTCACTTTCGTTGTATTTAGTTTAGTCGTTGGATCATCATCATCACTTCTCATCGAAGCAATTAGTTCGCAACTGCTCCGATCTCCTCCTCGGTATGTCTCTCAGCGTGTAGCAACTTGCGACACTTTGTCTCTCTTTGCCTTTTTACCCGGATTGGGGCATAGGCCCTCAACCAACTCATGCCAATTCTTCCTATCTCTAGCTATCTTCTGCAGATTCCTCAAGCACTAACAACACTAGCTCTTAGTTTAGCCTAGTTGTTGGATCATAATCAATGCACATATAACCCATTAGTCCATAAGTGCTACCATCTCCTCCTCAATGTCTCTCAGTGTGTGACAACTAACGACACCGGTTCTTTGTTGGTTTACTATTCTTCTTTAGCTACCAGTATAGTAATCTTGTCTAGCTACACAACATTTGATTGGTATCAGTAGGCAAGGCTCATAGTCATTTTTCTTGGGAGCCAGATACAAATTTTCCTGAAAAATCATGGTTTTTGGAGTATTTACTATTATTTGTCTATTCCGGGAAATTTCCCCGTTCGATATTGGTAGAGGCCAGGCCCCATTGGCCCTAATGACGAGCGCCCTGATTGGTATTCTTGCAGTCTGGTTGAGGTTGTAGATTCATACTATTACTTGAATCATTTACTCTCATTGAATCTTTCCCTTAGTGACTTCAGAATTTCAGCGTGGTCCATTGCTCTCCAACTTTTTACAACAACCATATTTGTAAGCATATTGCCGCTTTCAATTCACCTTACACCTGCGTGCACTGGCACAAAAATGAAACTGATTTTTATCAGCATAGACCTCTTCAGCGACTCCAACCCTTGTCTCAGAGCCAAGCCTATTTCAATCTTCCTGAGCTTTTTCAATGAGTCGCTGAGAAAACATGCATGGATAAAAGTGACTCATTGAGAAAAGCAATGACGTCGGTAATAATAATTATCTATTATTTGTTGTCTTATTACTAAGTAATGTTACATTCATTTCCCTAGACATGCACTTTTTTGTATCAATGTTTGGAGATGTCACTTGTGAATTTGTTGTGAGAATCTTCTGCAACTGACATTCATTTGTCAATATTGACACATAATTATAGCTCTTGCGCTGCCTTTTTGATACTTTAATCCCTTTCTTTTGTTGAAGAATATGTTATTTATCCATGTAAGTGCCCACTCGTAGAATCACATTGGTCAAGATGAGACACTTGACATTCTCATAGGGCGTCCATTGTAAGAGATCAGTGTGGCTAAAGATCTACCATGATCTCCACCGAGGAGATTCAGCTGAAGATGTATGCAAATATTATCTGAGAGAATCAAGCATTCCGTCTTCAAGTTTGTAATTCAGTTACAAAGTCCCCTGTGAAGTATTAGATTGCCCAGCATGTGGCATTGCACACATCGCTTAATTTCATTATCAACCATCTAAACATTGAATACCTGATCTGGAAAAACAACCTCATTTACATATGTCACCAGGAGAGAGGTTCGCATGGGAGCCATATTTATAAGCAGATATAACAGACACAAGATTACAGACTACACAAGATTACTGAGTGCAAACCTGTTCTCAGTCGAACATAACGGACAAACAAATGACGAGTGTTCTTTAGCCAACTTCAACGTCATTGTTCGCAGTAGATTATTAAATTGCTGTTGCTACGCTCAACAAAACTCTTAAACTCTTCACTCTAGACTACGGATGACTGAGCAATTTTATGAATATGTAAATTATATGTTTCGTATATGTTCTGTTGTTATGAGGCCATTGTGTATCTATGTCTTTAATAACATGTCACTGTTTACTAGCCCGTGTCTTTGTGTCAACTTGTAGCTAGAATACCCTTTTTTATTTTGGCCAAGGACATTACGCTACGCAATAACTTAACAATTATTTATGTAAGTATATTTTTATCGTTTTCCTTATATATATTTATCTTTAATTGATCATAAAACTGCAACTTACCTTTTTCTTCCTGTTCCTCTTCTCTTCTTTTTCTTCTTCTTTCTCTTTTTCTTCTTTCTCTCCTTCTTCTTTCTCTTCTTCCTATTATTCTTCTTCCTAATCTACTTCTCCCTCTTCTTGTTCCTCTTCCGTTCTTCCTCTTCTTGTTCCTCTTCCTTTTCTTCCTCTTCTTGTTCCTCTTCTTGTTCCTCTTTCTTTTCTTCCTCTTCTTGTTCCTCTTCCTTTTCTTCCTCTTCTTGTTCCTCTTCTTGTTCCTCTTTCTTTTCTTCCTCTTCTTGTTCCTCTTTCTTTTCTTCCTCTTCTTGTTCCTCTTCTTGTTCCTCTTTCTTTTCTTCATCTTCTTGTTCCTCTTCTTGTTCCTCTTCTTGTTCCTCTTCTTGTTCCTCTTTCTTTTCTTCCTCTTCTTGTTCCTCTTCTTGTTCCTCTTCTTGTTCCTCTTCTTGTTCCTCTTCTTTTTCCTCTTCTTGTTCCTCTTTCTTTTCTTCCTCTTCTTGTTCCTCTTCTTGTTCCTCTTTCTTTTCTTCCTCTTCTTGTTCCTCTTTCTTTTCTTCCTCTTCTTGTTCCTCTTTCTTTTCTTCCTCTTCTTGTTCCTCTTTCTTTTCTTCCTCTTCTTGTTCCTCTTCTTGTTCCTCTTCTTCTTCTTCCTCTTCTTGTTCCTCTTTCTTTCTTCCTCTTCTTGTTCCTCTTTCTTTTCTTCCTCTTCTTGTTCCTCTTCTTGTTCCTCTTTCTTTTCTTCCTCTTCTTGTTCCTCTTTCTTTTCTTCCTCTTCTTGTTCCTCTTCTTCTTAATCTTCTTCTTCCTCTTCTACTTCCTTGTCGTGTTCTTCGTCTTCTTCCTCTTCTGCTTCTTCTGCTTCTTCTTCTTCTCCTTCGGTACTTGGGGAGCATATGTCTCAACAAAGTGGATTCCATCGCACTCTCAATGTTCCACACGCCTGGAAAGGAATTGACCTTCCTACCTCCTGTACACTAGGGCTTATAAATTATAAGTGACAAAAACATCATATTTTAACGTCTGAAGATGCTACGGGAAATTTTTTAAATATTCCTTGCACAATCCCCAACCAAGAGGCCATATTTTATGCCCCCACCACAACATAACACACATCATTGCTAATATTTATATTAGCTTTTCAATGCAGCATTCTCAATGCAACTTTGTGGGGATCAAAGAATAACAAAATAGACATTCAAGTGGCAGGCAAAGTGTTCAAAAAAGAAGGGACGTCATAGGAAAAACCATGAAACCTAATTTTATGAATGA